>JAOPHQ010003698.1:135000-570000 GCA_030340625.1 Merluccius polli | reverse complement strand
AGGGCAGGTAGGACTACCACGTAGGACTCAGGTAGGGCAGGTCTGGACCCGCGGGAACCATTGTGGGCGGGGCTCCGCAGCAGAGATGGATCATCAGCATCTCTGTTGTCGTGCCAACGGCGTAGCAATTAGAGGGAGAGCCGGATCACAGATCCCTCATCAGTCTCTCCTCGTCGCCCTGGAGATACCCTGGTGTTTACTGCTGAGAGAGAGAGAGAGAGAGAGAGAGAGATGTGGAAAGAACAGAGATTCCCCTGTGAGCCTCTCTCTGTTCTCACCCCCCCCCTTCTCTCTCTGCTGTAACTCAGCCAGGAGACAGAGGAGAGGAGGAGGAGGGATTGCGTAGAGGAGGAGAGATGAAGGAGGAGGAAGAGAAGAAGGAGGAGGGATGGATGAGACTAGGAGGAGGGCTGGATGAGAGGAGCTGTGTTCTGTGCTGGGGCTCCAGGACTGCAGACAGAGCAGAGTGTGTGTGTTGTGTCTCGTATTCGTGGCTAGTGAGGCACATCTAGTATTTATGGGTATGATGGAGCCCAGGTTCTCTCTCCATGCTGCTCTGGCTCAGCCGGTCAGGGTATGCATGTTGGATCTGCCTGTTAGCATCCTGGAAGACCTGGTGAGCATCAGACGCACACACACACACACACACACACACACACACACACACACACACACACACACACACACACACACTTGTCGATGCAACAAAATAGCCCCATGATTTACACTGTAATATGCATGTTTTATTCTGTACGTGTGAGTGTGCATCGCATAAAAAATATGTATGTGAAGCCATATTTGTGTGTCTCTTGTATGTGCGCCTAGGTGTGTAGGAAGTTGTAGGTGACCATGTACCTCAGGGGTTTTCTTCTCTCTTCATCTCTCCTCTCATCCCTCATCTTCTCCTCTCCCCTTTCATCTTTTCATGTCTTCTCTTCTCAGCTCTGGCATCATTGCAATCAGGAATTTTTCTCATCAACTGGCTCTTCCCTCTCTGTCCCCCTCCTCCATGGCTGTAGTCAGTGCGTTTTACACTCTGAAGTCTGTCTGTCTTTCTCTGTTGGTGCTTGAAGATATGATTCATCATCTAAAGTCTTTTCTGGCACCTTATCGACCCTGTCAACGCCATGATTATGTCACAGTGTTTGCTGGAGGCAAAACAAAGCAACCGCTGGAGGCAAACGCCAATCAGCTCAGAGTGGTAGGCAACACCAACTATCAAAACAATATTGTTTTGCTGTGTTGTTGGGTGCCAGAAATAAAGAATAAAATGAGATGAAATGAAAATGAAATGAGGAAACTATGTGGAATAGATTTATCTCATAACTCATTAGCTAACTTTAATAGCCATGTGTATGGCCAGAGATGATCCCCTAGATAAGGTAACAATTATGTAGTTAAAAGGAAACCGTCCATGGAAAATTTGCAGAGAAGTTTGATGTCAGTGGTCCAACCTTTCCACAATGTCTTTGTTGAAACAGAGTTGCATGACAGTTTCACTTTAACTTGATGGTTGAAAAACACTTTCAAATAGGAGATTTTGAGAGTATTTATGAGAGAGAAATATGAGAGTATTTTGCATGCAAGTAAGCAAACTTTACCAAAGACTTCATACCGTTTTATTTTTGTGGGTGGGAATTTTAAAGAATGGTTGTTCTCCTTTTAGACGGTCTGCTATCCCAGCAGGGTTTGATAGAAGTGTTGTTTTAGGGAGATTCCAAAAGCAGCTCTGTAATTTGTTTTTGGGGGAATTACTAGGGAAACAAAACTAAAGTAGATATGGTTTGTGTCTAGACATCTGACACATTTAATTAATTAATTAATTAATTTTATTTCATTTTTTTTTTGATACCATAGATAAAAAGGAAAATGGATGATGATGGTGTTGAGCCGAGCAGCCCATCCAAAGGTCCAACGTGTCCTTTTTGGGACATTTGTGTGTTGAGTTTGTATGCTCTCTGTGTTTATGTGGGTTTCCTCCGGGGTGCCGGTTTCCTCCCACACCACAAAACATGCAAGGTTGCGCCATCGATGCGTGTTGCTATTGTCATTATAGTTCACTCATAAGTGTTCTCTAAGATGTTGTAGATGTTTCTAAATGTTTAAGATAATCAATAAGATTTGTTGTTTTTCTGGACTTTTTCCAGTAAAAATTCATATTTTCTAGTTCTGTTGTCTGGCTGTTGGTACACACACACACACCACACACACACACACACACACACACACACACACACACACACACACACACACACACACACACACACACACACACACACACACACACCAACCAGTTGTTCTCCCACTGAGCCAGATGTGTATCAGCTGGTTTCATCCACCGTGAGAAAGAGAGGTGAAACATGCTTAGAGAACAGAT
Organism: Merluccius polli; assembly: GCA_030340625.1. NCBI lineage: Eukaryota > Metazoa > Chordata > Actinopteri > Gadiformes > Merlucciidae > Merluccius > Merluccius polli. The sequence goes on along the minus strand of JAOPHQ010003698.1, from coordinate 567,623 downwards.
GTGTTCAGACTGACAGCACCTGCTGCTGTGGTCTGAGATAAACTGCTTTTAGTTTACATTTAAAAATGATTCCCTTGAAATTATTGGGTTAAAAAAATATAAACTGACAGACAGGGGGCGACGATGGACAAATTCAGTTAACACGTATTTGTTGAGTGTCTGTCTGTCTGTCTGTCTGTCTGTCTGTCTGTCTGTCTGTCTGTCTGTCTGTCTGTCTGCCGGCCTGTGGAAGTGGAAACGTGGAAATAAAAAAACAATAAATATAATATTGTTATAGGCTATATAATATTAGACAGGCAACGGTTGTTGTCAGCATCAACAATAAATCAGATTCACTGAAAGACTGCAGCCTATATCTGATAGGCTGTCATAGGCACGTTGTCTTCTGGGGGGAGCAGGAGGAGGAGGGAGGAGGAGGAGGAGGAGGAGGAGGAGGAGGGAGGAGTAGTAGGAGGAGGAGGGAGAAGGGAGAGGGAGGAGGAGGAGGGTGATGGAGGAGGAGCAGGAGGAGTAGGGAGGAGGAGGAGGAGGGAGGAAGGGGGAGGTGGGACGAGGGAGCAGGAGGAGGAGGAGCAGCAGGAGGAGGAGGAGAGGGAGAAGGAGGAGGGAGAGGGAGGAGAAGAAGGAGGGAGGAGCTAGGAGCCCAGTCTGATGAGTCACAGTCCGCCTCACCACACACACACACACACACACACACCCGCTGGACGGGAGGGTGGGTGGAGGACGCGCTCATAATAATGGATGTACGGCGCTAGGGCAGAGACTCTCCCCGGCCCCCATGGTGTATTCCCCGGGCTCGCAGCGCGGCCTCCCGCTGGGTCCGCACGGTCCGCACGCCGACATGTTCGAGGGTTCGCGGCGGGCGCGCAGCCTGTGGGGCGGCGTGCGGCTGGAGCTGGGCGGAGAGCCGAGCCCCGTCCTGCTGCACAGCTTCACCCAGCTGGACCCAGACCTGCCCCGCCACGCCGAGGTGAGCTAGCCGGTCCCCCAAGGCCCCCCATGGCCCCCCAAGGCCCCCCAAGGGGTCCACCGAACCGGCGGACTCGGATAATACCGGTAGCACTGCTAATAATAGGGCTAATGATACGAGGCTGCGGCCGTTATAGCGGGTTATGGCGGTGCGGCGGGCTGCTTTCTGTCACGGCTTGTCGCTAGCCTAAATATAGGCCAAGATTTTGGATATATAATATATAATACATTATATATTAATATATTAATATAATATATAATATATTATATATTAATAATATATAATATATTATATAATGGCTACGTATGGATGGATATGTGGTTAGTTAGCCTGGTGTCGTGGGTTAGTTAAGGTGTCGTCTTGAGGATGACTTGTCTTTAGATGAGAAACGGTTCCCAGATCCCGTTATCATAGTTATAACTATATAATAGTTATCATAGTTATAACTGTATAATAGTTATCATAGTTATAACTATATAATAGTTATCATAGTTATAACTATATAATAGTTATCATAGTTATAACTGTATAATAGTTATCATAGTTATAACTATATAATAGTTATCATAGTTATAACTATATGATAGTTATCATAGGTATAACTATATGATAGTTATCATAGTTATAACTATATAATAGTTATCATAGTTATAACTATATAATAGTTATCATAGTTATAACTATATAATAGTTATCATAGTTATAACTATATGATAGTTATCATAGGTATAACTATATGATAGTTATCATAGGTGTAACTATATGATAGTTATCATAGGTGTAACTATATGATAGTTATCATAGATAACTATATGATAGTTATCATAGGTATAACTATATGATAGTTATCATAGGTATAACTATATGATAGTTAAAGGTATAACTATATGATAGTTATCATAGTTATAACTATATGATAGTTATCATAGGTATAACTATAACTATGTGATAGTTATAACCATATGTCGCATTGTTTTCCTATTAGGCTTTATACTACTTTAAGATAGATCAGTTATAGGCCTACCTATCATGGCTTTATGATAGTTATAACAATATGATAATTATCATAGGTATAACTATATGATAGTTGTAACCATATGTGATATAGGCCTGATATTTATATATATATAAGTTATGACTATAATAGTTTTGATAGTTATCCATGTTTTCCTCTGGTTTGTGTCTCACAGAATCAGCTGTTGATCGCCAGCACAAAGTGATTTGGATTTTTTAAAATGATTATTCTGTTAGTGTGTTGAGAGATTATTTTGTTATTATTTGTTAGTTAGTTTGTCCTGTTGCATTTTACTGTCCCAACTCTGCAACCTGCAGTGTGTATTTAATCTAATCCTCTCACTAACACAATTACCTAATACGTAATCTGCTGTTCAGCAAGCCGCTTCACTACAACCTGCTCCTCTTGTCCTCTAGATACTTACTGTACAGACCCGCCCAGGACAGCCTATATATATCATATATCATACAGGCTGTGTGATATATGATATATGTAGGCTGTATGGACTATAGCCTGCAGTCTACACATATCATATAGCCACAGAGTAGCAGGTTGCATGCTACATGCCTCTAGTAGGACTGATAACTACTTATAGTGACCTAGTTATGTGACTTATTTAGTGTGTACTAAAAGATCAAACCTAACAACACTAACCACTAACTAATCGGATGGTTAAGGCTCCTACATATCATTGCATTAATAATCACATATCAAAACAACATCACATAGTTATAATATCACATATCACTACATTAATAACATAACACAGCTATATTAACATTACATATCACTACATTAATAACATCACACCGTTATAATAACATTACACATCTCACTACATTAATAACATCACATAGCTGTAACAACATTACATATCTACATTAATAACATCACATAACATGAATGACAGCACTACATTAACATGACATAGCTATAATAACAGTACATATCACTACATTAATAACATGACAGCTGTAACATTCATTACCTATCACTACATTACATTAATAACATCACATAGCTATAATAACATTACATATTACTACATTAACAACATCACATATCACTACATTCATAACATCACAGCTGTAACAACATTACATATTACTACATTAATAACAGCACATATCACTGAAATAACATTACATGTCAATGAACATCATCACAACATTATCATCATCTGTACATATACTGTACATTGATAGCATACAGTACATTATTATATACTACATTATCAGTAGCATGCTGTGAGCGCTGTAGTGCCTTGCTCCACGGCGTTCAGCAGTACATGCTTGAGAGGAATCGGACCCTGTGCCCCCAGTGACATCACTGTCATTGTTAGTGAGGGAGGTCCCTGGTCGGCACCAGAAGGGCCTTGTTTAGCCCCGGTGGCACAGTGACCCGCCGCCATTCGAATTAGTAAACAGGAGGAGTGCGCTTTCATTCTCCTCATACAAAGCCAATCATTTTTCTTTGTTCGTTTTAGGATCTCAGTGGCTAGTTCATCTTCATATTATGTATTTTCAGAAGTAGGGGTTGACAGTTATATTAAATTACCGGTAACATGTTATTGAGCATTGAATATTCATGAGTTTTGGCCATAGTCTATTGCAAGGTGTCCATTCAATTCCCGTCTTCAATGTGCTAGATATGCCTCAATGTGCCAAATACACAAAAAAAATGCTGGATAGTTTCCGCTGCTGGTTGAAAAAAATCTCAAACAGCGGCGTAGCGCCGCTCCGTAGAAGGCTTTATTTAGACGCTAGGTCACAGCCCCTAGCTGAGGAAGTGTGTGTGTTTTGTGTGTTGTGTTTGTTTTGTTGTAACAGTTGCGTGAGCTACGGCCACTGCACTGTGATTCAGTTGATCTCACATGCATGCTATATTTGGTTATGATTATTTCTCAATCCATTATTATTATATATCCACAGATCTATATATAACTACATAATTACTACACGCCTCTCTCCCTCCCCATCTCCCCCTCTTTCTGTGGAGATGGATGTGTAAGGATGGAAACTGGTAGCCATCTTATATTTAGAGTGCTGACTCACTCTGGGGATTCCAGCAGGAAGTGTTTGTTGTCTCCATGGCGATGTCCCCCTGTCATTATAGCAGTAAGATATAATCACATCTAACTCCCTGTCCCTCCTTGAGAGACAACTAACTCTGTGTTCCCTCGAGAAACAACTAACTCCTTGTTACCTACTGAGAGAGAGACAAGTAACTCCTTGTTACCTAGAGAGAGAAACCACTAACTCCCTCTTCCCTAGAGCAGTGGTTCCCAACCATTGACTTTAGGTGTACCACTAAATTGTCATCAAAACCTTTTGCCGACCACCTCATATGCAAACGGTAAAAAATAGATAAATACACATGCAGTGGCTGAGCAAATAGTGCCAGCGCCCCCTTTATACACAATTATTACTGCAAGAAGGCCACCCAGTGGGAAATAGTGGAAAGAAAATCAAAATGCTGCTTATGCTCCCAGTGTGTTTATTTAGCAAACAAAAATAACACAAAACATCAATGGATTGGAAAACATATCTGTCCCTTCCCCATTTCCATCCTCCCATATTATATTTTCAATTATCTACATTTTTTCTATTATTTGTTTTTTTCTTCTTTTTTTTTTCTTCTAAATTTGTCTATTTCAAGAGTTAAATCCCACTTACCACCTGCAGTACTCTGGCGTACCACAAATTGAAAACAATGCCCTAGAGAGACAACTAACTCTGTTCTCTAGACTACTAACTCACTGTTCCCTAGAGAGACAACTAACTCCCTGTTCCCTAGAGAGACAACTAACTCCCTGTTCCCTAGAGAGACAACTAACTCCCTGTTCCCTAGAGAGAAAACTAACTCCCTGTTCCCTAGACAACTACTAACTCCCTGTTCCCTAGAGAGACAACTAACTCTGTTCTCTAGACTACTAACTCACTGTTCCCTAGAGAGACAACTAACTCCCTGTTCCCTAGACAACTACTAACTCCCTGTTCCCTAGAGAGACAACTAACTCCCTGTTCCCTAGAAAGAGACAACTACCTCCCTCTTCCCTAGAGAGAGAGACAACTAACTCCCTGTTCCCTAGAGAGACAACTAACTCCCTGTTCCCTAGAGACAACTACCTCCCTCTTCCCTAGAGAGAGACAACTAACTCCGTTCCCTAGAGCGAGAGACAATTAACTCCCTGTTCCCTAGAGAGAGACAACTAACTCCCTGTTCCCTAGAGAGACAACTAACTCCCTGTTCCCTAGAGAGACAACTAACTCCCTGTTCCCTAGAGAGACAACTACTAACTTCCTCTTCCCTAGAGAGACAACTAACTCCCTGTTCCCTAGAGAGGGAGACAACAAACTCCCTGTTCCCTAGCAAGGGAGACAACTCACTCCCTGTTCCCTAGAGTGAGAGACAACTAACTCCCTGTTCCTTAGAGAGACAACTAACTCCCTGTTCCCTAGAGAGACAACTAACTCCCTGTTCCCTAGAGAGACAACTAACTCCCTGTTCCCTAGAGAGACAACTAACTCCCTGTTCCCTAGAGAGACAACTACTAACTTCCTCTTCCCTAGAGAGACAACTAACTCCCTGTTCCCTAGAGAGGGAGACAACAAACTCCCTGTTCCCTAGCAAGGGAGACAACTCACTCCCTGTTCCCTAGAGTGAGAGACAACTAACTCCCTGTTCCTTAGAGAGAGACAACTAACTCCCTGTTCCCTAGAGAGACAACTGACTCCCTGTTCCCTAGAGAGACAACTACTAACTTCCTCTTCCCTAGAGAGACAACTAACTCCCTGTTCCCTAGAGAGGGAGACAACTCACTCCCTGTTCCCTAGAGAGGGAGACAACTAACTCCCTGTTCCCTAGAGAAGGAGACAACGAACTCCCTGTTCCCTAGAGACAACTAACTAAAACCATAACTAAGACACTATGGTTTGCATAGGGAAAGAGAACTAGCTGGACTCTTTTCAAAGAAAACAGATCCTGACAAACACATAAACTCTATCTTTCTCTCAAACTCTGTCTCTCTATCTCACACCATAACACACACACACACACACACGCACGCACGCACACACACACACACACACACACACACACACACACACACACACACACACACACACACACACACACACACACACACACACACACGCACACACACACACACACAGAAACACATGCACACAGCCGGACTATACAGAAACACTCAGCTGAAGGATTCATTCAACAACTGAACTTCCAGACGCCACCCACTGTTGTTCGCTCTCTGTTACCACGGAAACCAAAAACCAAAAAATGAGAGAGAGACTGAAAGGCTGGGTGAAAGAGAGAGAAAGAGAGAGGGAGAGCGAGACAGCGATATACTTGGTGAAAGAGAGAGAGAGAGCGAGACAGAGAGACAAAGAGAGAGAGAGAGAGAGAGAGTATGCTGTGAGTCATGGAGTTGGTATTCCCAGCAGACAGATGACTGGTGTTCCAGATTACGCATCACCCACCAAAGCATTCGGATTGGTTCAGGGATATTGGTTGTGCTTTTCATTGTTGTTGTTGTTGTTCTTCTTCTGCTTCTTATTCTTATTCTTATTATGTGCAGAGTTAACAGGTCACAGTTCAACTTGCATGATTTGAATATGGTTAAATGTACAGTGTAAGTAAACATGTTCCTACTGTATAGGACTTGGTATTGTTTGAAAACATCACGACCAATACCACTTCCAGGGTTTCGGTTCTAATACCAAATCTTTTTTCGGTGGACCTTCCTTTGAGTGTAAATCCTAGGGATGCAACAATACAGTTAGCCCACGGTTCAATACATATCTCAGTTTTTGGGTCACGGTTTCGCTTCGGTTTCAGTATGTGTTTTGTGCATAAGGAGAAAAAAAAGCTACAATTTCCAAAATGATTTCTTTATTTCAGTTTGGCATGTCCAACTTCCACTCAGTCACTGTATTTGCCAATTCCTCTGCCAAGTGCGCACTTGTATGACTTTCATGTAATGGACTAGTTTGCAGCACTGCGCTCTTCATCTCCCAATCCGACAAATAGTGGACCGTCACAGTGAGGTAACTCTCTGTTGCCCGGGAGGTCCAACTATCCGTGGTGAGCGCAAGGCTCTGTGTTTTAGCCAATTCGTCTTCAATGCCTTTGCGCATGGTTTCATAGAGGTCGGGAATTACTTTGCTGCTGAAAAATATACGAGAGGGCACAGTGTAACGCGGATCGAGCGTTTTTATTACGTGACGAAAACCCACATCTCTGAACTGGAAGGATAGGTATTGTTGGAAGGCATCGGTGAGAGACTGCTGTTTTTTCTCTGACCGTGTTAACTGCTCGCCTGTCCTGCTTCCAGACAGAGATATTGCTGGGTGGTGGAAGTGTTTCCATAAGCGTAGGTGATACAGGTCAGGCAATGCTTGCAGACAGTCATTTTTCTGTTCATTGTTTTCGTTCCCTCATTGTATTCAACGCCAAAACCAAAATGTCCTCACACCAGTGAATTGTAAGAAGACAGTGCTTACTCAAACTGTTGCCTCTCAACTCCACTCACCATGTTCAATTTGGTTTCACTTTCTACCTTGCTGTGTTCTGCTTTCTGTTTCTACTCCAGTGTTAACCCCAACGGTGATTGGATATTACTCCCGTGGGGAGGGGGTTTCTCTGGCGACACAGATACAGACACGCAGATACACATACACAGAGCCAATTTGGAGAGAAATGCAAGTAAAGTAGTAACGCGGAATTGAAAAACGAAAATGCCACAATTCACAAGTGTGTATTGAACCGTGGATGACGTACCGTACGGTACAATATTATATTGAGAACCGTGGCATCCCTTGTAAATACTCACACAACACAATAGACTTGAGTCGGTAGTTCAGTAAAGCAAAAGCAACATGTAGCTGAATGGGATGAGGTGGAGGAGCGCCTTGGAAAATTTCCCAACAGTAACATTTAAACATGTAACGCAGTAGCTGCTGATGATGATGATGATAATGATGATGATGATGATGGTTGTGTTGAAGATGAAGAGACTAACGTCCTCCCTCTCTGCTCCTCCAGAGCTCCACCCAGGAGATAGGAGAGGAAGAAGAGGATGGAGCGGTCTTCACCATCACACTAAGGAAGGTGCAGTTGCACCAGTCGGCCAGTAAGGGGCAGCGATGGCTGGGTGTGGACACGGACTCCGCCCTAAGCCTGTATGAGACCTGCAAGGTGCGCACCATCAAGGCGGGAACGCTGGAGCGGCTGGTGGAGTACATGGTCAAGGCGTTCCGTGGGAAAGACTCCAGCTACGTCACCATCTTCCTGTGCACCTACCGCTCCTTTGCCAGCACACGACAGGTCCTAGACCTGCTGCTCAACAGGTACCACCAATATATGTATACTATTTATTCAATATATTCCTGGACAAACTACCAATACATATATACATACAATATACAAAATCTTCCTGAATATACAATATAAATACATACAATATATACCTGAATATACTACCAATACTTTATAAATACATACAATATATACCTGAATATACTACCAATACTTTATAAATACATACAATATATAATATATATACCTGAATATACTACCAATAGTATATAAATACATACAATATATTCCTGAATATACTAGTAATACTATATACATACATAAATTATACAATATATTCCTGAATATACTACCAATATATACCTGAATATACTACCAACACTTTATAAATACATATTATATATACTATATATACCTGAATGTACTACCGATATATACCTGAATATACTACCAATACTTTATAAATATATATAATATATACTATATATACCTGAATATACTACCAATACTATATAAATACATACAATATACAATATATTCCTGAATATACTACCAATACTTTATAAATACATACAATATATACTATATATACCTGAATGTACTACCGATATATACTACCAATACTTTATAAATACATACAATACATTCTTGAATATACTACCAATACTATATAAATACATACAATATACAATATATTCCTGAGTATACTTTATAAATGCATACTATATATACCTGAATATACTACCAATATATACCTGAATATGTGACTAATATATACCTGAATATGTGACTAATATATACCTGAATATACTACTAGGCCTACATACCCTCAGAAGGCTAAACTAATGAATCTAAACTTTCTCCAGGTATGCTAAACTCCAGAACCTTCCAGCCATGGCGGCTCACAGAGTCTGTCAGGATGACTGCACCGAACTCAGGAAGTATGTTGCATATTTTACTGGAAAACAGGATTGTAGAGCTCTAAACTCATCGTATCATGATACGATGAGTACAAGAGCTACAGCTAGCTCTATCTGAGAGGTGTTTCATTTAATTTAAAAAGTATCAGTTAGCTGCATTCTTTAAAGATAGGCAAAACAAGAATGGTAACAAAGTTATATAATAAATGTAAACACTAGTCCTACTGTATTACGATATCTATATGTAACACTAGTCCTACTGGGAGGAGGTGGTCATTTGCTGTTTGTTTACAGGCACACACAAAGTAGTTGACATTTAGAGACAGAATTACCCAAAAATATGAATCAACACCCTTATATTTGTATTGATTCGTAAGTGGTATAAGCGGGATAATCCCTTACATATCTATTAACACCAGTCCTACTGTAGTATATAGAGGATATCTAAATATGTAAACACCAGTCCTACTGTAATAAATAGAGGATATCTAAACACTAGTCTCACTATAAATAAATAATCTATATATATATAATAGATATACAATAATAGTGTATCGTATAGTTATCTCTCTCTCTCTCTCTCTCTCTCTCTCAGCACGGTTTCGTCTATCCTGGGCGCATGGTTGGACCAGTACTCTGAAGACTTCTGGACGCCCCCAGACTATGGCTGTCTGCACCAGCTGCTGTCCTACCTCCACAAACACTTTCCTGGCTCTGACCTGGAGCGCCGGGCCCACAACCTACTGGCCCACTTCCACCGCCGGCAGCACACCGAGCCAGACCCCGACGGTACGGGTCAGGACTGGGTCGGGGTCAGGGCTGAGACTAAAATCATATTGAACTCTCTGTTTGTCCAAACTAATGTACTGTGAATACATGTCATTAAGGAGCAGGTAGGGGTTAGACAGTGGATAGAGAGACGGGTCATGAAGGAGCAGGTAGGGGTTAGACAGTTAATACAGAGACAGGTCATTAAGGAGCAGGTAGGGGTTGGGTAGGGTAAGGGGACTGATAGTCTAGTGGTTAGTGGACCAGATCTAGTGTAGCCTGCTCAGTGGTATGCTTATCTGGGACAGATATAGAAATGTAAAAGTATGACATGATATTTTCTGGGTTGTTCTGCAGCGGAGCACATAGGCTGTCCCTTCGCCACGCAGGAAGAGAGCGGTTTCGAGGACGAGCTGCCGGTGCTCAGCTTTCTGTCCTTCGACCCCATTATGGTGGCCGAGCAGTTCACCCTCATGGACGCAGTAAGAACTTCCTATGGAACACATGCCCACTTCCTGTAGAATACATGCCCACACACTGTCCACTTCCTGTTTGCTATAGCCAATGAACCAATGAGTTAATGAATGATTCAGACTTTCTGACCTATTTAATTCACCCCCCTCTCTCTCTCTCTCTCTCTCTCGCTCTCTCCCTTCCCCCCCTCCCTCTCCCAGGACCTGTTCAAGAGGGTGGTGCCCTACCACTGTCTGGGGGGGATCTGGTCCCAGAGGGATAAGAAGGGGAAGGAGCATGTGGCCCCCACCATCCGGGCCACTGTAGCCCAGTTCAACTCCGTCACCAACTGTGTCATCACCACCCTGCTCAGCACACCGCTGCTGAAGGCTAGCCAGCGAGCTCGCCTGCTGGAACGCTGGGTGGAGGTGGCCCGGGTACGACGCTGGCAGTTAGCATGTTAGCACTATGGAGGACATCTTATGCTGTGCTCGAATTGGTCCACTTGTGCCCCATATAGTGCACTCTTTAGGATATTGTAGTGTTGTCCGAAATGTGAGTGTACAGATATGGTTCCCTGTATAGGGCACTACGTTATACCCATAATGCACCGTAAAAGAAGGTTACCTGAAGGTTACTGATTTATTGATTATGTCTGCACTTTATCCCATGATCACATTCTTAGCGGTTTTCATCGTCATCGGATTAATTCAATAGAGTTGGTAGAATAGAGTCTATTCCCTAAATTGTGTACTATGTAGTGTTCACTATATAGGGAATAAGAAATGAGGGAACAAGTGAGCCAAATCGAACACAGCCTGAGTTAATGCTGTGTTTTGTGTTGCGTTCAGGAGTGTGTGTGTGTGTGTTTTATAAGACTGTGTTTTGTGTTGGGTTCAGGAGTGTGTTTTATCAGACTGTTTTGTGTTGGGTTCAGGAGTGTGTGTTTTATCAGACTGTTTTATGTTGGGTTCAGGAGTGTGTTTTATCAGACTGTTTTGTGTTGGGTTCAGGAGTTTGTGTTTTATCAGACTGTTTTGTGTTGGGTTCAGGAGTGTGTGTTTTATCAGATTGTTTTGTGTTGGGTTCAGGAGTGTCGTATCCTGAAGAACTTCTCCTCTCTGAGAGCGATCCTCTCGGCGCTGCAGTGTAATGCCATCCACCGCCTCAAACGCACCTGGGAGGAGGTGTCCAGGTGAGGAGCTACATGCTACATACTACAAACTACACGCTCCATGCAACATGCAACACGCTACATGCTACACACTACACGCTACATGCAACATGCTACATGCTACACAATACATGCTACATGCAACACGCTACATGCCACACGATGCATGCTACATGCTACACTACATAATACATGCAACATGCTACACAATGCATGCTACATGCAACACGCTATATTGAACATGCTACCTGACACATCTCCCCCCCCCCCCCCCCCCCCCCCCCCCCCCCTTAGGGAGAACTTTCGTACCTTCCGGGAGCTGTCTGAGATCTTCTCAGATGACAACAACTACTCCCTGAGCAGAGAACTCCTGGTCAAGGTCAGTTGGTTAGATAGTCTGACATGTCTACTTCTGGTATAGTCTAGTACTGTCTGGTATGGTCTAGTATGGTCTAGTATAGTCTGCAATGGGCTAATATAGTCGGGTATGGTCTAGTATAGTCTAGTATAGTGTGGTATGGTCTAGTATAGTATGGTATAGTCTAGTATAGTCTGGTATGGGCTAGTATAGTCTGGCATAGTCTAGTGTAGTCTGGTATAGTTTAGTATAGGGGTAGGCTAACTAATAAGCTTATTGATATAGTATATAGTAGTAATAGTATATGATATAATAATATGAGAACAGATAAAGCTGGATTTACAGTTCTGTGCACAGCACGTCTGTGAAGATCCATGCCACTATGCAGAGACACGACGCGGATCTTATATTTCCACGTCACAATAGGTCCATGTGAAAAAGATGTTGAAACGTCTTTCAAATGTACTGCTGAAAATCGGTTGGTGTATTGCAACCAACTGAAAATACAGGGTTTTGATTTTCCCGGTTGCATTCATTTTATTCTCATGTTTGGCTGTCGAAAAAAACAAAAACACTATGCCATTCCCTGCTGAGACAGGCGACACGCTGCTAACCTCTGGATCCACAACAGGCAAAAGGGGCATGTAACAGTCTCTGCATAGCGACATGGATTTTGGCAGCTCTTGGTGCACGTGCTGATGCAGAAGTCTTACCTGGGCTTACAGTTGTGTTTCGTCCTCCAGGAGGGAACGTCTAAGTTTGCGACGTTGGAGCTCAATCCCAAACGCACCCAGAGGAGACACCAGCAGCAGAGAGAGCTGGTACACACACACACACTATCTTACATATCTATTTCATACTAAACACAGACATTAAACACACACACACACACACACACACTTTACACACACTTATGACCAGGCATACAGATGCATTGTTTGCAGCTGCTACTACACTATATAGATATCGAAATATATATATACACACACAATATGTTTTATAAACATATATAAATATATATGTTTTTTATATGTGTTATTATATATAGTAGCAGCCGGCAGCCATATGTATAATGTATAATACATTGTGTATAATGTGTATGTTTATGTGTTTATAATGCATATCCAGACCAATATTTAATCTCCCTCCTCCTCTCTCTCCTCTCTCCTCCTCCTCCTACTCAGGGAGTGATGCAGGGCACCATCCCCTATCTGGGCACCTTCCTGACCGACCTGGTGATGATGGACACAGCCATGAAGGACTACACAGAGGTCTGGATCTCTCTCTCTTCAGCACCACTCTCTAACACAACAAGCTAGCGCCCTGTTTTTTAATGAGATCATCTACATTTTACAACTGGTTTTGAATTTCAATTGTATCTTGATTCAAAAATCTGAGATCTGCCACTGAGATCCTAACCAAACAAAGAAAAAATGTATTCGCTTTGTATTATGAAAATTAAATCACATTTTTCCCACTGACTTAGAATGGTGCGCGGGTCTTTTTCCATCCAACCTCTGCGAGCCACCTATAGGCCGATAGAGAACCTACCGCTAGTCAATCTAGATTGAATGTAGCACAGTCCAGAGGTGGTTTTGACAACGGTTTTCTACATCTCTTGTACAACCGTTTGCACCTGTTTAGACAGAGAAAACATCTCGCAATCTCACAACCGTTTTTAATTTGGGATTTGAAAAGACACAACACAACCCTCTTCAGTAACCCTCTGACTAACACACCTCCTCTGTGTCATGTAAACTAAATGAATTGGTTTCCATGTGTTGCAGGGAGGGCTGATCAACTTTGAGAAGAGGAGAAAGGTATGTTTGAAGATCTACTGCTCATGGATGAATACCATACTGAGAATAAAAAAAGAGACAACATCTCTAGCTTTAGCAATTTATTCACCACAGAATAAAATAAGAGATTCTCCACAAAAAAATAAATCGCAGAAAAACATATTTGATAAATAATATCCTTTTTATCCCCCTACTCTCTCTTTCTCTCTCTCTCTCTCTCTCTCTCTCTCTCTCTCTCTCTCTCTCTCTCTCTCCAGGAGTTCGAGGTCATAGCTCAGATAAAACTGCTCCAGCTAGCCTCTAATAACTACAGCTTCACGCCCGATGGACACTTCAGAGATTGGTTCTCCAGTGTGGAGAGACTCAGCGAGGCAGAGAGGTAGTGCTATGCTAGGATAGATTAGTGGTGCTAGTAGTGCTATACTTCGATTGGCTAGTAGTGCCACGCTAGGGTAGGCTAGTAGTGCTATGCTAGGATAGGCTATTATTGCTACGCTAGGCCAGTTGCGCTACGCTAGGATAGGCTATTGGTGTTAGTAGTGCTATACTAGGATAGGCTCGTAGTGCTACGCTATGATAGGCTAGTAGTGCTATGCTATTATTGCTAGGCTTGTAGTGCCATGTTTGGATAGGCTAGTTGTGCTAGATTCACTTGTCTAGCTATAACCTGTCTCAACTGTCTCCTGTCTAGCTACAACCTGTCCTGTGAGATTGAGCCTCTGTCTGAGTCGGCCAGCAACACACTGAGAGCCAAGAAGAACGGAGGCATCATCAAACGCTGGAGCGAGTGAGTCATACACCACACACACACACACACTCCTTATACAATAACCCTATTATTCATGTTTTCTACAACTCACATTGTCTCGTTCTCGCTCTTGGTCTCTCTCTCTCTCTCTCTCTCTCTGTCTCTCTCTCTCTCTCTCTCTCTTTCTCTCTCTCTCTCTCTCTCTCTCTCTCTGTCTTTCTCTCTCTCCAGTCGTCAACTAGAGGCGGGGGCCAGTGGGGCCCCAGGCTCCCACCATTCCAAGTCTTTTGACCACGCCCCCAGCAGACCGTACCAAGGCAGTGGTGGGGGGGGCGGGGACAGCGGCGACGCTCTGAGTGTCACGTCGGTTAGCTCCAGTGGTTCCGACCTGGAAGACGTCAACGCCAGCTTCCTGTCAGACTCGCCGGAGGGTCACGAGAGGAAGGCACGCCAATTAGCTTAGCACTGATTCAAATTAGCTTAGCACTGTGGCGCTGTCTTTAGTTTATTATAATAATGTTGTTGTTTTTCATAGGTTTTTGTTCTTATGTTCTGTGTGTTCTGTTATCCAGACATCGACTCCTTCGGTCAAACATTCAGTTTCTGTTCTGGGAAGAGAGACACATGTCACTGAGACCGCGTCCACGGTAAGCCCCTCCCATGTCCCCATGGCCCCTCCCCCTTATCATCTCCCTTCCCCGTGGCTTATCCCACTGTCCACTCCCACAAGGCCCAGTGAAGATGTGTACAGCAAGAAGGATGGAGGATCAAGAACTTACTGTAGTACTGTGCAGTTCTACTATGTATTACTGTAGTACTGTGTGGTACTACTGTGTATTACATGGTGCTACTGTGCGGTACTTAGTATTACTGTAGTACTACGTTAGTACTGTGTATTAGTACTATTATATGACCAACCATTTGCCCAATGTTAAGTAATCCGCTATTACCTCTGGAATCTACTTAACTGTTTCCTGTGTGTAGTTTTGGGAGTGCACGTCGCTGTCATCCCTGGATACATCTGGCTCCGCCTCCGGCTCCAGCAGCACCTCCTCCTCCTCTGCCTCCTGCTCCACCCCTCTGGCTGCCTCCCGCTCCCACAAGCGCTCCGCCTCAGCTGTGTCCAACTACTCCACCCTGTCGCTGCCCCTCTACAACCAGCAGGTGGATGACTGCTGCATCATCAGAGTCAGCCTGGATGTGGAGAACGGAAACATGTACAAGAGTATACTGGTGAGGAGGAGGAGGAGGAGGAGGAGGAGGAGGAGGAGGAGGAGGAGGAGGAGGAGGAGGAGAGGGGAGGGCAGGAGATGGGGGAGGGGAGGAGAGAGGGGAGGACGAGGGCAGAGTAGGAGAGGAGCAGGGGAGGAGGGAGAGGTCATGTACGGAAACATGTACAATAGTATACTGGTGAGGAGGAGGGGAGATGGAGGAGAGAGGAGAGTAGGGAGGAGAGGAGGAGAGGAGGAGATGGGGGAGGAGGGCAAAGTAGGATGGGAGGAGGCGAGAAGGGGGAAAGAGGAGGAGGGGGAGATGAGAAGGCAGGGAGGAGGAGAGGGAGGGGGAGAAGGGGGGAGAAGAGAGGAGGGTAGGAGACAGGGGGAGGAGCAGAGAACAAAGGTGGGAGATGTTACCCTCAACGTGGAGAACGGAAACATGTTCAAGAGTATACTGGTGAGGAGGAGGAGAAGGGGATGGGAGGAGAAGAGGGGAAGAGCGGAGAGGCGAGAGGTATACTGGTAGGAGGAGGAGAGGAGGGGAAATGAGAGGAGATGAAGAGGAGGAGGATAGAGGAGAGGAGTAGAGGTGTAAATCTGCGTGTTTGTCTCTCAGGTAACCAGCCAGGACAAGACTCCAGCGGTGATCCGTAAAGCGATGATCAAACACAACCTGGAGAGGGAGAAGGCTGAGGACTATGAGCTCATGCAGAAAATATCTGAAGAGAAAGGTAACCACACAGCGTGGGGCATGGATGGTGATGTCATGTGCATATCATTAGCATGTATTTATAATACAATTATAATATATAACGACAGTACAGTACGACAATTCAACCAGGTTAAAAACAACGCTCTCCTATTCTCTGAGAAAAGAAGGAGATATCTGTGTGCTGTGATATCAGTTATCTAAAGCAGGGGATCTAGCGGTATGACCCTTTGTTACGGCTGATCAGTGGAATCAGATGAGATTGGACATGTCCGTTTTATGACTATATCCCTTCATCACAGTTACACTCTCAAAGGGCTTCACATTAAAACGGTACCATAAACAAGAAGAAACAAAGATTGAGTATGTTTTTTGAGTAAGATGTAAGATTAAGTTATTCAACAATAGTAGATTAGTAATACGTTCCATCATGACTATAGGCTCATCTGTTGATCTGACAAAGAGTTATTGGTGACACTTCCTGTCTCACCTCCTGTCTCAGAGCTGCGTATCCCGGACAACGCCAACGTGTTCTACGCCATGAACTCCACTGCCAACTACGACTTTGTGCTGAAGAAGCGTGGCCCCACACGCCCACTGCGTGCTAAGAGTGTCACCAGCTCCACGCTGCCGCGCATGAAGCAGAAAGGCCTGAAGATTGCTAAGGGCATCTTCTGATCTCCTGTCTTCTTCCTCATCCTCCTTCTCCTCATCATCATCATCGTCATCATCATCCTCCTCCTCCTCCTCCTCATTATCCTCCTCTCCTCTTCACCCTGGAGAGAGGAACTTAATGTTAGCTTGGAATACTGGGAAACAGAGACGCACGCTAGCATGCTAGCTCGCTAGCTCGCTAGCTCTTACTAACACCCTCTTAAAAGGACTCTATCATGGCTGCCAGCTCTGTCCAAGCTCCATACCACCTCCCACTGTCCAGCAGGACAGGATGTGATGTCATCGCTGCGGCCATGTTTAAAGGAGGCTCTTGCGCTCTGTGTTGCGTTTCACCTGTGAACACTTTTTAACCAACCTGGGTGTCAAACCAGGTGTGAAAGGTAGTGTTAACCTGTGTATACAAACCAGATGTCATAACAGGTGTGAAGTGGACTTTTAACCTGTGTGGACCAACCAGGTGTAAAACCAGGTGTAAAATGTTTTAACCTGTGTGAGGTGGCCATGGATCAGATGCCACTCTTTTTTTTAACTGAATGATATCCGCGTGTTGAGGTCCTACTGGGGTCCCAGGTCCGGACCAGACCTGTGTGTGTATATAGAACATCTCTGTGGACATTTAATTGAATCATGAATTTCTCCTTAATGGATCAACAGCGCTTTAACACCTGAAAGATACTCTCTCTCTCTCTCTCTCTCTCTCTCTCTCTCTCTCTCTCTCTCTCTCTCTCTCTCTCTCTCTCTCTCTCTCTCTCTCTCTCTCTCTCTCTCTCTCTCTCTCTCTCTCTCTCTCTCTCTCTCTCTCTCTCTCTCTCTCTCTCTCTCTCTCTCTCTCTCTCTCTCTCTCTCTCTCTGGCAGGGGATGGTTTCTCTGTGGTTACTATGGGTTACCAGCGACTCGCCGCCATGTCGGATCAATGACCACATGACCTGGGATATAAAGCTCTTTCTGATTGGTTGAGATTCCTGCTGAGTGATCAGGTCATTAACCTGGTATGAGTCAATCAGTGTTTGGTGCCCCAGCAGGGAGGGGTGGGGGAGGTCGGTGTGTCCCTGGTCACTGCTGGCAACGTGAGTGTTGTGATTGGTGGTTTAGGTGATGTTTGGGATGGTAGGAGGGTCAGAGTTTTGGTCCAGTTTACACTACAGTAGATCTAATGAGATTCTACCGGTCAGTCAGTCTGAGGTTCCACCAGCCTATTGTGGGCCAAAGACTCGTGTGGAGTCGTGTGATTGGTCCATATTGTCCATAAGGCTGCCAAACACACAGCTCTGTGCTAAAGTGTCACCGGCTCCTTCCAACACTGACACGCTACCACAACACGCTACCGCAACCCTGACGCACAGCACGACACGCTACCACAACACGCTACCACAACATGCTACCACAATACACTACCCTGATGCACAACACAACATGCTACTGCAACATGCTACCACAACACACTACCACGACATGATAACACAACACACTACCACAATGCGCTACCACAACACACTACCACGACATGATAACACAACACACTACCACAATGCGCTACCACAACACACTACCACGACATGATAACACAACACACTACCACAATGCGCTACCACAACACGCTACCACAACATGCTACCACAACACACTACCCTGATGCACAACACAACATGCTACTGCAACATGCTACCACAACACACTACCACGACATGATAACACAACACACTACCACAATGCGCTACCACAACACACTACCACGACATGATAACACAACACACTACCACAATGCGCTACCACAACACACTACCACGACATGATAACACAACACACTACCACAATGCGCTACCACAACACGCTACCACAACATGCTACCACAACACACTACCCTGATGCACAACACAACATGCTACTGCAACATGCTACCACAACACACTACCACGACATGATAACACAACACACTACCACAATGCGCTACCACAACACACTACCACGACATGATAACACAACACACTACCACAATGCGCTACCACAACACACTACCACGACATGATAACACAACACACTACCACAATGCGCTACCACAACACACTACCACGACATGATAACACAACACACTACCACAATGCGCTACCACAACATGCTACCACGACGCGCTAAAACAACACGTTACCACAACGCAGCTCAGCGCCGTGTCCATGTGTTGCCTTCTATCGTTTTAACCTGCATGACGTTTATTTACATGTGTCATAACGCCATTGGACAAGTGAGCCACTGTAGGAGCAGAAAGAGAGAGGACAGACACCACCCTCCCCCAGGTACCCACACCCCCAGGCTGCCACTATTGGTCCTCTACTGGTCATCACTGTGATCTTCCATCCTTTAGCCCCGCCCCCTCGTTCTGATTGACTGGTTGCGTCGTGTCAGTAGTGAATATGTTGTTATGTATGTTTACAGACCGGAGGCATCGGACTTAACCCTTCATGTGCCAAAAGCAGGTAGACAGGTTGGGGCCTTTCACCATGAAAACATGTTTGTTTACGGTTTTGTTTGTCTAATGTGTTGTGATGAAGAAAGAGATTAAGCATGGTAAGACCTGATGCAGACATCCTTCTAGAGATGTGAAGTGTTTAGGTCTAGACCTATACGGATGGGTTTAGATCTAGACCTATACTGTTGGGCTTTAGTTCTAGACCTATACTGTTGGGTTTAGATCTAGACCTATACTGTTGGGCTTTAGTTCTAGACCTATACTGTTGGGTTTAGATCTAGACCTATACTGTTGGGCTTTAGTTCTAGACCTATACTGTTGGGCTTTAGTTCTAGACCTATACTGTTAGGTTTAGGTCTAAACCTATACTGTTGGGTTTAGGTCTAAACCTATACTGTTGGGTTTAGGTCTAAACCTATACTGGGATCTGACAGCTGTGTCCCTTCAACCACTAAATCCACCCAATAGTGTTTATTTCCCAGTGGGGATCGAACCCATGTCCACCAGGAGGTTGTGCTGTGGTATATCTCTCTCTTCAATGTGCTTCTCTTTGACTTTATGTGACATTGCTATGTATACATGAACCTAACCCTAACCCCATGCAAGCTTTTCCTATCCAACAAGATGGTGGATGGTTCCCATGGCAGCCCGTACTGACCTGTGTTGCCATGGGTGTGTTGTGATAATGACCACCCGGACCCGGCTTGCTTGTTTTCTAAAGTGTGCTCTGGTGCCATGAGCGTTTTTAGACACGGATCTTACATTTTTCTAACCCCCCCCCCCCCAAACTGTTTAGTATAGTAGACCCCCACTGTCCTCCATGTACGACTTTATTTATTGATTTGTATATAGAGATTCTGTTTTGCATTGTACATTCTCTCGTTTCTTGGTTATAGATTAATATATTCATGTATATATGAATAAACCTTAAGTTTATAAAAGTTGATATGTCTGTTGTTGTTTTTTGTCATGATAGATATCTGCTAGTTTTACTTCATGTAATTATGTGTATATATATATATATATATATATATATATATATATATATATATATATATATATATATATATATATAAAAGACTGAAAACTGAATCACATAGATTGCCTAAAAAACAAATCAGATGACCTAACAATCATTTAAAAGAGAAATGTAAAATAAAAGTCTAAGATGAAAAAGAACAAATAAGCCTGGTGTAAACAGATACGTTTTAATAAAAAGCTGTGGAAAACAAACGTTTTGAGCCCTGATCTCACATATTGTGGAAGTTAGTTTCAGGACTGCTGTGTAAAAACTAGAAGCTGCTTCACCATGCTTGGTTGGAGCCATGGGAACAGTGAGTATGGTGGCCCCTGATGAGTAGGGTGACCCCTGTGAGTAGGGTGGCCCCTGTGAGTAGGGTGGCCCCTGTGAGTAGGGCGGCCCCTGTGAGTAGGGTGGCCCCTGATCAGTAGGGTGGCCCCTGATGAGTAGGGGGGGGGGGGGGGGGCTGTGAGTAGGGTGGCCCCTGTGAGTAGGGTGGCCCCTGATGAGTAGGGTGGCCCCTGATGAGTAGGGTGGCCCCTGTGAGTAGGAGGGCCCCTGTGAGTAGGAGGGCCCCTGTGAGTAGGGTGGTCCCTGATGAGCTCTAAGCGGCTCACGAACACACAATCTGATCACAGCTGTATTTTGGTCGTAAACGGTTTAGTGCTTTATATAAACCATTAGTAATATTTTGAATTCAATTCTCTGGCAAACAGGAAGAGTAAGTAAGAATTGTTGGCCTATGTTTTTAGAGGTATTTGTTTCTACCTAAATAGTATAACCAGAGCTACAACACCTTTGGTATAACCAGTTGTTCACAGTTTAGCAACATGTAACGCTACTCCATAAATAAATGTGACAAACGTCATCAAACTGGGACAACCTTTTTCCATTTGCGCATGCGCACGACCTCAAGGCTTTGTTGTTGCATTTCGCTATGGCGCTTAGCAAGACCTTTGGACAAAAACCTGTCAAATTTCAGCTTGAAGATGATGGAGATTTCCATATGATCGGGTCGGAGGTTCGTGTTTTACACAAATAAGTCATCGAAAGTTTGATGTTGTTGTAAGAACGTGGTTTTAGCACCGGCTGGTGGTGCGGTCGCTAGCAAACCAGCTAACAACTCATCTACGGTGGCTGCGACTCATTCATTGTTTCTGGCTTTGAGTTTAAACCTTGCGATCAAACCAAATCTCTATCGGAATACAACGTATGATGTGAACGTATCGATTCTCTGGCTATGAAATATAATCCGTCAACCGCATTTACCGTCGTCAGTGTTTGAGTTAAGCTTCTCGTGTAACAAATGGTTGACCATAAAACGTCCCAATCGTGTTGCATCTGTCCTTGTAGGTGGGGAACTACCTCCGCATGTTCCGGGGGTCCCTCTACAAGAGGTACCCCTCCTTATGGCGGAAACTGGCGTCGGTGGAGGAGCGGAAGAAAATAGTAGAGTCCTCACATGGTCAGTAAAAACGGCACAAACACCAAATCAGTTGTAATGGCTGTCTTTTAATGGGCGTCCATGTCACTGTTTTTTTGGCTGGACCGTTACTGAGTGAGTGAGTGAGGGATAGAGTTACACCATTGGTCTGAGTGAGTGATGACGTGGTGGTTGTCACATGGTCCATCCACATACTACGTTTTTTACCTGGTCTTGTTGGTGGTTTTCTTGCTTAGATCACGGCTACACGTCATTGGCTACCAGTGTCACCCTGCTGAAGGCTTCGGAAGTAGAAGAGATCTTCGAAGGCAACGATGAGAAGTACAAAGCTATTTCCATCAGCACAGAACCTCCAGCATACCTGAGGTAAGATGCTACTTCAAATGGCCCTTCCCCTACCTACTATGCTGATGTGGTCCTTCCTCTGCCTAATATGGCCCTTCTCCTACCTAATATGGTCCTTCCCATTCCTAATATGGTCCTTCCTCTATCAAAATGGTCCTTCCTCTTTCTAATATGGTCCTTTCACTACTTAATGCGGTCCTTCCCATATCTTATGTGTGTGTGTTAGGGAGCAGAAGGGCAAGAGAAACAGCCAGTGGGTCCCCACTCTCCCCAACAGTTCCCACCACCTGGACGCCGTCCCCTGCTCCACAACCATCAACCGCAGCCGTCTTGGCCGCGACAAGAAGAGGACCTTCCCCCTCTGGTACCTGACCCCCGACTCCAGGGACCTACACAATGTGGTTGACAAAATTCAAAACAAATCTTTAAATAATGTATTAATGGTTGAGAAAAAATTCTACATTTCTGTTCGATATGTGAACAGGGTTCAACGTTAAAGTTTTAATTTTATGTGTTAGAAAACCAAAGACTTGCCTCACAATACTACAACACATGCGAATGACAGGCACACGTTGTCATTGAGTTGTGCTTATGCCAAATAGCTTCTCATATAACAAATAACAAACACTGGAGGATTTTGATTTTATGTAAATCAACATTTTTATATATATTATCATAGTTTTTAGCGCAGGCCCAATCAAGAAAGTGAGTTGAAAGTTTTACTGTCCGACTACGTTTTTACTTCCCCCGGGACCCTCATTGTTGAACCCTGTGGAATAATGCAAAAGTAAATTGTCTTTGGGAGTCTATATTTTGAGCTCCATCCCCTGCCATGAATAATTTTAATAATAATTTTATATTTTGTCTTGTCTTCATTTTACTGTGTAAAGCACTTCATTTTATTTGTGTAAAGCACTTTGGGTTGCCATTCGTATGAAATGTGCTATATAAATAAAATTGCCTTGCCTTGTCCTGCCATGAATAACGTCTTTCTCTCGCGGCGGTGGTCCAGCTTCGACGACCACGACCCAGCAGTGATCCATGAGAATGCCACCCAGGCAGAGGTTCTGGTTCCCATTCGTCTCGACATGGAGATTGAGGGCCAGAAACTCAGAGACGCCTTCACCTGGAACATGAACGGTCAGTCACCACCATCACCACCAGAACACCATTATTACCATAACACCATCACCACCAAAACACTGTCACCACAATAACATCATGTATGACCACCATAACACCATCATCACCAAAACACTGTCACCACAATAACATCATCCATCACCACCATAACACCAGCACCACCAGAAAACCATCACCACCACCGTAACACCATCTCTCCTGTAGAGCTAATGCTACTGCTAGGTACCTCCCGTAGAGCTAACTCTGTGTGTTGTCCTTTAGAGAAGCTGATGACTCCGGAGATGTTTGCGGAGATCCTGTGTGACGACCTGGACCTCAACCCCCTGGCCTTCGTCCCGGCCATCGCCTCGGCCATCCGCCAACAGATGGAGTCCTACCCCACGGACAGCCTGCTGGAGGAGCAGAGTGACCAGAGGGTCATCATCAAGGTTCGACCACTGCTGACCAGCTGTGATAAATGACTGTAGCTGTGATGACACACAGACTGTAGCCTTAATAAAGCACAGACTGTAGCTTTGATACAGAAGATTGTAGCTTTGATAAAGGACAGACTGTAACCTTTGATAAAGGATAGACTAACTGTGATAAAATACAATAACTTTGATAAATGACAGACTGTAGCTGTGATAAAGGACAGACTATAGCTTTGAAATAGGACAAATTGTAGCTGTGGCAAAAGACTGCAACTGTGATAAAGGACAGACTGTAGCTGTGATGAAGGACAGACTGTGATAAAGGAATGTAACTGTGCACCCGCCAGCTGAACATCCACGTGGGGAACATTTCTCTGGTGGATCAGTTCGAGTGGGACATGTCTGAGAGGGACAACTCCCCGGAGAAGTTTGCCCTGAAGCTGTGCTCGGAGCTGGGCCTGGGGGGGGAGTTTGTCACCACCATAGCCTATAGCATCAGGGGACAGCTCAGCTGGCACCAGAGGACCTACGCCTTCAGGTACGCATGCACGCTATGGAGTTCAGTTAAGCTGTATTTACAGTTATATGTACAGCACGTCTGCGAAGATCCACAAGGGGGCAGTGTAGTATTTCTGTCCCCAAATGTATGAGAGCATAACCAGAAACGAATCACAAAACCGAGTCTGCTCCATTGAATAGATGTTGAAAAATGACTCAAATGTACTGCTGAAAAGCGGTTGGTGTATCGCAACCAACTGAAATTGCAGTGTTTTGATTTTGCCGGGTGCATTCATTTTATTCTCGTGTCTAGCTGTGTAAAACAACACAAACACTATGCCCATTTCCCACTTGTCCAATCAACAATTAACCTCCATAGAGACAGGCAACACATTGCTAACCTGGGAGGACAGCTGCGTTCCAAATCGCATACTTTTTCTTTTAACTTTTAGTACGTACTGCAGCTGCCCTTACAAACTACGTACTGTTTCATACAGTATGCATACAATTGGGACATACTACAGGTGATTTCACTAATTAGCACACCTGCAACAAGAGACATCTGTGCTCTCCCGGCGGCTCAGTCGATGTGACGTATCTTCCACTGTGCAGAGGATTGTGGGTCAGAATAGCCAGAAAAGCATGCTGGCTTGCATACTGCAAAATGCGAACGGATGTAGAGTAGGACACACTTTAGTAATTTTTCACATACTGCATTTTACATACTATGTATTGTGGCATACTAAATCTTCTTCTGGCATACTAAATATTATGGTAGTATGGGTATTGGAACGCAGCTCATGTCTGTGTGTACAGGTCTCTGCGTAGTGATCTTTGCATACGTGCTGGTGCAGAAGAGTCATTTGGGCTTTTAGCTCAAAACTCTGACGTCAACTTCACTACTTTGTGTCGACAAGCGTGTGAAATGATCTGGTCAGGGACACGCTTTGAATTAGCTGGACACATTGGACAAACACGGCTCTCTCACTAATATAGTGTGAGAGCCATGTTGCACGGACTAACAGGCTCAAAACTGTACCATGCTCATACGTGCATGTCTTGTTTTTCTTGTTTGCGTGTTTTTATCTGTTTTTGATACCCTAGTGTAACCAATTTTAAAAGTAAAAGTAAAATCTTGCATGCAAGTTGATTAACAACCCGCACTGAAACCAGACAAAGTCGGGAAATGAACCCTCCTAGTGTAGCGATAACCAATAGCCTAATGCTTGTTAGAGAATTCAAATGTGTGTTAGCTCATTTGAACTAAAAAACTGAAACGGTATTTTCCTGCAATAGATGATTTAAAATAGCCTCAGTAATTGCTGCGCAATTTTGTTTGACACACACACACACACAGACTAGTCGACAGCACATTCAGGTTCAGATTATAAGACCTACAAGGTTTATTTGTATTGACACACACACACACTGTGTGTGTGTGTGTGTGTGTGTGTGTGTGTGTGTGTGTGTGTGTGTGTGTGTGTGTGTGTGTGTGTGTGTGTGTGTGTGTGTGTGTGTGTGTGTGTGTGTGTGTGTGTGTGTTGGACAGAGCTGGAATGCTAACACCTCAACATCTGGTGTTTACCGCTCTAAACGCCTGAGAACAGATCAAGTGTGGGTCTGATGAGGTCATGACCTGCAGACCAACCAACACACATTGGTCTGGTTTCACTGCTTGGCCTGTCCTGCTGGGACTGCAGTAACCAGTGGTGATAAAGGACAGACTGATAGAGAACATACTGTGATAAAGGACACACTGTAATAGAGGAGAGACAGTGATAAAGGACCGACTGATGGAGGACAGACTGTGATAAAGGGTTGACTGATAAAGGACAAATGGTGATAAAGAACAGACTGTGATGGAGGTGTGGTTGTTGCAGTGAGAACCCGCTGCCCACGGTGGAGATCGCCATCAGGAACACAGGGGAAGCGGACCAGTGGTGCCCCCTGCTGGAGACCCTGACTGACGCCGAGATGGAGAAGAAGATTAGAGACCAGGACAGGAACACCAGGTGAGGACCCGTTAGGGAGCAGGGCTCATCCTGTCTGTAATGGTGTCCTCCAAGCTACAGTGTGTTGGCCAACAGTACCAGCCGGGCTCTTCTGCTTCCTGAAGACCTAACCTAACCCTAACCCTAGTTCAGGAAAATAATCAAGCCTGAGAAGAATAAACAGTGATGTTTCTGTCTTCTGACCTGATGTTTGTTTTGTTTTGCTTTGCAGGCGAATGAGACGGCTGGCCAACACGGCCCCTGCATGGTAGACCCCCCCCCACCAGCACCAGAGCTGACTGCTTGTGGTACGAGGTTTCAAACGTTGGCGGCAATCGAGAGACATTCCTTCTGCTCGCTGGCCCCAATCAGGTTGTCATGGTGATCTGTGTGTTTTTATTTAATTTTGAAATTCCCTGCTAGTTGACAGCCCCACCCCTTCCTGCCCCTCAGCCAATGACTGTTGACCACTGTCTCCACACCGCCCAATCACAGATAATATATGCTGTTGTTTTTGTTGTCTTTTTGTACAATTTAATAATTCTTACAAAATAAAAGTAAACAATCTCCATTTGTCTGGTAGTTATTATCTATACATCACTATACATCCTACATCTATACCTCACCATATCTGCTTCGTCCCGTTTCTCATCAAATGTCAAAGAATCCAGCCCAGGTTTGTTGTTTGAAATGTTGTTTATTCTTAGATTAATGCTTTCATTTCAGAAAATGGAGAACATTTCTGATAGACACATACATTTCTGATATATTAATGTGTTCATAGAATAATAATGAATGAATGTGATGGTTTTTGACACCAAGGTCTGTTTGTTTGTGGGGTCGGGGGTTGGGGGGGGGGGGGGGCAGTTGTCACTCTCAGCACTTTCTATTCTGTGTTCTCCACAAAGGCAGCAGGGAAAGTGCCGACTGGGCACAGTTTCCACGCAGGGCTGAAACCTTTAGCACAGCAGACGGTTCAAAACTCATCCTTTTAAAACAGGTTGGCGTGTTTTGTCCACTAGATAGCCACGGAAAACTTATGTAGAATGTTTTATTTATGATATAAAGATGGTCCTACGTGCTAATAAGACAGTTGAAAAGGTTTGTAGGTATGATGTTAGGATGAGGTCATGTGCAGAGGTTTCACCTTCATCTTCATACTTTTTATCAACACTGACTGGAGCACAATTTGTGACATCATAAATATGTTCTTCTAGTTCTTTGGCAGGTCTGTTTCCGTCACAGGCGCGCTTGGTTCTTGGATCCAGGCGCAGGGGTTGGGGTTAATGTGTGGAATGGAAGGAACTAGAAGCTGGCTGGGCTTCATGGTGGAACGGCTACACTAGTAGCTCTAGCACTACATAGCGCTAGCATTGCATAGCTCGAGCATAGCACAGCCCTAGCGCTGCACAGCGCTAGGGCTGAATAGTGCTAGTGCTGCATGCCTCTAGCGTTGCATAGCTCTAGCCTAGTGTAGATCTAGTGCAGTGTAGCTCTAGCGTAGCTCTAGCGCAGTGTAACTCTAGCGCAGCTCTAGCGCAGTGTTGCTGGCTCCCCCTCCTGGTGATCCAGCACACACCGTCTGGAAGACACATGACAGGAAGTCTCTCTCATCCTCTATTCCAGGACATTTTTTAAACAATACAGTCATAAACAAAATGGCAGTTTGTGCAGTTGTGGTGTGTTATATAAATACTATATGTAAAACTAAAGTTTATTCTCCAACCAGGCAGCGATATAGCTTTTCTGTCTTTACTTCTGCTGGAGGACTTTTACTTTGAAGTACTGGAAGTTCCATCTCTGACCACATGAAAACAGGAGGAATTGACCCAGGAGATGAAGGAACTTACAGGATCTGTGGCGTCCTGAGGAGCTTCCTTCCTCCCGGCTGGTTTGGTAGGACGTCCTCGAGATAGAAGTATGTATGACCTACGACAATCCCTGGGGACACAAACACAATAAACGCCATTAACACAACACCTTTTCCACAATCTCTGGGGACACAAACACCCACTGTTATCACAAGATTTTCACCACAAAACCTTGACCCTTACAACAAAACCATTACCACAGAACTTTGTTACTGAAAATGTACCACAGAAGTAGTAGAAAGTAGAAAAACTTGTGTACCTAGAATATCAACAACGATTGAGTTGCCGAGCAACAGAGAAAATCCCACAAGCCCCCAGGGCAAGAAGCGGGCATGGAAGGACATGAAGCCCAGGAAGTGGATCTGCTGGACCGGGTTCCGGCGGCTCCACACGTAGACCAGCATCGAGGGGAAGGACTGGCCCAGAAAGACTTGGTCCACAAACACACCCAGTACCTGACCTCTGGCAGGTTAATACAATACAAAACACACCTGACCTCTGGCAGGTTAATACAATACAAAACACACCATTGGAACCTTGCAAGTAAATACAGTAAGTAATTTAAAAAGATATGAATATATTTCCTACTATATGAGGAAGAAATCCACAATGTCCAAACAAAGTTTTACTATTGGGAATCTGGGATGAACCATTTAATGTATTGTGCATGTAATACAAAATGTAATACAATGTGATACCGGTTATTTCATGTTTAAAGGGGTCCAGAAAAACTCCTTTACATGGAGAACATCTGACTTGCATTCCCTGTGTCTGATACCAAATAATCACGCCAGACCTACAGTTGAACTACACATAAAACCGTAAACCACTTCAAACACACTCTTTAAACTCTACATTGACCACTGCAGGCCTGGATAACATAAAGGACACATTAACCTGGAATCTACCTCCGCACAGCCAGGCGGCACCCTGGTGTTTTCATGTCAAAACAACCCCTATCCCTGTATATCACAGGTTATCTCCTCATATATCTCGGTTAACTCCCAGCTGTTGGCTTAAAGGCTCTTACAATACTTTAGGCTCAATTTCAGTTGTTTTAGTATGAAAGGATACGGTCATCAGGACTCCGCCGAACAGAAAGAGGAAGACGAAGTCAGCCGTCCGGCGCCTGAAGCATCCTTCCTCCAGCAGGCGGCAGTACCGGAACCTGGTGGATCGTCAAGGAACACAAAGACCTTCATGCTGTACCTGGAAGGAACCACGGGTCTTACCGGGTGAACCTCTGGTCTTACCGAGAGAGTGGGGCGGACATATTATGAAGGGGGGTCAGAAAAATTTGAAAGAAGCAGATGCAATTTCCCGCATTCTGGTGCATTTTACCATGTTTCATTTTACCAAGTCCTTATGTCCATCTCGCCTGTCGAATAGTCAATGTTGGAGACCAGCAGGTTTCCTGGTAGGCTAGGCCAGTGGTTCTCAAATGGGGGTACTTGAAGGCACTCCAGGGGGTACGTGAGATTTATTTCGCGCGCCCCCCCCCCCCCCCCCCCCCCCTGCCGGTCGTAGGTCCCGGGTGTGTTACGATCGCGCGCATTCCCCCCCCCCCCCCCCCCCCCCCGCCGGTCGTAGGTCCGGGGTGGGTTACGATCGCGCGCACGCCCCCCCCCCCCCACTTGCCTGAAAAAATATTTAACAGGGGGTACATCACTGAAAAAAGGTTGAGAACCACTGAGCTAGGCTACGTTTTAATTGTTTTGATGAAATTAGCAAGTTACCAATCTAACATGACCTGGCACTAATACGCTAAATATCTGAACTGCAAGAAAGCCTTTTCAGCTAATGCTGGACATTTTTACAATGACTGAGTGACTGTGTTCAGCGTTCAGTCTGTGTTTCTGAAGTCTATCGCTGTCGTTGATCCGACTCTCAACATAGGCTTGCTTCGGTGCGTGATGCTGCTTTGTGTGTTAAAAAAACAGGAAAACGCGGAGTGGATTTCTATTTCTATGGGTATTCCCCCTACTGATAAAGTGGAACGGATTTGATTGTGAAGCAATGGAAAGAACGCTGGACTAGTAGACCAGTCATGCACTAATATTTTTGATGGTAAATGTGGGGGGGGTCCAAACGACTTTTTTTCAAGGGTGGGGGGACGTGTCCCCCCCCAATTATATTATGGTGACGCCCATGCTGGAAGGAACCACAAGCCTTATGGAAGCCTTACCTGTGTTGGACTCCAAGTCTTACCTGTGTTGGACTCCAAGTCTTACCTGTGTTGGACTTCTTAGGGACTGTACGATATTTAGCGGGGGGGGGGAGGGCCGGTCGCCAGACGATCGGGTTAAAATTGGTCTGCCTGGCCCTCCCCCCTGGTAATTTTTTTTTTTCCGGGGCCCTCCCCCCGGCTCAAAAAAATTCTCCTAGGCCCTCCCCGCTACGTGAATCAAATAAAATTGGTCGGAAAATGACGTTTACAAGGTTAAAACGGCCACATAAGCACACATACACACACACGGGTACACACGCAGCAAGAGCAGGGGTTTATGCCACGCTGTGCCTTGAACTTGAGAATGGGGACAAGCCTGCTTTTATCAATGTTACGAGACTCCCCCAATAATTTCACAACTTGGCTGATGACATTGTACCTTATAGGCTATTATAAGACAAAACACAAACTACTGTGACTAAGAGCGACTAATGATCACCCTGCGATTCTTGGTCTATGTGGTCAGTGGCGTCAGTTTGGTTTTAGAAGTGGTGGGGACAATAACCATAAGCTTGAGTGTGGTTTGAAAAGTGCTGGGGACCCTTATGTAAGCTATTCATCCATTCAACGCTGCATTACAATATGCTCTACATTCGGCGCGATTGTCAATGGGGGGGGGGGGGGGGGGGGCGCGATTGTCAACGGGAGCACCGGACCCGCCAGCCCCGGACCCAGCACCGGACCCGCGGACCCGGCCGCGGACTCAGCCGCAGACCCGAGTCCACACACAGCCCGTGTGCATGCTGTGAGGATGTCATCGTGCGCGCCTATCGCATGATTTAGACTTGACGGTTTCGGCAGACAACCCGTTCTCATCCCAACTCGTAATATAGGCCTACCGACGATTTGTCACGCCCGGGGGTGGGTGGGTGGGGGGGGTGTTCGTGATTGTCAACGGGAGGGGGGGGGGGGGGGGACCGCGGACTGATGACGGGGTTGCGCGATCGTAACCACTGACGGCGGGGGGGGGGGGGGGGGGGGGGAATAAAAAAATAAAAAAGGTGCCGGATCCACCGTTGGAGGTGCCGGAACATATTCCGGCGTGTTCCGGCCCAAATTAAGCCCTGGATACTGACGCCAAAGGTACCCTCCCGCGTCTGTGTGAAACGATCTGGGGTCTCATAAACCCGTTCGCGGTGGTATGAGACGAGCAGAGTCTACAGCGTCCGCTCGCAGAGCAGAGTCTACAGCGTCCGCAGTCTACTGTGAAACAATTCACTCCAAAAAGGGTTATGGTTATGGTAAAGGAGACGTTCACTTCCTTACAGGCTATCCTATCTTTCATTTAAACATCGAACTCGGCATGAGTCATGACGATTGCCCCCCCATAAAATAATTTTCCTCGGCCCTCCCCCCAGGCAAAAAATATTCTCCTGGGCCCTCCCCTAAGGCTTAAAAAAATTATCCTAGGCCCTCCCCCCCTGACGACCGGCCCTCCCCCCCCGGTAAATATCGTACAGTCCCTTACCTGTGTTGGACTACAAGTCTTACCTGTGTTGGACTCCAAGTCTTACCTGTGTTGGACTTCTTACCTGTGTTGGACTACAAGTCTTACCTGTGTTGGACTCCAAGTCTTACCTGTGTTGGACTTCTTACCTGTGTTGGACTACAAGTCTTACCTGTGTTGGACTACAAGTCTTCTGTGTTGGACTACAAGTCTCATCTGTGTTGGACTACAAGTCCAACACAGCTGACCGACCATTCTACAATACATGATTCAAATTGAGAAATAGAGTACCCCAGCGAAGGCCAAGGTACCTTAACACATTTGTTTTCATTGATGAAGGAAAGAAAAAAAAAGATACAGAAAGATGATGTTGATCAAGAAACCAAAGCCGAGAGAGCCGAAAAACAAGAAGTTTGTTATCAGACGCCAGATCTGAAAAATAAGAGATAGAGAGAGAGACAGAGACAGAGAGACAGAGAGAGACCGAGTCTGTGAGGAGGACCAGTTCAAGCGGAGGTGTATTCACCAGATCCTACAGCCTACCTGCCACCTCCTAACGACCAGCTGCGGGTTGAAGGCCAGCTGGAGAGGAGTGACCAGACCAAGCTGCTGCAAAATAAAACCAAACACCAGAATACAACAATCAGTAACACACACACCACCACCAGGCTACTACTAAACACAGACTTACATCTCAGGATACATCTAACCTACATTCAATAGTCCACAACAACCGCATGCAGCTTTAAAACTCTCTCCAAACTCTCCCAAACTCCACTTCATCGCCATGGACACGTGGTTCACTATAAGGATGCTGCCTCCATCCCCCGGTCCCCAGAGGACCG
The DNA here is from genome assembly GCA_030340625.1 of Merluccius polli. Taxonomy (NCBI): domain Eukaryota; kingdom Metazoa; phylum Chordata; class Actinopteri; order Gadiformes; family Merlucciidae; genus Merluccius; species Merluccius polli. The sequence continues at coordinate 534,771 of JAOPHQ010003698.1, read as the reverse complement.
TCCCCCGGTACCGTGCTCTTACCACGGCCGCTGTGGTGAGGACGCAGGCGGTCACATAGCCCCTGGTCACCGCGGGGGTGTGGAGGTATAGTCGGGTGAGGCTCAGGGCCATGGCATGGCTCTGTTTTAAACGTCCATGATGGTTACTTCTCACGCAACGACCATGATGGCGAGTCGCAAAAAAACGACGGTTTGAAATACGGGGTTAAAAACGGCATCAGCTGTTTCGCACACCGAGAGCCTAGCCTCCCCTCCTCTCGCCTTGACCAATCAAATGCCCCCAAACCACTTCCATCACTCGTTTGTGAAAATCAATAAACTCACTATTTTCACAAATTGAGCTATTTTAAAAGCCACATTATAAACCTTTTATGAATTCTCATTTTATCTCAACATTTTATGAATGTATGAAATTATATTATAAAAAATAACTAAATAACATTAATTAGAGGACATTGTCCTCTGACAGGAATTAATTTACTAAATGATTTGTAATATTCATAATAGTAACAGTAATGTACATGAATAATAATAATATACATAATAATGCATTAATACAACCAATCCTGCCTACAAAACTCTGCCAGTTGCATTACACACAGTAATGATAGTAATTCTCTTTTTTGTTTGTATTTTTATTAGAAAGCAACTTATGTATATGTTTTTACATATCAATGAGTACAAAAGGAAAAAAAGCGTATATGTACAGTGAATATGTGCTAAATTGTTTGCTTATAAATATGTTGTTGTCATTTTCAAATACCAGTCATGATCTTAAGAGAAAGACAACAAAACAACAAGCACAACAACTAGATCACTCAATACAGGTCAGAGGTCAGAGAGGTCGGTGAAGTGCCAGCGTCCAGCGCTGGTCTCCTCTGAGCATCACAGATGAGTAACATGTTACATGACTCAGGAATACACAGAAACAGGGATGTTACATGACTCAGCAATACACAGAAACAGGCATGTTATATGACTCAACAATACACAGAAACAGACGTGTTACATGACTCAGACATGCATGCACACACACTCGCACACATCAAATGGGGATTATTATGAGAAAAGGGGGGGGTTTGTTATAAGTGCCAATCTTTTGCTAAACTTGAAAAAGGTGAAATATGTATAAGTAATGCTTTAAAAAATATATATAAACAGTAACACAAGTGTATGTGTTTAAGGCAATGAGGCAACTAGGGTATCAGGCAGGGTACTAGGTAGGGTACTAGGTAGGGAATCAGGCAGGATACTGGGTAGGGTACCAGAAGGTTATCAGGTAGGATACTAGGTAAGTATTCAGGTAGGATACTAGGTAGGGTATTATGTAGGATACTAGGTACGGTACTAGGTAGGATACTAGGTAGGGTACTAGGTAAGGTATCAGGTAGGATACTAGGTAGGGTATCAGGTAGGATACTAGGTAGGGTATCAGGTAGGATACTAGGTAGAGTGTTAGGTAGGGTACTAGGTATGGTACTAGGTAGGATATTAGGTAGGGTCCTAGGTAGGATACTAGGTAGGGTACTAGGTAAGGTATCAGGTAGGATACTAGGTAGAGTGTTAGGTAGGGTACTAGGTATGGTACTAGGTAGGGTATCAGGTAGGGTCCTAGGTAGGTTACTAGGTAGGGTATTAGGAGGTAGGGTACTAGGTAGGATACTAGGTAGAGTCTCAGGTAGGATACTAGGTAGGGTATCAGGTAGAGTAGCAGTAGGATCTCAGGTAGGTATCAGGTTGGGTATCAGGTAGGGTAGCAGTAGGATCTCAGGTAGGTATCAGGTAGGGTATCAGGTAGGGTACTAGGTAGGGTATATCAGGTAGGGTATCAGGTTGGGTACTAGGTAGGGTATCAGGTAGGTATCAGGTAGGGTATATCAGGTAGGGTATCAGGTAGGGTATCAGGTAGGGTATCAGGTAGGTATCAGGTAGGGTACTAGGTAGGGTATATCAGGTAGGGTATCAGGTTGGGTATCAAGTAGGTATCAGGTAGGGTTGCAGTAGGATCTCAGGTAAGTATCAGGTTGGGTATCAGGTAGGGTATAGGGTATCAGGTAGAGTAGCAGTAGGATCTCAGGTAGGTATCTGGTAGGGTACCAGGTTCTCACAAGGCGAGGAGAACCAGTAGGTGCGAGGGGTTTCAACGTGAAGAACCTTACAGATACTCTGTGGTCTTCTGTCCCTGAAGAGAGAGTCTTGAAAAAAGCACCGTGTTTTAACTAATAACTTCATTAAATACAAAAACTAAACACATTTAGAGAACTTGCAGTTCTACAGTTTTCCCTGTAGATGACGCTAAAATCAAAGACTGTTTGCAGACGAGGGAAGATATGTGGCTAATAGTTAGGAGAGACATGTTATGTTAAGTGCTTTCACAAAAACTGGGCACCTGTTTCTTGAGAAAATAGAAAACGATTAGTAAACACCCACTGCCACACCAAATGTCACGTGAAAAGGGAGAAAAATGTAATCAATTGCTAAAAAAAGATCCTGATAATACAAAGGCACAGTTTCTCCACAAAGATTTGCAGCATCCACTTTCTTTGTGTCCTGAAGTGAATATGTGTCTCAGTCCACTGTAAAACATGGTCATTATTATTGTCATTCTTATTAGAATTACCGTAACTACACCAGAGGTACAGAGTCTGAGGAAATGTTTTCCTGAGAGGACGGTCATGTGATCATAATGGTAGAAGAAGAGGAAGGGTCTCGTCTAAACAAACAAACAGCCCCCTGCCCCGCACTGTCCGCATTCACGCCTGTCTGCAGCCGAAGAAGTCCTGGCCGATGTATCGTGGGTATCCCTCCAGAGAGTTCCTAGCCACTGGGTCAAACTTCCAGTAATGCCTTCCCCGGATGAAGTGGGCATAACCTGGACCCAAACACAAAAATGGTACACGTTGGTAACAGTCTGCTGGGCCAATATACAGTGTGTGTGTATACTAAAAGGGTTTAAAAGGGGTGTGTAAGGGTTTTTACCGTATAGAGTTAAAGGTTAGGGTTAGATAGAGGGTGTACTAAAATGGTCAGGGTGTAAGGGTCGTAAGTGGAGAGCTACAGGTTAAGAGATGGGGTTAGTAAGAGGTGGTACTAAAAGGGTTTTTACCATAGATGTCTTTAAAGGCTGCGTCTACGTCGTCTGGGATTCCACTCCAGTCCTGCATGCTGTGGGGGTAGACTGAGTCTACGCGGCTCTCACTGGGGCTGAGCTTCCAGTAGCTGCCCGACTGGAAGAGGTAGGTGTTGTAGTTGGAGTCCTGCCCCCAGCGGAGGGCGGCCTGGAGGTGGGACACGGACAGACCCAGACCCCGGATGGACTCTGGACCCCTAATCGGCCGCTCCGCATCAAACACCCAGTAGTTCTCCCCTGCCCGCCAAGACATTCATCACCATGACGACCATCATCACATCTTCACCATGACGACCATCATCCCCATGACAACCAAAGGTGTCATCAATGCAGTCGTTAAAATAGTTTTAATGAAAATGTCCCTTACCCCAACCCCTACCCCTTAACCCTCCTGCTCTCCTCTAGATGAGGTCAAGTGGCATCAAAATGTGTAAGGTTTTAAAAACATACATTATATATATATATATATATATATATATATATATATATATATATATATATATATATATATATATATATATATATATATACTGTATATATACTGTATGTATATATATATGTATATATATAGACTGTATATAGACCGTATATAGACTGTATATAGACTGTATATATAATAAATATATTACACATTTCTAGCAGTAATTGATTCACCATAACTGAAACTAAAATGTCTATGAAGTAACCGTGAAACCAATACTTACTAAAGTATATACTTACTTAAGTAAACTTAAATACTTCAGTATTTAGTGAGCTAGAGTCCACAATATGTTTGCTTTCAAATGTAGTGGTGTAAAAGTATAAAGATTTTCTCAAGTAAATTACAAGGAGTTCCATTTTGTGCTTAAGCCCTGCTACTCATGATCAATCGATAAATTGCCATGCCCCACCTGAACAGGTAGTTTTCCTGAATAGGTAGTTTTCCTGAATAGGTAGTTTTCCTGAACAGTTAGTTTTCCTGAACAGGTAGTTTTCCTGAATAGGTAGTTTTCCTGAATAGGTAGTTTTCCAGGTAGTTTTCCTGAACAGGTAGTTTTCCTGAATAGGTAGTTTTCCTGAAAAGGTAGTTTTCCTGAACAGGTAGTTTTCCTTGTTTTAAGTTTGTCCGTAGGGCCAAACCAGACAGGTGGTGCTTCCACTATCAGGGCAATTCTGGTGGTGCCAGGTATGTTTTTGATCATAATAACATGACTTGAAATACCTTCCTGTGCTTGTAAAATCCTGCTATCTTGTAAACCCCACCCCTATGGGACTCCAAGGTGGTTGAAAAAAAACAGCTTGGGGAAACATTTACATGAAAGCCTTAAATTGGATGATTGGACGATCTTGTCTTGTATTGTTCTTTGTAATCTTATTTGTGCTGCTTAGGAACTGTAAGATGGTTGGTCTGGTGTGATCTCTGTAATTATGGGACTAGATGAAGCTATGAACCACATGACATGAGGCCTAACCTTGGAAGAACCAGATATTCCCCGTCTGGTCTTCAAACGCGGCATCCACGGTGTCTGGGATTCCTTTCCAGTGTCGCGAGGCGAGGGCGGGGTAGCCGCGCTCCAGGTAGCCGTCGCGGATCCGCCACACATAGCCGCTCTTGAAGAAGAAGAGCTCGCCGCGGATCATGGACACGGCGTCAAAGTCTGTGTGACACGCGTCGGGCTGGAACACAGGTCATGTTATGGGAGGGTGACTATATAAACCATTGTTGATAGCTTTGTAATTCAGAGCTTTGAGCAGCATGGTTTGTTGTCGCTATGGTTTGTTACCTAAGCTAAGCAACAGGTCATTACGTAAATTACCCCGCTGTGTAGATCAGTTTGACAGCAGAATGCAAACCTTCATGTTGGATTATGTGGGAAGACATTTTTAAAGCTGAACTTCTGGTTAAGTTCGATGAAGTAGTTAACCATGATGAGAAATGTAATGAACTGAAATATGTTGACCGCTTGATGTGATAAAAACTAAGCTTCTAGTGTTAAAGTCCCTGTAAAGCAAAAGTAAATATGTGTTTTGAGTTTATAAAGTATATAAAATTAGGTTTCAAAATCTTGAAAAAATAAGAGAACTAGCGATGCTAATACACTCTAGTTGTTATTTAGTGTTAGGGGCTAAGTATGGCTCCAGTGCGTCATCGAGTAACCATTAAGCCCCAACAAAAAATCCTGAACCCAAAAATGGTCTAACTCCACAGTTCAGTACTACATGGCTCTACAGTCTTTTCACTTGTTTTCAGCAATTACTTTCTAACGTGTATAATGTGTTTAGAAACACATCTCTGAATTTGCTTTACAGGGACTTAAGTTCTATGATGTGGGGGGTGTCACTCACAGTGTTGATGACAATCTCATTGGTCTCTGGGTTAACTGGGGGCGGGGCCGGGGGCGGGATCTGTGGCCGGGCGCCGTACAGGTATTGGATGCCCTCCTTGTCGTCCTGGCTGAGCTCCAGGGGGTAGGAGAAGGAGTAGTAGGCTGACATAACGGCACCAGGTTCCCGGGAGTGCTGCAGACCCAGGACGTGGCCAAACTCATGGGCAGCCACCTGGAGGAGGTCCGTGCCTGGGGGTCACATGGTGTCAATCACCCAATGATAGGTCAGCGTCTCTTAAACTACTAAAATGGTTATTATAAGACTACCTAGAAATATTTCACAAAATAAACACACAACATAAAATGCGATTGTATATTATTGTGAGCATCAACTCAGCCCTGCAATGGGTTGGGTAGCGAGCTGACAGCACGGGCTGTCGGTGTGAGCGCGCCCAGTTTATTATTTATTTATTGTTATACATGATCAGAGTTGGGGTTCACGCATTACTGTATTCACTTCACAGCTACTAATCGAAACAATTATGTCGTTACTGCGTTACATACGTTACATACGTTTTTATTATTATTATCTGCAGGCAGGGACGGACCGGCCATCGGGAGATTCGGCAAGATTCCCAAACGGCCGCTCCCTTCCAGGCCGAACCGGCCAGTGGACAACATTATATGTTTGTTATTGTTCAATAATTGAACCTTGTATATAATCATCAGTACGATGCGTGAGGCTATGTTAGAAATGCGCACCAGACTCTGACTGACAGAGCACGCTGAGCTTGGCCAGTAATGTGGAATACATTACTTGTTTTGAGTAACAACCTCAACACTGTACATGATAAATAGTTTGACATTGTTGTATTTTGTTTGTTGTCTGAATTAGGCCGTAGCCTATTATGTTGGAAGCAATTGAAGCTGGTTATTTATTATTTTGTTGGCAAAGCCGGCTGGCATATTGAAGTTTATTGTATAACTTTTTTTGTTTGTCTAAATAATATTTTATGTTTATATGAAGTCTGTTACTGGCTATTTATTTAATTAAGAGAGACGGTCAGGTCAGGTCTTACCCATGTCGTTGCCCAGGGTCCAGGACTCGTCGTAGTCGAAGTGGATGTCTCCCTGGCGGTGGGTCTTGGGGAAGAAGGCGTGGGCCAGGATTCCTCCCGGGCCGTCGAAGGGGAGGCTGTCCCCGTGCCAGTACCTGGACAACATCCACATTCAACTTTACTGTTACAGTTTGAATTAGAATTTCTTACCTGTCAAAAGTGTCTACATTCTAGGTATTTTCCTTGTGAGTAATGATCAGTTTCTATTCAAGTTTTTACTGGCTTTTACTCGTATTTCTATATGTTTGCACTTTCAAATCATCCAGATCGTAAACTGCTTGGTTACGTCCTTCACCACCACACCAGTCAGCAGTTTGAGACGCATGCACGTCGAGACGCATGCACTGCACATGCGTCAGCGTACAGCAACATGAGACCTGGCAGCACATCTGACAGCTGAGGCGATGCAAGTTTCTTCTTGTTTCCTAATCTCTTGGTTTGATATGTTTGTCAGCAATTATTTGCGTGTGTAAAGTACATTGTAATTTAACCGTTGGTTAAAGTAAGATTAAAATTCCAATCGGTTTACCCCCTTTACTTTCTTTTGCCAAGCTACAGTGTTATATACGGTACGAAGTAGCTTGTGATATATGGTAGGTTGTGAGAGAGAGAGGAGAGAGAGAGATAATATATACATCGGTAGAATATACAGGTGACATACAGGTGGCCAGAGGGTGATATTATATATATATACATATATATATATATATATCATGGGCGAGCGGTCATAATAAGCTATAAATGCAGTGCATGCCCAAGCCCTTCAATAAAAATAATTGAAAATATTAATCTGGCAGTGTGTTCAATTATACAATACCTTAGTTCTACTGTTTTGGTCTTAAATCCGTGCCTAATCTGTCCCGTTTTGCTTGCGAAAAGCTGGAAAGCTGACAGCTTGTTTCGCGCATGCGCACTGTGACACCGAGTAGTACAGTTACTGCTAGAGGCCTTAGTTTACTGTAGATGAGCATTTTGAATGGCAAAAAAGCTGTCAATGAAGCAGCTTATCTGCCAACGCGCATGCGCAAACCTGACTTGTTTGAATTTTTCTTTTCTTCGCTCCGCTTGAGCGCGGCTGAACCTGGCTTGAGGCCACTTCATGGGCGAAAGCCAGTTCGGAATACTGTAAATTCCAACATGTTGTTGGTAACTTTGTAGGCATGTGATTGTGTCATTTGATTGACCACGCTGGTTACGTTGTGTGGGCGCATCAAGCGTCATGTCAGTGCTGAATATTTCTGCTTTCATTTAGCCTACATATACACTGTAAATTCCAACACAAATTCCAGGTTGTTGGTAACATGGGGCAAGTGTGAGTGTGAGAGTGTCAAAATCGAGTTGATATAGTAGTTAAAAACCATATTATATATTTTTATTAATAAATAAATACCCCCCTTACGGGCGCGCATGGTATTGACACTTCAGCATGACCACAGTAAAAGGTCACCGCTCGCCACTGATATATATATATATATATATACTGTATATATATACTAGTGGTGGGCCGTTATCGGCGTTAACGCGCTGCGATCACGCAAGACTCTTATCGCGCGATAAAAAAATTATCGCCGTTAATCTATTCTCAAAGTTGGGTTGGGAGCTGGGTCTATACCGGATTTCCACTAAGGAAGGTAAGCGCTGCGGAGCGGCTGCGTCCTCTGCCTGGCGACCCCCCCCACCCGTCGGTCGTAGGTCTGGGCAGTGGCGCCTTAATGCACGGGCTTACCTTCAGCCCGGGGCCTCGGCCAATCAGGGGCCTCTTAAATAAAGATATTTAAAAAAAAGATGATAAACGTCCGTATTCGCGGTGTCATTACTGCCCCCCCCCCCCCCCCCCCATCAACAATCGCGCACCTCTCCCCCTCCGGTCAACAATCGCACAATCGGTCAACAATATATATATATATATATATATATATATATATATACAGGAGAGATACAGGTGATATACAGGTGGTGAGGGGTTAGACAGTACCTGGTGAAGTCAATGACTATGTCGGCCTTTCCACTGCGGAGCTCAGTGAAGGTGAGCGGCGTCACTTCGCTCCAAACCCTCAGAGCTTCCTGTAGCACCCCACGCACCTTATCCTCACCCATCTGCCACGGGAACCTCACTATCCTGGACACACACACACACACACACACACACACACACACAGGTATGCATTTAATTACACACGCATACATTTAGGAATGCACATAACATAACAGACAGGCACGTACTGTATGCTTACACACACACACACACACACACACACACACACACACACATATACTCACTCATTCACTCTCTAAACATGAAAACACCAATTGATCAGAGAGCGATAAGCAGTCAGACAGACAACACACTCCTTCATTCACTGATCACATCATCATCAATGACATCACCATCACCATGAAATCATTGATATCTCTTTGATCGTGTGGTCATTTTCAAGTTCAGCTCATTAAAGTGTTCCACAGTTTTACGAGGTTAGCTATATCACATCCTGCTGTAACCCTTACCCTTTTTATCTGAACCTAAACCCCCACATGTCATATCAAACTAAAGTGTACTATGTGGTTAACTGTATTACATTACATATGAAACAAAACCCACATGTGGAACTTGTAGCAAGGCCATTGAAGCAAGGGGTCTGTTTCAAAACGTTTTCCTACTGCTGGAGCTGAGGCTTGATCCCTCGAGCTTTCGAACACCAGCGGTAACACGTTAAAGGAGCAATGTGGAATTGGGACCGATTGGGACAGTTGAGCTTCTTCAGCATTGTTAAAGGCAATGTTGTCTGCCTGACCAATGACAACCTTCAGACTTCGTAGCCAATCACGTTTGTTATAAGTGGCCATATGGCACGATGTATGATGATGACCTAGTGGAGGAATCATTAAAATGTGATGTGAACGCAAATCGCGATTGACAGACATTGGGAATGTAGCCTAGGTCTCTGTACTTGTAAGTGAGGTCGGTCTTCTCCCAGCGCCCTCCATACACAACAAAGCGCTTCTGTCGCCCGCTGAGGTGGACCGGCCCGGGGACGTCTAGGATGTCTGGGACGCCACACCGTGGGCGGCTCCAGGCGTGACTGGAGTTGGATGTTGGGCCCAGGTCCTTCACCGGGTTCTGGCCCAGTCTGCCTCTCTTCCTCAGGCCTAGGAACCCGTCAGAGCCCTGCAGAAGACAACCACAGGAGGAAGATCAGCGTGTTGGCACAAAATACTATTTAACAGAATCATTCTAAGATGAAAATAGATCAATATCCCTGTAATGAAACACCATCTCACCATCCCCAGAACTGGCACACACATTGGTAAATAACACCTAACCCTATCTAACACCTAACCCTAACTTACACCTAACCCTAACTAACACCTAACCCTAACTAACACCTAACCCTAACTAACACTTAACCCTAACTAACACCTAACCCTATAACGCCTAACCCTAACTAACACCTAACCCTATAACACCTAACCCTAACTAACACCTAACCCTAACTAACACCTAACCCTATAACACCTAACCCTAACTAACACCTAACCATATAACACCTCACCCTAACTAACACCTAACCCTATCTAACAGCTAACCCTAACTAACACCTAACCTTATCTAACAGCTAACCCTAACTAACACCTAACCTTAACTAACACTAACTACCACTGGTCCGTCGGTGAAAGCTTCTTCTATAACCTCTCCTTAACTGCATGTTTTTTTGTTTTGCTTCTAAACAGTTGAATGATTTAGGATTAGGCTGTCAGCAGTTTGACTTAGTGGTTAGAAGTGTGTGGGGGATTTATTTTCTGTTTTCTCAAATGTGTTCCAGACGACCAGGAGACGTCCTGCCAGACAACACCCTGGTGGAGAGGAGACCGTTCAACATCTGTAGCTCCTCTGCTCCTACGGTAGGAGACCACCCCTCTGCTCCTACACCACCCTCTGCTCCTACAGTAGGACACCACCCTCTCCTCCTACATTAGGACACCACCCTCTGCTCCTACAGTAGGACACCACCCTCTCCTCCTACATTAGGACACCACCCTCTGCTCCTACATTAGGACACCACCCTCTGCTCCTACAGTAGGACACCACCCACTGCTCCTACATTAGGACACCACCCACTGCTCCTACAGTAGGACACCACCCACTGCTCATACATTAGGACACCACCCTCTCCTCCTACAGTAGGACACCACCCACTGCTCCTACATTAGGACACCACCCACTGCTCCTATAGTAGGACACCACCCTCTCCTCCTATAGTAGGACATCATCCTCTGCTTCTACAGTAGGACACCACCCTCTCCTCCTACAGTAGGACACTGGCCCTAAGCCCAACCACCCGCCAGTGTGGTCTAGATCAGATTAGGTTTAGATCAGATTGGATCAGATTACATATTTGGTTAGATTAGATATTAGATTAGATCAGATTAGATCAGGTTCAGATTAGATTGGATATAAGATTAAATCAGACTAATACACGGCTTTACTGAATACTCAATTCTGATTGGTCAATTATGGCATTCTACGCCCGTTATTTCTGAATAGCAGACCGCTGCAGTGAATAATAGACCGTTGCTTCGAGTCTACGCTTATTTCCAACCGTAGACTCTAACGGTCGTCTTTTAGTAAAAGCAATACAATTATTTTTAAATCAAGTAAAAAAAAATGTTATAGTTATTTTGTTGACAGTCAAGATGCAAGAGTACGCCAGGCAGACATTGAGGTTACAACAGGTCGCAAGTGGTCAGCCAGCAGAGCACTGAGGAAGGCGGAGAATCGCCTGCAGCATGCTGACATCGTCGGGTCAGTAGGCCAGGGCAGGTTAGGCCTGGGTTGCTCCACCAGGGTAAGCTGGGTCAAGGCCAACCTGAAGGAGTGCCGTGGCATGGTGCAGAGGGAGGTCCGCAAGGCAGAGGAGGAAAGGCAATGTGTAAAGTCTGTAACCATGAACAACCAGGGCAGCTGGACAAGGTGGAAGAGCGTGTGAGAAAGGGCACTGACCCGGCAGGACATCTAGAGCATGAAAGGACACTGGATCAGGTTTCTGCTGTGTTCCATGTATGATGTCCTGCCTACTCCATCAAGCCTCCACACGTGGGTGTTGGCAGAGAGCCCCAGCTGCACTCTCTGCGGAAGGCAAGCCAACCTTGAGCATGTCCTCTCCTCGTGTCGGTCAAGTCTGGCGGATGGGAAATTCCAGTGACGACACGACCAGATCCTGTCACAACCTTGGCTGCTGGTGTGAAGCAGGCAAGAAAGAAGCCGAAACAACTTTCTAAGGGGCCTCACTTCATCCACTCTGGGGGCAGGGGAGACTGCAGCAGCAGAGACGAGGAGCAAAGGGGTCCTGGCCACAGCAAGTGACTGAGAGATGCGGGCGGACCTTAGGAAGCAGCTCAAATTCCCAGAGGAGATAACCCACACTAGCCTAAGACCCGATATTGTCCTCTGGTCTAAAGGTACCAAGCAGGTGGTTCTTATCGAGCTTACAGTACCGTGGGAAGAGAGGATGGAGGAGGCACATGAGCACAAGCTAAAGAAATATCAGGCCCTCATCTTCGAGAGCCAACAGAATGGATGGAAAGCCTGGAACCTTCCAGTTGAAGTCGGCTGCAGGGGCTTCGCAGGGCAGTCACTCTGGAGAGCGCTTGGACTGCTCAGGATTGAAGGGCCAGCTAGGAAGTGGCTGGTAGCCAACATCACCAAGCAGGCAGAGGCGGCATCCTGGGGAGTCTGGATAAAGTGGGATGAGCGTTGGCAGAGCCAACAGCCAGCTAACAACATCATAGAGTTGAGTGGTGGACTGCAGGGGTAGTAGCAGGACGCTGGTACTACCGTTGAGCCCCCCCAATATGTCATGGTCTTAAATCAACGAAACAATGATGAAGGGGGGTGCCCATTTGAAAACCTGCAGAAGCCACTCAACTCAGTCCCAGTTTGGAGGGAGGTGCCTTGAGGGAGGGAAAGAGAGAGAGAGTGATGCCACTGTCTCACAGATGGTGCAGGGGCGAGTACCTGTAAAGGTGAGCCGGTTGCGGTAACCCTTATCCTATTTTGCATATATATGTGTCAAATTATTAATTTCTTGAGTAAGTAGCTGTGTAATAAGCGGGTAACCCCTTCAGGATGATTCAAGACCTGCATCACCCTGTCTGGGTTTATTTTGCAATAATGAGGCTCGCTGTACATTATCCCTTACTTAGATATTAGATTAAATCAGATTGGTCAGATTAGATCAGATTCTGATTAGATAATAGATTACTCATTAGATAAGATATTAGATTACTTATTAGATTAGATATTAGATTAGATCAGATTATGTTAGATAGGTTAGACTAGATTTAATTCAAGATCAGATTTTGAGATTCCGACCACATTTCGACTCCTGGGGCCGGATTACTAAGTATTTTAAGATAATTCTTAAGAAGTTTCTAAGAATGTTGTTAACTGCAACTCCTCACTATTATATTTAAAGTTAGTGGTGTGCGATACTGCATATTTTGGTATCGATCCGATACCAAGTAAATACGGGCCAGTATCGCCGATATCGATACCGATACCGATGCTTTTCAATAAATAAGTTGGATGCGTCATTGAATTGCTAAATCTCAATTAATTTTCATGACCTTAAGTGTTTTTTGTGATGTTTCCTTTTTTATTATTAAATAGTTAAAACCTAGGACAGAATGAGAACAAAGTTTATAATTAAATAGAAAATGCTTTATTATCAAGTTTTTTGCTTTGCGTCACGTGACTCGCGTGACGGTGCAACATCTAAACACAGGAGGGGGAGGGGGAGCAAAGTGTGCCTGCTCTGTGCTGACACAGGAGCGGTGAGTTCGGTGACCGCTTTTTCCTCTTTGCCGAAACCGCAGCATTGCAAACAAGAGCGGAACTTAAAGTAAAGAATCGATCCCAACAGGCTAGTATCGATCGGATACCGATACCAACTTGGTATCGATACTATCGATATTTGGATCGATCCGCCCACCACTATTTAAAGTTATTTTAGTCGTCTCTCAAGTGAAAATCAATCCAGTGATAAATAAATTGCGTTGTTAGCATAGTTTGTAGTTGCCTAGACCTATGTCTTTTTCTATATAATAATAATATGCACATTTTGAATCAGTGAGTAGCAACACCTTACAATGAGATGAAAAAATATTGTAAACAGAAGCAATTAAAACTATAAAATGTATATTATCAATTAATATCAAGGCATAACTTCTCAATGTGAGAACATAAGACAAGCAAACTGTTATCTTAAAGTTAAGAATAAAATCAAGAAGAAATGTAAGATCTTAGTTTTCATGAATCCCATTAAATCTTATGTTTTTTTCATAAGAAATTATCTAAGAGATATCTTTTGGTGAATAGCAGTTTTTCTTAACTTCCTTACAGCCTTGAAGGCCAATCTTAAAAAAAACCCAGCAGTCACGAATAGGTAAGATGCTTTTGTAATTCCACCCCCATGTTCAGGGTTTAAACCCTTCCCCCGAGCCACCCTGAGTCAAGATAAAGTTGAGCCAATATCACGTCACACAGTATCAACTACCGCTGCTCAAATCAACGGTGTATTGTAATGTCTATTATAGTGCCAGCGCTTTTCAAGGAGAGGGGGAGAGGAAGGAGAGGGAGAGGGAGGAGAGGGAGAGAGAGAGAGAGAGAGAGGGAAGTCTCTCTATATCTCTCTCTGTATCTCTCTCTCTCTCTCTGTATCTCTCTGTATCTCTCTCTCTCTGTCTCTGTCTCTCTCTCTCTGTATCTCTCTCTCTCTCTCTCTCTCTCTCTCTCTCTCTGTATCTCTCTCTCTCTCCCCTGCGTGTTGTGGTGTCATTTGTAAGAATCTCCCCAGACCCCGGAGGGGGGGTGCTGACTCGTCAGGAAACATCACGACCACAACATGTCTCATCGCCACGCCAACACGTGGGGGTGTGTGTGTTTCTGGTATTTGAGGAGCCAAGCGTGTTTTTACACGCTCCCAACATACAACTCCTTGTCCCACAACAACACTGTTAAATATAATATGATTAAATAAACTACTCAATATATTATCAAATATACTATTTTCAATATAATATTAAATACATGATTATATTCTCATGTTAAACACATTATGGAGGAGTATAGTAGATCTTGGTACAACTACACAACTTTAACTTTTACACTAGAATGAACAACCCTAACCCTTACACAAATGCCTGTGAGCAAGATGCTAGTGTGTTGGAAGCTGCTGTACTATAAATACAGTCAGCATAATCACATCCTGTACTTACCGGTCCTGACTGCTTAATATGTGTCTTTGAGTACTCACTATATAAACAATTATTATTATTATTATTATTATTATTATTATTATTATTATTATTGTTATTATTACCATCATTCATAACAGAATGGAGGCATTAACAAGCTTTTTACATTTACATTTAGGGCATTTAGCAGATGCTTTTGTCCAAAGCGACTTACAATAAGCCCTGCCTGTTCATATAGTAAGCATTTCTTCATATAAAGTATTTTGCATGGTCTTGGTTGACAATTACATTTAATTAGAAAGTTATTAAGGATTGAATATTTATGAGTTTTGGCCATAGACCGGTATGAGGTGTTCATTCAAGTACCGCCCTCATTTGAATTGTTTCTGTTGCTTGGTTGCTAAAATCTCAACATAATGGCTGAGTAACACTACATCCATATTCATACAGTCTGTGATTGAACCCTTTCAACAAGTTGAACCCCTTCTCCTAACGAGTTCAGCCTTTCCTATTAACGAGTTGAACCTCTTATTCTAATAACTTGAGCCTCATCTACTAACAAGTTTAACCTCTCCTAACCTCTCCTACTAACACATTGAACCCCTTCTCCTAACGAG
Source organism: Merluccius polli (assembly GCA_030340625.1). Classification (NCBI taxonomy): domain Eukaryota; kingdom Metazoa; phylum Chordata; class Actinopteri; order Gadiformes; family Merlucciidae; genus Merluccius; species Merluccius polli. Next base: position 519,347 of record JAOPHQ010003698.1, on the reverse strand, counting down.
TTGAACCTCAACTACTAAAGAGTTGAACCCCAACTACTAAAGAGTTGAGCCTCAACTATGAACGAGTGAAGCCTCAAATACTAGCATGTTGAGCCTCTACTCCTAATGAGTTGATCCTCTACTACTAGCGTGTTGAACCCGTTCTACTACTAATGAGTTGCACCCTCCTAACGAGCTAAGCATGTGAATAGCTGCTAATGGTGTGTGGTGATGGGGAGGCTGGGCGGGCTGCCAGGGCCGGTCTGACCCAGATCTGGGTCTGCTCTGGGAGCCGGTCTGCTGCTGTGTTGTGAGGCTCCCGTCTGCGGCAGACAGGACGAGGCAGGAGGCAGGAGGGGGATCCCAGGGCCCAGCGTTTATTGACAAGGGAATTATCCAGCAGGCTTGTTCTCCCTGAGCCCACAGGCCTGTCCAGGCTTGTCTAATCTCTCTCCTCTCTCTTGTCAACAATGGCAAACAAATTGACCACACTACAGATTAGACATTCCAGTCCAATAAATGGCAGACAAAACAACACACAGTAATCGCAGGTGCAACCGCTGATAATATTTTCCCTCCCAGACTTGCAACATGTGGTATTATTCATCTCTCGGTTGGGCTTAAAGCGACGTGGTCCCGTGGATTCTAACTTTTTTAGGAACTGAGGCACAAAGTGTTGCAGTGTGATCACAGTGTTTGTCTGTAACTTAAGTCAACATGTAGACTGCGTTGAAACTTTGATGCCTTTATTAGACTTTGTGACTGCAGCAGCCCCCCCCCCCCAGATGTTAATGTTTCATGTTTCATGTAAGTTGCTTTTGATGGAAGTGGTCACGCTTCCATCAGAAAAACATTTGACTTTGTGTCAGCACGCTGCAGCCCTCTCACCAGACTCCATGGTCACAGAGTGAGCACCGCTCTCCTCCTTTATGGTGTTGTTGTTGAGGCTGTTAACGCTGCCTGCCCTGCAGACACAGGAACCCAACAACCTCGTCCATAACACTGGGTTTCTCCACACACACACACACATGCACACACACACACCACCACCACCACCACCACCACACACATCACCACCAACACACACCACCACACACACACCACCACCACCACCACCACCACCACACAAACCACCACCACACACACACACACACACACTCACACACACACACACACACACACACACACACACACACACACACACACACACACACACACACACCACCACCACCACCAACACCAACACAAACCACCACCACCACACACACACACACACACACACACACCACCAACACACACCACCACCACCACCACCACCACCAACACACAAACCACCACCACACACACCACCACCACTAACACACACACCACCACCACCACCACCAACACACAAACCACCACCACCACCACACACACACACACATACACCACCACCACCACCACCACCAACACACAAACCACCACCACCACCACACACCAACACACAAACCACCAACCACACACACACACACACACACACACACACACACACACACACACCACCACCACCACACACCACCACCACACAAACACACACACACACCCACCAGCACCACCAACACCACACACACACACACACACACACACACACACACACACACACACACACACACACACACACATGCACACACACACCACCAGCACCAACACCACACACACACACACACACACACACACACACACACACACACACACACACACACACACACACGCACGCACGCACACACACACAACAACCACCACCGCACACGCACACACGCGCGCGCACACACACACACACACACACACACACACACAACAACCACCACCACCGCACACGCACGCGCGCGCGCACACACACACACACACACACACACACACACACACACAACAACCACCACCGCATACGCACACGCACGCGCGCGCACACACACACCACCACCAGCACCAGCAGGGCGCTAATGGGACTGCTGAGCACACACAACGCGATAACAGTAATTTATTCAAAGTAAAAGCACCAGGCTACGTTACTCACCTAATTACTGTGACAGCTCAGCCTCTCGTCGACATTTCCAAAATATTAATTTGCCTAATTATTATACAAGTGTTTAGTGGTCTCAATGACCTATACGTGGGGGGGGGGGGGGGGGGGGGCATGCTGAGCGGACAGAACCGCGCGCGCGTGTGTGTGTATGTGCGCGCGCGCGTGTGTGTTGATTGCGTGCGCGCGCGCGCGCGTCTGAGATTTGTTTAATCTCGTCATTAAAAGAAGAAGAGAACGCGAGACCAATCTGGCCCAGATCCAAACACCGTTTCAGCGCGTGCCGTGTACCGTTCCCCCCCCTGCAGCAGGTCCGCCCGGTACTGTGTCGGTACCTCAGTGGGTTCACGGTGTTTCCCCGGACCTCCCCGACCCAGAGAGAGAGAGAGACATGGCGAGGAGGTTTGGGGGAGACGGAGGAGTGAAGTCGTAGGAAAGTTTTTCCGTACTCACCGGTGCTGCGGCGGCGGTGCTGCTCAGCCCGCCGGCCCCGCGGACCGGAGAACAATGCAGCATGCTGCGGAGGCACAGCAGCGTGAGGAAGACGCACCAGAACACCGGACCCGTCCGCATCATCCTCATCATCATCCTCATCATCCTTATCATCATCCTCATCATCACCCTCATCATCATCCGCAGCGGCGGCGGCGGCGACCGGAACCGGGAGAACCGGGAGACCCGGACCCTGCAAACCTGGTGGCGCCGCTCGGAGCTTCTCCAGCGAGGCTGGCGAGGGACGTCTCTCTCCTGGTGGTAAATAAGATGGGGATTTCTTTGTTCTGCTTTTTTCTGCACATACACTTTTTTTTATAACGCCACCCGCTGGACCACGTGACTCAACCCCCTTTTCCCTTTCCACACTCCTGCGTGGATTCAAAGCAGATGAGAAGAAAACCACCTGTGGTTAGAAACCTGAGGGACCAAATGGCCACTTATTTCCACACATCATTGACTATCTCGGAGGGGGGAAAGCCAGTCGAGGACTCAAACTATAGTGGTTTAGTGGTTTATTTTTAATGTGTTTTAATTTGAATGGTAGTCATTTTTTAAGGCAAAGATGAAGGAGAGGGATTTGGGAGGAATGTAAAGGCAGCATGAAGGAAAAGTCGCCTAATAACCAAAGGGTTACTGACTGAATGGGAGTCTGTTGACGGCTCATGTTTTATAGGCTAGAGCCACATTTCTATCATCAGTCACTTCAGATCTGTCGAGTAAACACATTTGGATCTATATAATTATAATTACAGCTCCAAGTCGATAACATGACGGATGGGTTTTCTGAAAATGTGGGTGTAATGATTTCATTACACTCCAATTTCCAATTCCTCAGAAAACAGACTGATCCTCTTCCTCATCCTCTTCCTCATCCGCTTCCTCATCCTCATCCCCATCCTCATCCTCATCCCCATCCTCTTCCTCATCCTCATCCCCATCCTCATCCTCTTCCTCATCCTCATCCTCATTACTCATGACTTTAGACCACATCAGACGCGGTCAGACCCCCAGGGAGCGGCTGGGCTGAACACTTCCAAATGACTCTTACAGAAAACAGAAAAGGTGTCATAGAACAGTAACTGTGTGTGTGTCTGTTTGTGTGTGTGTGTGTGTGTGTGTGTGTGTGTGTGTGTGTGTGTGTGTGTGTGTGTGTGTGTGTGTGTGTGTGTGTGTCTGTGTGTGTGTGTGTGTGTGTGTGTGTGTGTGTGTCATCAGTTTTGAGCACATCCTCCAGAAGTACAGACATACTATAAACAAGACTGTCTAAAGTGCCGGAGGTGGTCCATAACTCTCCACTCAGGACCATCATTGTGTATTGTATCCTATGTTGTCTCAGCACAGCCAGGGAGCAGCACCAGCATTTCACTGCATGTTGTATGTAGGACTGGGACCCTACTAGACCAAGACCCTACTAGACCAGGACCCTACTAGACCAAGACCCTACTAGACTCTACTAGATCAGGACCCTACTAGACCAGGACCCTAGTAGACCCTACTAGACCAGGACACTACTAGACCAGGACCCTACTAGACTCTACTAGACCAGGACCCTATAGACCAATATTGTACTAGACCAGGACCCTACTAGACTCTACTAGACCAGGGCCCTACTAGATCCTACTGGACCAGGACCCTACTAGACCAGGGCCCTACTAGACTCTACTAGACCAGGACCCTACTAGACCAGGATCATACTAGACCCTACTAGACCAGGACCCTACTAGACTCTACTAGATCAGGACCCTACTAGACCAGGACCCTACTAGACCAGGACTCTACTAGAACAGGACTCTACTACTAGAGTCTACTACTTCTCTTCCCTACAGGACTACTAGTAGAGTCAGGACCCCTACTAGACTCTACTAGACCAGGACCCTACTAGACTCTACTAGATCAGGACCCTACTAGACCAGGACTCTACTAGACCAGGACCCTACCAGACCCTACTAGACCAGGACCCTACTCGACCAGGAACCTACTCGACTTTACTAAATCAGGACCCTACAAGACCAGGACTCTACTAGACCAGTACCCTTCTAGACCCTTCTAGATCAGGATCCTACTAGAAAGCAGGTAGCAATGGTGGTGGCTTGCACTGCTGGTTTCTCTGGATGCTTAGCAGGGCTGGTCTGGTCCATCCTTGGATGGGAGACCAGGTGGTGCTGGTAGAGGTGTTGGAGTGCCAGTAGGGGGTGCTCATCCGTCTGGCCTGTAATATCCACAACACCCCACCCCAGGATGGAGATGGGGATTCTGCCCTTTCAAAGAGCACCGTCTTTCAGATGAGATGTTAAACCGAGGTCCTAACTCCCTGTGGTCACTAAAGATGGCACCCATGGCAATCATCGCAAGAGTAGGGGGCTAACCCCGGTGTCCCGGCTCAATTCCTAACCTGGCTCTCGTACCAACATGGCCACCTAATCATCCCCTGGTCTCTAATTGGATTGCATCATTCCTCACCTCTCCACTGTGATAGCCAGTGTGTAGTGAGTGTTTTGGCACATACTGGCTGCCGTGCATCACCCAGGTGGGTGCAACACTGGTAGTGGGGTCACCCCCCCACACACACACACACACACTCTACACTGGACCCTACTAGACCCTACTCGACCAGAACCCTACTAGACCAGGATTCTACTAGACCAGGACTAGGCTTCCCACGGTAGTCGGTGTTACCGGTGTTCAGGCATACACCAATTACATCACTTGCTCACCGCCCACACCGTTGTTTTAAAATAAATAAATAAATAAAACCCATGTAAGTATTTTTCGTGAATCAGCGCTAGGGGTGTACCGGTTGTGTAATGTTGATTGCCATCGGTTGTCATAATAAACCACCGTGTCACCAGGTGGACTATAACCGTCTTCTTTGTTTTTTCACACCACAAACAAGGTAGGAAAACACGTCTGGAAATGTGACTTGCGGCAGCTCGTTGAGGTCCCCCACTCTTGTTGCACTCTGTGTTCGTACGGATCGAGCCCATTCATTTGTGGGCCCATTGCACCCCCTGTTTTAAAACCCCAAAATCGCCAATGGATATGCGCCAAGCCGTCATCTGTTTTATTGTTGTTTATTTTTTAAATAAATAATAATTAACCAACTTTCTAAGCTGTAGTTTTGTTCAAAGTAAGGGGAAGTATGCCTAACAATCTAACGTTAAAGATCACAATAAAATGTCCGGTGTAATCAGTAACACCGGTGTTGGCACGAGTATATTAACCGGTGTGAACATTTCCTCACTGTGGCATCCCTAACCAGGACCCTGCTAGACCAGGACCCTACTAGACTAGGACCCTACTAGACCAGGACCCTACTAGACCATGGACCCTATGAGATCCTACTAGACCATGGCTGTACTAGACAAGGTCAGATGTGAGACCGTTTTGTATTTAATATTTGATATTGTTATAAGGTTACCCTGTATAGCCTATATAACCCTACTAGACTCTACTAGACCATGACCCTGAAGACTCTACTAGGCTAGGACCCTACGAGACTCTACTTGACCAGGACTCTACGAGACTCTACAAGATTAGGACCCTACTAGACTGTACTAGACCAGGACCCTACTAGACTCTAATTGACCAGGACCCTACTAGATTCTACCAGACCAGGATCCTACTCGACCAGTGTTTTTAACGTTCATGAGGAGTTCATGTGTCATCCATCTCAGCCCCACGTCTCAAAACACAATCCCTGTTTAATATGAACCAGATGCACCAGCACCCGCTCCTTTTGGCTGGGAGCAGCACCCACTGCTATTGGCTGGGAACAGAGTTCTCTCCGATTGGCTGAAACCAGGGCTTCTCTCCTATTGGCTAGGGTCATGACCCTTGGCCATGACCCCTGATCCCTGACGCCTGCCATAACAGAGCCTGCTGGTGGGAACAGGAAGTGAGGTCAAGATCTCGCTGGCGCTGGGCCAGACCTGGGTCTCCTCCTTTCACATCCACCATTCTGGTATTATAATATTAATATAAACAATCCAATATTAAAAAACACATTATAATAGTAATATATACTATATATACTATACTATTATTAACTACTCCATCCACTGCTCTGGTATTAAACACTTAACTAGAAAAAGTACACTTTCAGAAGAAATTGTGGTGTGCAGCTTGCTGAAAATACAATTTTTAGTACCTGGTATATTAAATATACAGTATGTGACATGAAGTAGTGCTGTAGTTTTATGGTGGCTGCTAGGGTGTTATATGTTGCTTCTTTGGTGTTTTGGACAATTGATAGGGTGTTCTGCACAGTTGCTAGTCTTCTGGATGGTTGCTAGGGTATTCTAGGTGGTTTATATGGTGTTCTAGGTGGTCACTAGGGTGTTCTGAATTTCTGGGTGGTTACTAGGGTGTTCTGGGTGGCTGCTTGGTTGTTCTAGGTGGTTGCTATGGTTATTTAGTTTGTTTGCTAGGGTGTTCTATGTGGTTGCTAGGGTGTTTGGGTGGTTGCTATGGTTATGAAGGTGGTTGCTAGGGTGTTCTGCGGGGTTGCTAGGCTGTTTTAGGTGGTTTCGATGACGTTCTAAGTGGTTGCTAGGGTGTTCTTGGTTTAAAAGTCTAATAATTTGAATAGCAAGTCTAATAGCAAGTTTTGAGTCATTGTATAGAAGTTTGGATAGTAAGGTAGTAAGTACATTTAGAAATATTGTTCTAGTATAAAGTACAGTGGAGGAGTTGAGTATGGCTGTTTGAGAATAATAATAATAGTCTAGGGAGAGAATTCTGTACAGCTGTTTAGTTCTAAACTGATTTTTAGATTTCAATGTGTGTGTATGTGGAGAACATATAAAGTTATCTATCGTAAAAAGTATAAACTTAGAAAATTCAGATGAGCAATCACTGTGAGGTGCTCAACATTTTGATGTATAATATGTCTGTGGGGTCTAAATATTGTGGGAGTAGTGGCAGTTTATAGATTCTGATAGTTAATATTTTGTGTACTAACAATTCTAGAACACAGAAAAATCATGTGTTTGTATATGTGGCAGTTTAAGAGTTTAAAACTTTAAATACCTAAGTATATAAGTTTTGAGTCATTCCATAAAAGTTTGGATAGTAGGTAGTATATAAAGTTTTAATTATTGTTCTAGCATAGCAAGTATTATTAGGTACTAACTACAACACATGGTATTAAACACTTGTACTTATTGACAACAACACAAACTCCTTCAAAGAGATTTCTTCCTTAAGTCCAGAGAGCCGTAAACTAGCGTTGTGAATAAAAGCTGACGCCATTAGTTTGTAATATGTCTAGCTCATAGGCTCCTGGACTTCGACCCTCACCACAGTCGCAACGCTTATATCAGCTCTTTTCTGCTGTATGCAATACAAACATAGTTGACTTACCTCTGAGCTAAAGGCCTATTCGAGCATTGATTCAAGTAGCTCATAAGCTAATTAATAATTAAGTAATCGGTGTATGAATTTTGAAGCCTCTATATTTCAATCCTTTATATCTGATCAGTTGTAACTGGTACTTAAAGCCTTAATATCTGATCAGTTGTAACTGTTAGTGAAGACTTTATATTTGACTAGTTGTACTGGTAGCTAAAGCCTTTATATCTGATCAGATGTAACTGGTACTTAAAACCTTTATATCTGATCAGATGTAACTGGTACTAAAAGCCTTTATATCTGATCAGATGTAACTGGTACTTAAAACCTTTATATCTGATCAGATGTAACTGGTACTTAAAACCTTTATATCTGATCAGATGTAACTGGTACTAAAAGCCTTTATATCTGATCAGATGTAACTGGTACTTAAAACCTTTATATCGGATAAGATGTAACTGTTAGTGAATACTTTTATATTTGACCAGTTGTAACTGGTAGGCCTAGTGCCATCACACACATGTCGGCTAATTGGGGTTGTCAGCTAGTTTGTAGTCGTCCTGGCGATTCCTTCTGCCAAATCATTTCCAATATTTACAAAATGTTGGTCAAAGCTTAAGGCCAAAGTTCAGGTCAGTCATCCACAACAGCCGGCATACTTTGAACTGTCGCTATCACTTAGTGAAGCTGGTGTGCAGAGCCGGAGGAGGGACAAAGGCGGCGGTTGAGTAGGGTTCAGAGCAGACTGTGACAGCAGCACATAGTGTAGCACAACATGGAGCTGTACCTGGATCTTCACTCCCAGCCCTGCCGCTCCGTCTATCTACTGGCCAAGAAGACCGACATCCCCTTCCACTTCAAACTGGTGGACCTTTCTGCAGGTTGGCCTTTATGTTTCAGCCAAATACCTGAGATTTAATTGATTTTGTATGTGTCTAAGAGGGCAGCTCTTTATCCATATAGATTTTATTTTAACACATTCAGTCAAAAATGTGTATGCATGCATGCTTGTGTGTGTGTGTGTGTGTGTGTGTGTGTGTGTGTGTGTGTGTGTGTGTGTGTGTGTGTGTATAATAATGATGTATATGTAATGTATATCCCCAGGTCAGCAGCATGGGGAGGAGTTTGGTAAAGTTAGTATGGTGCGGAAGGTGCCAGTTATGAAAGACGGAAACTTTATCCTGACAGAAAGGTAAATCACAGCTTATTTAAACACAGTTAAAGATTTAAACAATTTAATTAGGTTATTCTTTTTTATGTATCTTTATTCTTACATAAAGATGTAGATTACAGCTTATAAATCAAGACAAATTATAAGAAAAGAAATCATGTAAAATCCCATTTCAGATACAAATAACCACCAATCTCTGAATTACAAATCACATGCTATTACATTTTACATCCTATAACATCAATTCAAATGTTATAGAGTTTGTTGACTCTTAGGAGTTTTATTAACTAATAGCCCTGTCATTATGTTGCTTCATTTAAGGGTTCACTATATGAAAATTTACAAAGGGTATTTTAAGGGATAAATAGTCAGACATTATATGTATTTGTGTGTGTGTGGGTGTGTGTGTGTGTGTGTGTGTGGGGTGTGTGTGTGTGTGTCTATACGTGTGTGTGTGTGTGTGTGTGTGTGTGTGTGTGTGAGTGTGTGTGTGTGTGTGTCTATATATGTGTGTGTTTATATGTGTGTGTGTGTGTGTGTTTGTGTGTGTGTGTGTGTGTGTGTGTGTGTGTGCGTCGCAGCGTGGCCATCCTCCAGTACATGGTAGAGAAGTTCCCCCGACTAGTCCCGGGTCACTGGTACCCCTCTGACCTCCAGCGGCGAGCCCGGGTCAACGAGTTCCTCTCCTGGCAGCACACTGCGCTGCGAGCCCACGGCTCCAAGGTCTTCTGGTTCAGGGTAGGATGTCCTGGTACTTCCTAGGATTCTTCCTTCCTAGCTCCTGGAGGACGTTTCCTAGCTCCTAGAGAATTGTTCCTTACTCCTAGGAGGATGGTTCCTAGCTTCTAGAGGATGTTTCCTAGTATGGTTCCTAGCTCCTAGACAATGTCACCTAGCTCCTAGGGGGATGGTTCCTTGCTCCTAGGAGGATGGTTATTGGCTCCTAGACAATATCACCTAGCTCCTAGAGGATTTTCCTTAGCTCATAGAGAATGTTTCCTCGCGCCTCAGAGGATGTTTCCTAGCTCTTAGTTGTTGTGTTGGTGATGAAGATGATGGGGTCTTCCTCATTGGAAGAGGAACACAGCCATGACACAACTATCTCATGCAGCTGAAGATCACCTGTTGTTGATTAAAAACTTAACTGACTTCATGTGTTGCCCCCCCCCCCCCCCACTCTGCGCTCTGTCCAATTGTCGTAACAAGGTTGTACAGCACTTGGAATATTTTGTAGCTACTCCTACTACTATGATTTGATTGTGTGCTCCTCAGCCTCACTTGTAAATCTCTATAGAACGACTAAATGTAAGGAATGTTTGGTAGCTCCTGTGAACAACAGTAACTGAAGACACCCTCGTCTTCTAAAGGCGGTGGTTCCCGTGGTAACAGGTGCGGCGGTTCCAAAGGAGAAGATGGACTCAGCCGTTGAGGACCTGAAGGGGAGCCTGGAGGTGTTTCAGAACAAGTTCCTCCAGGATGGCAGCTTCATCGCTGGGGAGGAGGTCTCCCTGGCAGACCTGGTGGCCCTTGTTGAGATCATGCAGGTTATAGACCTTTCCTTCTGATATAGATATATATACCCTATATATAGTTGTATTTATTGACTAAACATAACGCCCTGGTTTGCAGCCGGTTGGAACTGGTCTGGACGTATTTGAGGGCCGGCCAGTGCTGAGTGCCTGGAGAGAGCGAGTGAAGAAGGAGATCGGAGAGGAGCTGTTTGACGAAGCTCACCAAAGCATCATGAACGTGGACCGCCTGGCCAAGACTTTCCAGGACAACGGCATGCTCGAATTCCTCAAGCCTCGCATTCAGAAGATGTTCACCTGATCTTGTTGTCAACCTGCTCTACTCTTTTCATTTATGCAGAGTGATGAAATCCTATTTGGGAATCCTGAGTTTGCTTTCATTTCCAATGTGTGGTAGTTCAACATGACATTGAGAGGTTTCTTAATTTGGGGTGTGAATTAAATCTTTTGTTTAGCAATGTGACCTTGTATTGACTGTATAATGTCCACCATTCACCATGCACCACCATAACCATAACCTTCACGAAAGGCACTTACTACAAGATTTGAATCATTGTCAGCACAGGGGTCGTCTTTCAAAGGAATAGCTGATGGCTTTCTGGCTGATAAGGCCATAAGGAGCAAAGGTGGAGCTGCTGGTTATCATTACTTCAAATGTGATGTCACCAACATTTACAATAAGATGTTTGAATTTGGGTTCACTTTAAACCTGGTAGAAGACCAGGAGATGTAATTTGAACAATTATCACTATACATAGGCTTTATCACAATATTTAAAACAATACATTAGTCCACGGTTGTTATAGGCCTACATTTTGGCGTATTGTTAGCGCCATGTGTTGCCATATTAGTCGACTAGCAGGGGCCGCAGTGTAGTGGATGCAATCCTGTAATTATGACTATTATTTTTTCCACAGACTTGCATCTGAAAATGTAAAATCATGAAATGGCTGTATATTTCAATGGCTCTATATTTCATATTTGTCCAGTCATAGCAAGTGTCTGTTAATCATTAAGTTAACTACATAATTGGTATGTCTATAGGATTGTCTCTGGCCATACAACTAGCTAAGTTAGCTAAAGAGAGTTATTCCTCCTAGTTTCCTACATCTCTGATTAGGTGGACAAACGCATATCAATACAACAGACAATTTGTTTTGATAGTCGGTGTCAGGGGCGACATTCCCAGGGGGGACGTGTCCCCACCAATGTTCAAAGAGAGCTAATTTGTCCTCCCCAAAATAAAGTGGTGCAGGAATCATGAGTCCTAAAACCTGGAAAACCCGTTAGCATTTTGGCAATTCCGGTTCTCTCGTCTCGAAGTCAACATTTTTCTTAATGGGTTTTTGGTTAGATGCCTGAAATAAGGTCTGTGGTTAACACAAGCTTAAGAGATTGCCACGTTTTGGTCTACGACATAAAACACGTCAGCAAATACCCCACTCGTGAATTTTGAAACTTTTACGTGTCTTCTTCTGGCGAGTGCATTTACGCTTCAAAAGTCATAAAAGTAGTCATTGGTGACTGTTATCTTGCTTAACAAAACATGTGAGTATCATAAACTTGTGTTTGCCACAGAGCTTATGTTCTGCAATAATCCAAAATCCAATGGAAAAACCCCATTGGCTTTTTGTCGAGGGAACCCAGGGCGATGCTCACCTCCGGGTTGCAAAATTACGAATCCCACTATGGCCACGCCAAGCACCGCCCCACCCTGCTCCTGATTGGTTGAGCTGTGCTGTCGACTCTATCCTGATTGGTTCTACTGTTTAATCTCAATGACCGCTCAGTTTACAAGTGTTGAAGATATGGTTAGGGTTTGGGTTAGGGTTAGGGTTATGGTTAGGGTTAGGGTTAGCAGGCGCAGTAAACAATGTTAGAGTCGAGAGCACAGCTCAACCAATCAGGAGCAGGGTGGGGCGGTGCTTGGCGTGGCCATAGTGGGAAAAACAACATCGCCTCCGGGTTGGCCTACAAAAATACGTCATCCCTGCACGGCTCTATTTCAGCGATCTGTACGGCGGCCCTGAGAGCTCAACGCACTGCAACTTAAGAAAACACGTGCAAATAGACACAACACAAGCAAATTAAGAAAAAATCTTGCGCAACGTGCAGAAAATGCACTGCAAATTAAGAAAACATCTTAATCAGTTTGACAACACGTGCAGCATTTAGAAAATGCACTTCAAATTCGGACAACACAAGACATTACAGAAACACGCTGCAAATACGGACAAAACAACACGATACAGACAACACATTACAGAAATGAGCTGCAATTACACTAAACGACAACGGAAGTCAGTGTTTTCAGAGGACACAAAAGTGATAAACACGTATGGACATGATTTTTGTGGCCAAGGTTTGTTACTCATGACATCATTGAAGTCGACTATCCGTGGAAAATGAGCTAAAAGTGTATTTGGTTTATGTTAACAATGTAATCGCATGATTCGGGTATTGGATGTTTGCTGTAAACCGTGGCAACGAAAAGCGTGTTTTGCTTACTGCTAATGAGTGTTTCTGACGTGTATGGAATGAGACCACCAACTCAATGCTAGCTGCTACGTGGGTACTGTATTTTACTAGAGCTACACAAAAAGCCCTTCAATGGTACGATGGTACTGTCCATATGACTTTATTTTAAAAAGTATTTCTTCCAATAAATTAATTTTCTTTTTGTTTGTTTAAGTTACACATAGGCCTACATAAAAAGTGTGATTATAATTTTTTACTCATTATTTTTCTTCCATTTGAATTTCACATTGATTTGACAAAACTCAGTTTAAGGGCTTGCAGCAACGTAACTCCATCACAAAAGTTAATATATTGCATTGGTTTTAAGCTTAGTTCTTAACGATTCATCTGGCTTGATATGATTCGACTTAACAAAAATCTTTAATTTACAAGTGTTGGGTTGCAAATATGAATTCTAATTAAAATAGAGAAAACCAGATGGGAAAATGAATGGGAAAGTGATAAGCTAAGATCCAAGGGGAAAGGGCACAACAATGACTGGCCTGACTCGATTTTAAGGTGGAACATAACAATAAAAATTCTACCTACAGTAACAGCACTTTCTTTGGTCAAACTGATTGCTATCTTTCTGATTGGCTTCCAGGTGATGGCTCTCTTTTGAGCCAATTACATTCCCCATTGTACCATTCGACTTGTTTATGTCCAACTGGTGTCACAGAAGGACATCAAACTATGGTGCACTCGTCTCCTGGATGGCGTGCGGTCTGCAGAGCAGCGTTCGTATGCGCTCCCTCAGCGAGCGGTTGGAGGTGGAGAGGAGCGCTGCGGACGCCGTGCAGTAGTAGGAAAAGGTGTAGAACAGGAAGTCAGTGCTGATTCTGGAGCTGAAGATGGCTTGGATGTAGTAGAAGAATATCATGAGCAGGGTGGTGACGAAGACGCTTACCAGGGCCACTGTCACTCCGCACACCAGCAGGTAGGATTCGGAACCGCCAAATTCACCATGATTGGCCCTCACAGACAGGACGTGGTTATAGAGGTAGATGACCAAGTGCAGAGACGTGAGCAACATGGTGCACAGCGGGAGCAGGATTAGGTAGCAGATCAAGAAGACCAAGTAGACTGCTGTATTCAACTGGACTGGAAACTGAATCATGCTGGAGATGCATGTGACATTCTCAGTGAGGTTCTGGGTGAAGTTCTCTGTGAAGTTCTGAGGGGAGTTCAGGGGAGAAAGGTTCTGTGAGGCCTTGGTAGCGTTCAGCGTGATTGGGTTGAGTGAGGTGTGAGTTGAGCACAGGTTGTGACGGTACTGGATGCAGAGGAACGGGAGGAACATCAGGGAGGAGAAGACGAGCACCAGCGCCAGCCCAGTGTGGACGACAACTTCTGCGTTCCTCTTGGCGGCGAGAAGGAGAGGCGAGGAGGACCGGACCACCGTGACGCAGTAGAGTGTGCTGAGCCATGCCACGCTCCAGAAGCTGACCGCGCTCGTGCCCAGCCACACCATAGTCAGCACCTGGAAGTACAGTGGGAGCCGTTCTTGGTGGAGCACAAGCTCCCACAGCATGACCTGCATGGCGAGGGTGGTGACATCCAGCATCGTGTTGGAAGAGGAGATGAGGCAGACAATCAGCGAGGCCGGCTGCAGTGCCCGCTGCTGGCCCAGCGTGGCCAGCAGGTTGAAGGAGTTCCACGCCGCTCCGAGCAGGAGGAAGAGCACAGAGACCATCCTATCCCACATTCCACCTGTCCTTGTTACTTTGTCTTCTTGTGAACGCTTGTCTCCTTATCAACACAGTTGTGAACGCTTGTCTCCTTATCAACACAGTTGTGAATGCTTGTCTCCTTATAAATGGTATTACTCTGAGCCATATGTAAATGCATGGCATTGTGGGAGGTCCTACATTGTAGACACCGAGGTTGCAGGTTACACGCCTCATAGAATCATGAAAATCATTTAGAAAAACATTTGCATATTTTGATATTTTGCGTGCTTGTGTGTTTGAAAGCATTTACAGGAGTATGTTGTACTCTGAGATGGCGCTCTGATGTGGTTTGGCTGCCTCACTCGAAGACACTTAACAGACTTACTATATTATTACCATGATAGTCTGGAATCTGCATCACTGGGTGTTTTACTGTCAGTTAGAAGGTGGCCAACAGTCTAACTAACTAGTAAATACTTTCTGTTCTCTAGTGAGTCTATATAAGGGCTCCTTACTTCTGCTATGCTGCATTCTGATGGACATATAACTCTTCTCTTTGCGCTGCGTTACCCCTACAGCTGACAGTAAAATGAAATGTGACGGAAACAAAGGCAAAGACTTTGATCTAAACGGAGAGGTTTATGAGTTTAAGATGGAGTGAGACATCTCGTATATGAGGTCATGATGATTCATCGTCCACATCCTCCGGAGAGTCAGCACTGCTAGTGCTGAGGGCTCAGATCTGGAAACATCAGTCTACTAAATGTCCCTTCAACCCATAACATCACATACTTCATGAGCTCTTGTCAAATACAATGAGGTCCATTGTTAAACA
This sequence comes from Merluccius polli, assembly GCA_030340625.1. Lineage (NCBI taxonomy): Eukaryota > Metazoa > Chordata > Actinopteri > Gadiformes > Merlucciidae > Merluccius > Merluccius polli. The sequence continues at coordinate 503,743 of JAOPHQ010003698.1, read as the reverse complement.
ACTCCCCCCACAGTAGGACGTTGTATCGTTTCAGGAAAACAGTCTGCAAGAAAGAACAATTTATTTTTTTGTGTGTTTGTGTGTGTGTGTGTGTGTGTGTGTGTGTGTGTGTGTGTGTGTTCTTAGTCTCACTGATTTCCATCCGAGCCGATGGAGACTGGACGTGGTTTGGTTTGGAAAGCAGATCCTATCGCGTTTCATTTTCATGTCGGCTTATATTGACTTTGCATTTCACTCAGATAACTATTATTTTAACTTTATTATTATTTTTAACTACTCAAATTAGCCGTGTGATTTGGTTTATTTTATTAGCAAGTAGTTGTCATCCCTCACGCGGGCCTTGGGCTCCTAAGTATCAACACCGCCCTCTGGTGTCTAAGAGCGGTCATATGCAATAAAAGTTCAATTAACCAAATAAGGAATTAGTATACCCTTCCTAAACTAACCCTATTAACCCGTAACTATTAACCTTACCCCAAACACTTAGATATCAAGATGAATGTTGATGCTAGCATTAGCAAAGTAAGCATAGCATAGACCTCTGCTCCATATGTTATGTTTCCCTTTCATATGTCATGTTCAGTAGTTAGTTTAAGTAATAAGTCAGGAAGTTATATTAGTTAACCTACCCAACACTAACCCTACCACACAACCACCTTCTATCTCCTGCCTAATCTCTGGATTGTTATATAGGGCATTTTAGTTTTATATGGCTCATCTGGCCAAACTATGGGGTATTTTGGTTCAAAGGGAATATATTTTACCTAAATCTGAACACAACAGCACCATCAAGTGGTGGAGAAGAAACATGAAACACAAACCAATTAAGTAATTGAACTGAGTAATTACACCAGCTCAGGGATAAGAATGACAAATATAACTTCGTTATTAATTTAATAATGTTTACCAGGTACACTTCATACAGCACAGGGACATAGAGAAGCACGGTGTCACTGGTGTTATGTACAAGAGGAAGAAATCTCTCTCTCCCTTTCTCCCCCTCTCTCTCTCTCCCCCTCTCTCTCTCACTCACTCACACTCACACACGTTTGTCTCCACTCCACTATGATGTCCTTAAAGGTGCTTGCACACTGCCCCAACAAACACCAATGGGTATGGCACACTGGCCATGTTGGTGTTTGTTGGGGCAGTATCCAAGCACCTTGCAAATGTACCTGTCCTGGAAGAGAGCTGATCAACAGCCACCTCACCTGCTACTTATCCCCTTGTCCTGTCCATCAACACCTGGCAATACAGTCACCTGACAGGATGATCTCACATGACATGCAGTCACATGACATGCAGTGAGAAGGATTGAAGCATTGGTGTTGCAGCTTATAATTGCTTCCTGTGATAATCACACAATAAATACATTGGTTGTAGTATTTCTATATATTGTTATTTGTCAGAAATAAGAAATACATTAAATAAATAATGCATTGTTGCCAAAATAATTACAAATAAATAGGACTGTACAAAAAAACTATTATGTAACATTTCTCTTAAGCTTTCATTAAGGCGTAAATACACATTTTACAGTTTCAACAATGTGTGTTATATGGATTGAAATCTATAATATAATAATTAATAACATTTACTCTTGTGTAAGTCAGTTCAGTTTTCAACAAAGGCCACACTTCACTTCTGTTGCTGTACATTTGATTTATTTTTCTTGACACCTTTGAGGCAACAAAACATTCAAATAAACCGATATTCTGTCAGAGTGTTGACAGAATATTTAGACCAGAGTGCGTTTAATAGCTTTAAGTTTTCCAACAAACGGTTCCCTGTCAAGCACTTTAAGGCATAGACATCCATGACCCCTTTATAGAGGATGGTTAAACTAATCATCCTTAATCTTACAAAAATCAAAGATGAATTCCAGACAAATGTCATATGATACTATTCCTTTTCCTTTTCTGACTTGTCACTCAAAAACCAAATGGAGTCATATTGGAGGATGTGCTGTTTTTCTTTCCTGGAGAAAAGATTGACTTCTGACACTCCTCACAGAGTGCGCAAGTAATGGGCTTGACAAACACATGGCCAAGATTACATACACACTTTTAGTCAGTTTAACTTTTTCCTAACAAAATAACAGAAGAGCGGTCTATGCAGAAAGGAGAGCTTGTTTATCAGCAGGTAGCCCTAGGGTGCCTCATCTCTGGATTGTTATATAGGGCATTTTAGTTTTATATGGCTCATCTGGCCAAACTATGGGGTATTTTGGTTCAAAGTGAATATATTTTACCTAAATCTGAACACAACAGCACCATCAAGTGGTGGAGAAGAAACATGAAACACAAACCAATTAAGTAATTAACCAGCTCAGGGATAAGAATGACAAAGATAACTTTGTTATTAACATCCATAGTACTTTAATAATGTTTACCAGGTACACTTCATACAGCACAGGGACATAGAGAAGCACGGTGTCACTGGTGTTATGTACAAGAGGAAGAAATCTCTCTCTCTCCCTTTCTCCCCCTCTCTCTCTCCCCCTCTCTCTCTCACTCACTCACACTCACACACATGTTTGTCTCCACTCCACTATGATGTCCTTAAAGGTGCTTGCACACTGCCCCAACAAACACCAATGGGTATGGCACACTGGCCATGTTGGTGTTTGTTGGGGCAGTATCCAAGCACCTTGCAAATGTACCTGTCCTGGAAGAGAGCTGATCAACAGCCACCTCACCTGCTACTTATCCCCTTGTCCTGTCCATCAACACCTGGCAATACAGTCACCTGACAGGATGATCACATGACATGCAGTCACATGACATGCGGTGAGAAGGATTGAAGCATTGGTGTTGCAGCTTATAATTGCTTCCTGTGATAATCACACAATAAATACATTGGTTGTAGTATTTCTATATATTCTTATTTCTGTCAGAAATAAGAAATACATTAAAAGAAATAATGCATTGTTGCCAAAATAATTACAAATAAATAGGACTGTACAAAAAAAAATATTATGCAACATTTCTCTTAAGCTTTCATTAAGGCGTAAATACACATTTTACAGTTTCAACAATGTGTGTTATTTGGATTGAAATCTATAATATAATCACTGGCGTAACTATCGACGGTGCAACCGGTGCATTGCACCGGGGCCCAGACGCCGGGGGGGGGCCCATGAAGACGCCGGGGGGGGCCTACCCCCGCCCCCCCCCCTCAACAATCGCGCAGCACCCCCCCCCCCCCCCCTCAACAATCGCGCAGCACCCCCCCCCCCCCCCTCAACAATCGCGCAGCACCCCCCCCCCCCCCCCCCAACAATCGCGCAGCACCCCCCCCCCCCAGTCAACAATCGCGGGGGCCCTAAAATATTATTTGCACCGGGGCCCATCATCACGTCGTTACGCCAGTGAATATAATAATTAATAACATTACCCAATTGTGTAAGTCAGTTCAGTTTTCAACAAAGGCCACACTTCACTTCTGTTGCTGTACATTTGATTTCTTTTTCTTGACACCTTTGAGGCAAACAAAACATTCAAATAAACCGATATTCTGTCAAAGTGTTGACAGAATATTTAGACCAGAGTGCGTTTAATAGCTTTAAGTTTTCCAACAAACGGTTCCCTGTCAAGCACTTTAAGGCATAGACATCCATGACCCCTTTATAGAGGATGGTTAAAATAATCATCCTTAATCTTACAAAAATCAAAGATGAATTCCAGACAAATGTCATATGATACTATTCCTTTTCCTTTTCTGACACTCCTCACAGAGTGCGCAAGTAATGGGCTTGACAAACACATGGCCAAGATTACATACACACTTTTAGTCAGTTTACCTTTTTCCTAACAAAATAACAAAAGAGCGGTCTATGCAGAAAGGAGAGCTTGTTTATCAGCAGGTAGCCCCAGGGTGCGCGGTGACCGCTAGGTACACGGCTAGCTACATGGCTAGGTACATGGCTAGGTACAGGGAGCACAGAAAAGTGCAGCTTGGACACACTGTGATCACTATCACCGGTGGCTAGCAGGACAACATTCTGTCACAAAATCCCAAAACATGGATATTATTTACACGTTTAGTTTTAGTTTTTACATGTTTTAGTTTGCACTAGTGCTTGGGCATACTTCCTAACAGGGCAGTGTACGCATGCATATTAGATGTACTATATATGAGTGTAAGCTTAGAGCAGAGCTAATGGGTATGCTTGTGTCTACATGCTTGCACTGCATGTGTCTGTACATATATATGTTTTCATTGTTTTTTTATGAAGTTAGTGGATGTTTAGTGACCAGACCAACCATCTAACATGAATGAACCCCACTAGATCTAACTGGAAAATGCAGTTTTTTCTCAAGTAGGTATGTGATAAGGGTGCCCTCTATCTCCAGTGTTGTTTGCCTTAGTTTCTTGGCTGTTGGGGACATGTTCATTGTCGGTCCTCCTCCATATGTTCCAGGGTGATGTAGGTGATGGGCACAAGGCCCTGGTTACAGCCCAGGGAGCACAACAGCCAGTCAGGGTTGGCCTTGTTCAAAACCCTCAGTATGTCCCCCTTGTGGAAGCTCAGATGGCCTGGTTCAGTGGCTATGTGGTGACACAATGCTCGCACCTCACTGTAGACAAGAGGTAAAGGAAAGGACTCTTTATCTTTATGCATGCATGTTATGATTAGATATGATTAGTTATGTATTATATATTATATTTGTTTCGTAAATGGAGACCAGAAATGTGGGTGTCACAAGCAGCAAGTAAAGGACAGTTGTTGACCTATGTAATCTCTGTCGTTCCACAACAATCACAACCAAACAATCAAATTAGGAGTGGCAACACAAAAGTGCACCTGGAATGTGACACCTGGAATGTGACCAACAGGATTGTAATGTCAATTTGTACTGCTAGTGCCTGGCGAGGTTAGCTAAAATTTTGCAACTAATAGAGGTCGCATGGGGTGCAACCTCCAATTTTTGGTCGCATGCATATAGAAGTTTGCAAATTCTACCATTTGAGGACTGTAGCTTGGCTGAACAGTTTTAAGGGTGAAGGAAACGATCAACAGTACAGTATTAAAGTAAAGTATTAAAATAAAGTATTACAAGTAGGGATGTCCGATATTATCGGCCCACCGATATTATCGGCCAATATTGGCGTAAAAAAATCAATATCGGAAAATATCGGTATCGGTTTTTAAAAAAGCTCAAAATGACTAAAATGGCCTATGGCTGTTATACCTTGTTGGAAAGCTCTAATTGTCCTGAGTCGAATGCCAGCAACCATTTTCTGTTAGTACAAAGACAGTGTGAAATAAATAAACACTTTGTTTGAAATAATTTCAGACATCTGTTATGTTTCAAGTGAGGACGTGGTTTGATGACATCATCAAACGTGCCGCGCTGTCTCAATAACAAGCCTGGGCATGTGCGGCCGTGTAGCGGGACGCTAGTTGTAGCTGTAGCTATGTCGGTGGTTTTGAATTATTTCAAAGTTTCTACGTTGAAAACACGGCCGCATATATCGGTATCGGTTGATATCGGTATGGGAAATTAAGAGTTGAACAATATCGGTTATCGGTAAAAAAGCCAATATCGGACATCCCTAATTATAAGTATGGTTGCTATCACTGTCTGTGGTAATGGGAAGTGGTTCTGCCTGAAAGTGTAAAGTAGCCTTGTTATATGCAGTAGCTCAGCTGTGGACCTCCAATAATTTTTGTGAGTTCCCAAATATTCCCATTTATCCATGGTGTTTACATCCCATTGTAATTTGTGCACCCTAATCCAGCAGGTTGCTATTAATGCAAGTAATGCTACAGACTTTGCAAGAATAAGACATAGAAATGCTGACAAATGACCTTAATAAGAGTAAATACCCAACACGTCCACCACCCCTTTACCATGCTATGATGCATGCATGTTGTTATATTCACTCACCATGGAGATGGCTGGTTGCCAGCAGAAGTTGGACTCAGGGGTTTGTTCTGATTGGGTATAGGAGGAGACCCTTTTCTGTTTCCTGTTCCTGAACCAATGGTCAGGGTCATAAGGTCAAGAACTGATCGATCAAGGCCGAGCCAGTCGGATGGTGGCCTTGAAGGGTCAGAACAGAGAAAACATTACTAAACACACCTTATTGGATTGTGTATTTTATAATATTCACTGCATTCTACTATAACATTATTAAAGTTGACACTACTACTATAATCGTTATAATATAACCTTCACTCTAAGATCCATCCAGAGTCTGATCTGACTAAATTAGATATCGCTACAACTTGAGTAACTAATGCCTGTTTTATGCTTAAGGCTTCTTGAGGATGCTTTTCCTGTCTGCACACATTCAGCATTTGTAAGGTGTAAGGCATCATTCAGCATGTATAATTATGTTCTGCAGAGTGAAAGGCATCATTCAGCATTAGTACTTATGTTCAAAAGAGTGAAAGGCCTCATTCAGCATTACTACTTATGTTCTGTAGAGAGAAAGGCCTCATTCAGCATTACTTCTTATGTTGCATTATTCAGCATTACTACTTATGTTCTGCAGAGTGGAAGGCATCATTCAGCATTGCTACCACCTTTTAACACTCACCTGCTCTTCTTGGCTCTCTGTTGGGCTCCCTCCTTCCTAGAAGGTGAACCGAGGGTCGATCCAAACAGCCTGCCCCAGAGTGGGCTTTCTGCCGGGACTGCTGCTGCTTGGGCCTCGGCCCCAGGCCCAGCAGGCTGAGGAGCCATGGTCTCTTTTTCCTGGCTGAGGACAGATTCTGGAGGGCTCCCCATCCATGAAGGTCTGGAACGTGCTTCTGCACTGGAGGCCTTGAGGCTTCTTTTGCCCACGTTTTCTTCTGCTTCCTGCTTTGACTCCGCCCCTTCAATGACGCCCTCTCTGGTTGGCGGAGGCTGCCGTCTCTCCGATGACTTCCTCCTCTTTTCGCTTTTAATGAACTTCGAACCCTCGGCTGATTGGTCGATGTAGACCTGGGAGGACTGCATAAGTTGGTACCACCAGCCCGCTTGGCGGTCCAAATCCCGCTCTCTCTCCTTAGTTTTGTCTCTTTCTCCATCCCCTCCTTGGCTCTCTTCGCCTACACCTTTCATCCTCTGGCCACTCATCCCTCTCTCCTGCCACAGATCTGCTATCACTCGGCTTGATAGCAGATCGGCTTCAATCATGGTCTGTCTGCTGACCAGACCTGTTGTCCCAACAACGTTGTTCACTCCTTCTTTCCTCCAACCTGTCACCTCCATCCTTGGCCACGTTCCTTCTCTTTTTAGCCCTGCCCTCTCCTTCTTGGCCTCCCCACCGTCTTTCAGTGATTGGGTCACAGCAGAGCCCCAGCCCCTCATGAGCTGGAAAGTGGAGCGTGTTGATTGGTCAACAGAGCAGAGCTGCAACTTGCGGAGGAGGTGCTCTTGGTCTTTCTGGAGGAGGTGTGGCTCGAACAGTACATCCAGGTCAAAGGGCAGCAGAGAGAGAGGCTGCAGCAACAGCAGCAGCTCCTCAAACAGTGCCCGACATGGACCCTGCGACAGAGGCAGGAAACCCCGCTGGTCATAGTGAGCAGTGACTATATCTGAGGAGAAAAATCACATTGAGAAATGACGCAAATGACTGAATGAATGCAAACTACTGTAAACAAACCGCAACCAAACTACTACCACTACTACCACAACCAAACTACTGTAAACAAGCTACTGTAAACAAACTACCTCAAACAATCTACTGTAAACTACTGTAGACAAAATACCATAGCCAAACTACTGTAAACTACAGTAAACAAACTATCATAACCAAATTACCGCAACCAAACTGCTGTAAGCACACTACTGTAAACTATTTTAAACAAACTACTGTTACCAAACAACTGTAAACAAACTATGATTACTGCACTACTGTAACCAAACTACTGTAAAGAAACTGCCATAAACAACTACGTAAAGAAACTACTGTAACCAAACTACTTTATGTAACAAACTACTACTGTAAACAAATGTTAGTAGGACCTGACCTTCGTGTGTATAGACATGATTGAACCAGAATTCCAAAGATCTCAAGCTGAAAAGGAAACACATCAGAATATATACATCAACAAACATGGATATTACAACACAAATAACGCAGTTTGCAGTTTCAGCATATAAATGAAAACTAGGGATGTCCGATATTGGCTTTTTTACCGATAACCGATAACCGATATTGTTCAACTCTTAATTTCCGATACCGATATCAACCGATACCGATACCGATATATGCGGCCACGTGAAACCTCCGCTTTACACTCATTGCAATAGGCTTTATGCTGAGCGGAAGTGTGGATTAATAAATAAAAACAAAACAGCGGCAAAAGCTAGCGTGTGTGTCCGGGAGAGGGCTACTCTCTTCGGACACATTACTCTGAAGCCCCGGTGACGGTCTGGAGGTGTGGATTAATAAATACAATTTAAAAAAAACAGCGGTAAAAGCTAGCGTGTGTGTCCGGGAGAGGGCTGCTCTCCTCGGACACATTACTCTGAAGCCCCGGTGACGGTCTGGAAGTGCGGATTAATAAATAAAATAATGTGAGCGCGGTACAGCGGACCTGAACCGGTTGTGATGAGACTGTTTCGCAGAATGCGTTAGTATGTTGCGCTGACCCCTATTTTACTATTCAACGTAGAAACTTTGAAATAACTCCAAACCACCGACATAACTACAGCTACAACTAGCGTCCCGCTACACGGCCGCACAGCCCAGGCTTGTTATTGAGACGGCGCGGCGCGATTGATGATGTCATCAAACCACGTCCTCACTTGAAACATAACAGATGTCTGAAATTATTTCAAAATCGATTTCGGTATCGGTTAAAAAACCGATACCGATATTTTCCGATATTGATTTTTTATGCCAATATCGGCCGATAATATCGGTGGGCCGATAATATCGGACATCCCTAATGAAAACCAAACATCTTCGTTTGAGCTAGGCAAAATGTAAAAAATCTAAATGTAAAGAAAGTGTAACTTTATTAACTTTATTTACATAGCCTGTAATGCTTTACTACAGATGGTGATGAATAGTTTAAATGTTGTCTTGAAGTTCATATGTTGTCAAGAAAAACTGTAATTGCTACTGGTGACCTGGACAAAATGGTGCATAGGGAGCTGTTTGAGAAGCGGAGGAGGAGTGTGTAGGAGTGTGGAGGAACTCACTTGAGTAGGCCGAAGATGAAGGCGTTGAGCCTCATGCGATGGCTGGTGAGTTCGGAGAACTGACTGACCTTGGAGAACAGAGTGTAGAGCAGCCGCGTGGAAGGGCCTGGCAGGACAAACGGATGCCGTTTAGACACTTTTTAGATACATGTCATTCAGGAACAGGGATCTTCAGCATATTAGGCATCTTGCTCAAGGATGCCTACATGTAGACTGCGAACATTAGGATTCAAACCCCAAACCTTTCGATCACTAGACTATCCTGCCCCCATTGAGCAATGTAGCTTTGGAGGTTTACTCCAAACATCTGAATAACCTGACAGATATGGTCTTCATATCTTCATCTAAAAAAAACAACTAAGAGGATTGTATTTTTAGAAAACAACAGACAGCAGGGCTAAAGCACAGGTACTGTTATGTCACCGTTGGCATAGAAACAATGCCATTACACAATATGATTGGCACACCGCTAACACATGCTTTCACACGGCTAACACACAGCTAACAGCGTTCTAACGCACAGCTAACACAGCACCAACACTGTCCTCACCCAGCTGTGTCGATGCCTCCACCAGGCTCCAGGGCTGGCACCGCCGCTGCCCAACGATCAGGTCCAACAGGTGGGCCTTCAGCCCGTCCTGAAGCACCTCCCGCAGGGCTGGACACAGGTACTTGAGGATCAGGTGGCCCACGTTAGGACTCACCCAGCTATTCCCCAGCTTGGCCTGGGAAAGATAAAATGTACTTTATTAATCCCAGACAGGGAGTGAAAAGATGGGCTTTATTAATCCCAGACAGGGAGTGAAAAGATGTTCTTTATTAATCCCAGACAGGTAGTGAAAAGATGGGCTTTATTAATCCCAGACAGGGAGTGATAAGATGGGCTTTATTAATCCCAGACAGGGAGTGAAAAGATGTTCTTTATTAATCCCAGACAGGGAGTGAAAAGATGGGCTTTATTAATCCCAGATGGGGAATGAGGGTGATGTAGTCATGTAGAGCCTGTCGGCTCCATGGCTAACGTTCTCCTCATCTGCCACGTTATGCTTAATGGTCAACATGATTATTACACACCAATCACACCCTGCTGCTTTAGTGATGTTGGAAGATTTTAGTTAAATTTGATTGGTGACCACATTTGTAAAACATATCACATATCTTGTGATATGTTTATAGTATGTATTTTGCCATGCTATCGCAACAAATAAATGACCAGTATGTGGGCTGTTGTTTCAGGTGTGGCCAATAGCTACCCAAATCGAATGTAATGTGATACATTACATTAGGATTCCATTATATTATATTACACTACATGTAATTTAAATGTAATCCTAATATAATGTAATCTAATGCAATGTAGTGTCGTGCAATGTAATGTAATGTAATGTCATCCTACCTTGACGTCTGGGTCTCTGCTGGTTCCAAAGTGGGCCACAATCAGATCAACTGCTATGTTCACTGCCTTCACCAGACCTGAGAGAGACAGACAGATTGGTCCTGCTTATGGTGCTTTTCCACTGCATGGTATCGGCTTCACTCAATTCAACTTGTTTTCCATTGCTGGTACTTTTTTTGACGTGATAACACTGCACACTGCTGATTGGTCAGAAGAATTGTCACTAGAACTGCGTCATTGCTTCATCCTTGCGTGACATCATACTGCACAAACCCGCCATTATAGCCCGCATTTTGAAAAAATATGTTTTATTCTGGACTACTATTCTGCAATCCACAATGGCTTCTGAAAGAACATTTGTCTCCTTGCTGTGACAAACAGCCACATACCGAGAATCAAGAACACCATCCCTTCGATAACCTCCACTCTTCTTGTGTGTGTCACGTTGTGTGTGTCGCATTGAAGATGACATAATGACCTGATGTGAGCGGGTACTATCTGCAGTAGAAAAGTGCCACTTGGTACCAAAAGTGAGTAGAGTCGAGGCGAGCTGATACCATGCAGTCGAAAAGCTCCAATAGATTTGGCAGATAGATACTGCTTAGAAAGATAGACAGATAGATACAGCTGAGAGAGATATAATATTGATACTGATGAGACAGTCAGTTAGATACTGTGGAGAGAGCTGGACAGATAAATACTGCTGAGAGATAGACTGATAGATACTACTGAGAGAGATTGACAGATAGATAAGGCTGAGAGAGATAGACAGATAGATACTGTGGAGGGAGATAGACAGATAGATACTGACGTACTACAGATAGAATACTGATCAACTGATGTACTGCAGATGTAATACAAATGTACTTCAGGTGTACAGATGAGTACACACACACACACACACACACACACACACACACACACACACACACACACACACACACACACACACACACACACACACACACACACACACACACACAAACACACACACACACACACATACATACACACACGGCAGCTCTACCTTTTTTGTGTGGCAGGTCAACAGAGAGCTTGGTGGAGGAGCAGGAGGAAGCGTCTGGGGATAGGCAGAACTCTTCCGGTGGTTTCTCTGTAAGGGAGAAGTAGTCCAGGAGCAGCTCACTGTAGGAATGACCCCCTGCTCTCACACACACACACACACACACACACACACACACACGCACGCACGCCAACACCCACACACACACACACACATTAATACTTTATGAATGTCATGTCTATATTAAACCCTTAAATAACCCTTTATGAAATAGTAATTATATATTGAACCCTTAAATAAAGCACCATGATGCCGAGGGGCGTGGCTGGAGGGGGCGTGGTCTGAGGGGCCTGATGGGAAATCAAAGACGTTGCGTCTGAAGTGGCGTGGCGCCTTCCCCCCGGAGGCAGAGTCAGGGGATCTCTCCACCCCCAACGGATTTCTACGGCGATACTCCCGCCATTTTAGGGCCTGGGGGGACAGGTGATGCGCTGGTGGGGGGTTGGGTAATTCAGGAGCGGGTGTGGTTTAGGGTTGGTAAATTCAGGGGTAGGGTGGTATGGGTGTGGTATTGGTAGGGAGATGGTAGGTTTGGGCGTAGTTTGATGGTAGGTGTGAAGGTAGGGTGATGGTAGGTGTGAGGGTAGGGTGATGGTAGGTGTGAGGGTAGGGTGATGGTAGGTTTGGGGGTAGGGTGATGGTAGGTTTGGGGGTAGGGCGATGATAGGTTCGGGGGTAGGGCGATGATAGGTTCGGGGGTAGGGTGATGATAGGTTTAGGGGGGTGTTGGTAGGTTTGAGGGGGGTGTTGATAGGTTTGGGGGTGATGGTAGGTTTGGGGGGTGATGGTAGGTTTGGGGGGTGTTGGTAGGTTTGGAGGTAGGGTGATGGTAGGTTTGGGGGTAGGGTGTTGGTAGGTTTGGGGGTAGGGTGATGATAGGTTTAGGGGGGTGTTGGTAGGTTTGGGGGGTTGACGGTAGGTTTGGGGGTCGGTTGATGGTAGTTTTGGGGGTAGGGTGATGGTAGGTGTGAGGGTAGGGTGATGGTAGGTGTGAGGGTAGGGTGATGGTAGGTTTGGGGGTAGGGTGATGGTAGGTTTGGGGGTAGGGTGATGGTAGGTTTGGGGGTAGGGCGATGATAGGTTCGGGGGTAGGGCGATGATAGGTTCGGGGGTAGGGTGATGATAGGTTTAGGGGGGTGTTGGTAGGTTTGAGGGGGGTGTTGATAGGTTTGGGGGTGATGGTAGGTTTGGGGGGTGATGGTAGGTTTGGGGGGTGTTGGTAGGTTTGGAGGTAGGGTGATGGTAGGTTTGGGGGTAGGGTGTTGGTAGGTTTGGGGGTAGGGTGATGATAGGTTTAGGGGGGTGTTGGTAGGTTTGGGGGGTTGACGGTAGGTTTGGGGGTCGGTTGATGGTAGTTTTGGGGGTAGGGTGATGGTAGGTTTGGGGGGTGTGATGGTAGGTTTGGGGGTAGGGGGATGTTAGGTTTGGGGGTAGGGGGATGTTAGGTTTGGGGGTAGGGTGATGTTAGGTTTGGGGGGTGTTTGTAGATTTGGGGGGGTGATGGTAGGTTTGGGGGTTAGACAGAGGTGATGGAGGGATGATGGTTGAGGAGGTGAATGAGTGAATTAATTAATACAAGAGATGGATACACAGAAGGAAGAGAATGCATATGAATAATGGGGAAAAATATTAAAATTAAATGGTGAATAAAGGAATGAAGGGAGAGAGAAAAGAGAAAAAATGAATCAGAAGATGAGATTATTATTCACTGAAATCGCCTTTTTGACTTGTTACCATCTCTTTTTGACCATGGAAACCTGGTTTATTGTTCTGAAATGTAATTCACTTAAAGCTGTAAAGATGTTTTTCTAACTATTCATTTATAAAGCTAAGATGTTGTGCAACTACCTGTATATATAAACCTTGTATGTATGTTAACCTTGCGCCAAGGTTGCTACGTCTCTGCCCATTCTCGGGGATTGTGCAAACCACGGATGTGGTACAAATCTGAAATCTGTATGTGCGTGCGCGCGCATATCAAGCGGGAATCTCTGGTAAACTGCCCCTACGTGTGAACACAGGCTGATACAATCGAAATTCAAAAATGGGTGTAGAATCTAGATATTTCTCTCGTGTGCACAGGGCCAGAGCGACCCTAACCCTGTTGGCAGATGCAAACCCCTAGAGTCAGCGACTGCATTGCAATGTAGCAATGTACAGCCTAGTCTCAGTGCAGCAATGAGGCACTGCAGCATTTGTATTATTACTTGCAATTCACATTGGCCATTCATGATAAAGGCCTGTTACACCCCTATGTCACATCAACATAACGAACACGGCCCAAGCGCACACCTAGTGGTTATTAAGAGCCCGTCACTACGGCGATATCTTACCATTGTATGGCCGGCATCCAGGGCCCTTGGTTCCATCTGTTGGTCTGCTGGAGTCCAGGCTGCCCAGGGAGCCCAGAACATCTCTGGGCATGTTGGGAGCTGCTCCATGGTAACAGTGGCCTTGAACCGGTGACAGCGTGGGGGGAATGGACCCAGCATTCTGTCCCGGGGGAGCAGGGGGAGAGGTTTGTTTGAAGGGCCCTGAGGGCTGGGTGTGGAGGGGTCCCAGGCCTGAAGGCAGCGAACAGGACCGACTGCATGCAGACTGGGGGCTTGGTGTGCAAGTGGAGCACGTCCCAGAACTTACTGCCCCTTGGTGGCGGACAGGGGAATAGCTTCCCAGAGGGGAGGGCCTGATAGTCCCAGGAGGGGGGCCCCCAGTGGGCCCCTGCCGGCCGCCCTGGTGCCCAAGCATGTCCTCGGAGGAGTTTTCACTCTCCACCCCCAGGGTCGCAGCGGTGCCCCGGACCTGCACCCCAGAGGCCGACAGCCCAGACACCAGGCCGGCAAGCAGGGGCCGCAGAGGCTTGGGCTGGGGGGGTCTGGCACCCAGCGGGTGCTGGAAAGAGAAGGGTTGGATGGGAAGGGTGGTGGGGCGCTGGTCCTTAGAGTAGCGCACCGTCTCCATGGAGCAGTCCTTAGGGATGCACAGACTGCCTGGAAGAGAACACAAATAGGGAGTGAACAGAAAGATACACAAAGGTAAGATATTGCTTTATTTATCTCAAGGGAAATTATTGTGCAGCAGTTGTGGTACAAAGTAGGAAAGGAGCATATATATCGAAATATGACTAGTTAATGGAAGGTTATCCAGTTCAGGCACACTAATGGAGGTTTCAAGTTACTGTGGTGCTAAGTGGAATAAGACAACCTCCCCCACTTCCACTGCACCACTCTTCCCTATGCTCAACAAACTGACTGAGTGAGGCAGTGGGAGTCATACCTTGAGCTTGGGCCTCCAGACCACTGAGTATGCATGGCTCTAGGCTGCCCAGGCTGCAGCAGCCTGCCAGGGGAGAAGGGCCAGGGTTCTCCCCCTGGTCTTGTTGCTCTGGGAGGGGGAAGGCGTCCAGAGAGGCGTGGGGGCATTTGGAGAACAAAGCATCTGAGCCCGGTCCCTTCAGGGTCGGGGAGCAGCCCCCTCCCCCGCTTCTTCTTTTGCTCCGGGCGATCTCAGCAAAGGAGGTAACGCGCGGGGGCGGGGAGGTGGGCTGGGCCGCTGTGTCACTCAGGCGGACGGGGCAGCTGAGCATGCGCTCCAGAGACCCCAGCCGGGGGGGCGGGGCTTGGTCCAGGTTGCGGTCATAGCTGCGAGAGCGGGGGCGGCCTCCTGTACAGGAAGCTCCGTTGTTGATGCTGTTGACGTACACCTGGCCTTGAATTACTGTGGCAACGCATTTGTCTTGTTGCTGGTTTGGATCGTCCTCATCCTTCTCTTCGTCTTCATTTGGCTAAGCACAAAAACACACTGTTAATTCATGTGTGTGTGTGTGTGTGCGTGTGCGTGTGCGTGTGTGTGTATGTATGTATGTATGTATGTATATATATGTATATATATGTATATATATATAATTATTATATTATGTATTAAAGACAATACTATTAGGATTAGTACATTCATCATATAAAAAACAGGCCTCACGTGATTACTAGTATTATCAAAATGTTGTTCCTAATAAAGTACATCTCATGTTACGTTAACTTATGTTTCTAAAGCCGAATTTACAATTGTGTCAGCATGTATTAGAGGATCCTCGGAGATCCACGACGCTACGAAGAGATCTGTACCTCTTTTGCTGGTCTAGGCTTACGCGTACACAAAGACGTGCAGTTCCTCCCAGAGGTTAGCGACGCATCGCCTGTCTCTGCTTTTTGCATCAACTAACCGCTGATTGGTCAAGCAGGGAACGAGGTGCAGTGTTTTGTTTTCAATAGCCACAAGAGTAAAATGCATGCACCCAGCGATACACCAACCGCTTTTCAGCAGTACATCTTTTTCACATGGATGTATTGCTTTTTATATATATATATATATATATATATATATATATATATATATATATATATGCCTTTATGGACAGGAGAGTCGAGATGGACATGAAAGTGGGTTGAAAGAGAAAGGGAATAACAGGATCGCAGGTCAAAATCAAACCTGGCCTCTGTGGTTAGTGGGTTGAGCCACTAAGCCGCCCATGTATTGCTTATTTCAACATATTTTCGTATTGCTTATTTTAACATTGTGGAGTGTGTGTGGTTGATTGCTGGTTTAAAGAAGCCTCATCTGTCCCGAGTCAGACTGATTAGACTCTAGGTCTGGGTGAGGCTGCACATCTGTGGTGCATCAGTAATCAAGGCACACAGGATAAACCAGCCATCACCACACGCTCAAGAGCGAGCGCTGTCATGGCAGCATGTAACATCTGCTCGGCTTGTACCATCTTGCCATCTCCAATAAATGGATTTATGCTCAAACGTCTACCTGTATCGGAGGGGCCCCGCCCAGCAAAAGCCACTTAGGTCTTAGGACTCGGGACAGGTGAGGCTGCTTAAACCATCAGCCACACACACTCCACAAACATATTTTCAGTGGAGCAGATTCGGTCTTGTGATTCCGTTTTGGATTTCCTCGCTGGTTCATATACATTTAGGGTCAGAAGAGCTATACTGCCCCCTTGTGTACACATTAAGGTGACTTGGAAGTATAAATGCAGGCAATTCCGTGAAGATCTGCCTCGTGTCTCTGCGTCGCAATGTGGATCTTCGCATACGTGCTGTACGTAGAACTGTAACAACAGCTTTTTACTCACCCCTGGGGAGGCTGTTTTGGCGTCCTCTCCTGGTTTGAACAGGTAGTATTCTCTTGGATGATTCGGCGTGGGACTGCCCTTACTGGGCTCAGAGCAGCTGGTGGCTGAGGAACCGACGGGACTTGGCGATGACTGGGATGATATGTCGCAGGTCACCAGCTTGTAGTAGTTCTGGGTGGCCACCACAAGCCGTGCCTGGCTTTGCAGACAGGAAGTGAGGTCGCCGGACGACCCTGAATGCAGAGGGTGGTAGGAGTTGCAGTTGGCATCGAGGTCATGCACCCCCTGGGAGGAGCCGGAGTGGATGGAGGAGGTAGAGGGGTGGGGCTCATGCGCTACAGGGAAGGGGTTTCCTAGGAAGGAGTTGTGCTGCTGTGGCTGGAGGGGTTCGCTCTGGGAGGTGTGGAGGTCCAAGTAGAACGCCCCACCAGTCGGTTCTGTCTGACTCCCAGGGGACATGGAAGAGGTGCAGGAGTGGTCTCTGGAGTAGTTGAGGTTGGTGGGTTTGCTCATCTTGTTGTAGATGGCGCTGAAGTTGACCAGCACCCCGTCAGAGCTGTTGCAGGACGAGTCGCTGCCATAGCCCTGCTGGCCCCCCTCAGAGAAGGGTTCGGGAAAGGAATGCAAGAAGTGTTCCTGGTAGTCCTGGGAGCGGCAGGAGGAGAGTGTCTTGCTGCTCCGCTCACACCCCATGTTTTGGTCTTCGTCTTCCTCATCCTCCTCGGCCCAGTCCTGCTCTACACAGTCCATGGACATGTTGGAGCCGCTGCTGCCATGGCGCCGTTGGCCAGCCAATCCCAACCGCCGGAGGTCATCCAAGTGATTAGACAGCTCAGCGGCCACACCCCTGAGAGACTCCTGACTCTCCTCTTCGATAGACCCCCACTTCTTTCCCAGGGTGCTGTGCAAAACGAAAGGCTCAGATGTCAGGTCCAAATCATGCAGGCGGAAAGGGACGACCTCGTCCTCGAGGGTGGTGCTAGGGCGGCCGTGGAGATGGAACGAGGAGTCCTCCAGGTAGCCGTAGAGGTTATCACCATCCTCATCGTCTTCCTCGTCATCCTCACAATGCTCTGTGTTGAGCAGAAACGGGTTGTGGCGGAGAGGGTTTCTGTTGCAGGTCTTGGCTCTGGGGAGAGTGTGAGCGATTACCAGGTGGTCCTGGGAGTTGGCTGAGGAGTCTCCTCCGCGGTTGCCTCTATCCTCCCTCGCCCGGCTACCGGAGGTGTGGATGAGGCTGCCGTACAGCAGTGCCTCCTTCTGCAGCACGTCTCTCTCTGGGAGGGAGGTGGTCCGGCTGAGGCCCAGGTTCTCCGAGGAGCTGAAAGGGTTGCTCCTCTTCAGTGAGCCCCCAGACCCGGCCAGCCGCCCCCCCGAGACCTGGCAGTGCACCAGGGGGATGTGGTGCACGATGAGGGTCTCACCGGACAGCTTGGGGGAGCTGTCCATGATTGAGACTTTGGCCACAAAGCTGGACTCCAAAGACCCCCTGGTGTGAGTAAAGGGGAGGGGTTTTGGGTGGTAACTGAATGAGGGGGGAGGGGTCTACGCTCTGCTCCAATGGGCTAGAGTGAAAGGGCGTTTCTGGATGTGGAAGGCGAGGTGATGGAAGTCAACGTCATGATCAGAGTGCGACATCTAAACGAGAGGGAGGAACATTTATTAAAGTACTTAATTGTGTCTTGAATGAGTGACTAAGATGAGCAGTTTTAAATGTTGTGTTGCATATTATGTCTGTACATCTGTGGCTGTTATTTGTATGTGTGTGTTATATATATTTATGTGTGTGGGCTCTTGTTCTCCATCTGGGTTTTTGTCGTGGTCATTGTTGTGCTAAAATGTAGATTTGCTATTTGGGTTATAATTGGTCACGTTAGGCCAAATTGAAACCATCAACATAAAACCAAGTGGTAGGACCTTTGGTTCGGTTTGATTTTGCTTTGTTGAGGATTTGCAAGTCATAGCTTTAACTAAAATGTCATGAAATCAAATTGAAATCGAACCCCAAAGTCCAGGGGTCTTCACACGCTCACCAGAGCAGCTGACTTACATGCTCTTTAAAGCTATGATCTCATTCTGACACACACACACACACACACACACACACACACACACACACACACACACACACACACACACACAACTTGACATATGGAGAAGTTGCATAAATATTCCACAGGCTGTTATAATATATTATGAAATATACACTTCATTATGTTATTTGTTTATTTTAACACATTAAGCTGGAAAACGTGACTACATGTCTACCCTTGCCTACATGTAGGCTACCATTGGGCTATGGTAGAGACTGTAGAGCTATGATAGACAGTAAGGCTATAGAGACAGCAGGGCTAGGAGAGAGACAGTAAGGCTAGGAGAGACAGGACTAGGATAGACAACAGGGCTAGGGTAGAGACAGTGGGGCTATAGAGACAGTGGGGCTATAGAGACAGTGGGGCTATAGAGACAGGACTAGGATAGACAACAGGGCTCGGATAGCGACAGCGGGGCTACAGAGACAGCGGGGCTACAGAGACAGGACTAGGACATAGACAGTGGGGCTATGGTAGGGGTGCTAGTGGGCCTACACCGACCCGGGATGTAGCAGTAGTAAACATGGAGAATAACGGCGGTGAATCATGACGGTTGGGCCTCCGGTCCAAATACCGACCGGCGGCTCATCCTGCCCGCATGACTCTGTCACCAAAATAAAAACGAACCCGCACGAATGAAACGGTGCCTTCAATAAATATCCCTTCCCCACGGTCTGGGACGTCATCATAATAATAAGTACGATCATATAATGATAACGTGAGGTGTTTTTTCTGTGTGATCAGAGGTTGCCTTAGCGCCGCACATACGTCATGTTGCAGCCTGCGATGCGGTGCTGGGAACGCAAAAACCGCGATGGTCCAGCAACACTTACCTTCCTGCGGGTCTTGACGGTAATATAGTCCCGACAAAATGCCGATGCGATCCGATACCGCGATACTAATATCGTCAACAACAACAACAACAACAAAAAGACCCCGGTGGTTCGTGTCCCGCCCCAGGCCGCGGTGTGCGTCTGAACGGACGGGCGTTACAGGAGCCGTCTGCGGGACAAACAACACCCAGGGGTGGGCCCTGCGTCACGTCAGCATGACGTCACTGGTCGGCCCGTTAGTCGTCTCTTTTATTATTATATATAGATTTATTTTATTTACCCCCAGGGAAATTACTGGACAACATTTGCAATGCAAAGGTGCATTGCAAAGGTGGGAAGGTAATACAGGGTTTCGAGTAAAAAATAAGCTAACATCAAATAAATAAATTAAAATAAAGGCTAACATAAAATAAATCAAACAATTAACTAAATACTAAATGTGACAAAATGCAACAAAAATTGCAGTTAAACGTAGGTATATACATTATACGACAATACGCACCGTGTAATTTAGCAGCATAAACTGAAATAAAATAAGTAGCCTACAAACTAAATAAGTGAAAAGGAGTGGTAAGTGGTAAAAGTGATACACTTGTTTTATTAAAAGGTTTATATTGCAACAACAACAACAACAACAACAACAACAACAACAAATGATCCTAAAAGACAGAATAATCAGACGACTACCCGTCCTGATGGGCAGCTCAATAGACAGGCCTCGAGAGTCTGATATTTACTGCAGCCTGCAGATCACATGTTAATACCAGCACAGTGCAGTTGTCAACAGGCCATGTGATGATGACATGAAACGTGGAGAAAACAGTAGCTGGTGACATTTTATTCATTATGCTTCTGTGCTTTACATGAATTGACCACCATCTAGTGGTGGTATTTAGTGGTTGCATATTTTATTATGTTAAGCCACTGTAGGCCTGTGCTGCAACCCACGGTACAATATGAACACGATGGGCTATATAAGTAACTCAAGGTTTTAAACATAGGCCTGCTTAGGCTAATGTCTAAATGGGCATAATTATCTTTTAAACGCAAGCATTTTACGTTTGACCCTATATGTAAGCACTGATTTGATGTTGTTGTACATTATTGATTTTGTTTGTAAATTCTACAATCGTGACACTGTTTCTGCTCGAATTGAAAAACCACAATTACCTTCAACTTTTATATATATTTTTTTACCACGCCGACCTATAGTTGGAGCTAAGGCTGTGGCTCAGGTTCAGACATTCAACAGGTTATCCTCCCTAGAGTAGACCTCATTCTCCAGTCTGGACCAGAGACATTAAAACACATGACACCATAATAGCCTCCAGACACATAAAACCAATGACATAATGGGATTTTTTTGGGGGGGCTTGACGTCGTGGCCGGGTCTCCATCGGCTGTAGTGAAGCTGTGAGACGACCAGTAGACGGGTGTATTGTGAGGCCTAGCGCTCATCTGTGCCATCTGTGGCCTCCAGTCAGATTACCTAGAGGATTACCGCAGAGCCGCTGCTGGGGCCGCTCAGCGCCGCCCCCTGAGGAGCCGCCCGCCGCCGCCGCCGCCGCCGGAGCGCCAACGTCGGCTTTCTCCGGAGCGACGCTTTGAGCTGCGTGGTAGGGCAATGCCAGTTATTTGTTTTAATTTTATTTTTTGTATTTTTTTACGGTCGACCGACTGACCGCTCGGTCCAAGTGGAGCAGGAGGGGTTGATCTGGACCGACCTGCTGCTGCCGTCATGTCTCTGCTGTGTGTACGAGGTGAGGAGCATTTACACCAGTGGTGGTCATTCAGGTTACTGGGACATACAACATATGATCTGATTGGTAAAGTATCACTTTACTCTCAGACATGACATTTTGTTATTCTCATTTTTAAGTCATGATCGACTGGTCATCAAGACGGCTGTGGTGTGATTGAGGATATGCTATAACTTGGATTTTGGTTTTGTTTGTCTCAGATTCATGATTCATCTTAATCAATAACCTACTAATTGGTTACCTTTATCTGCAATAACAGGCCTACAACGTATTGTCCAGCGAAGATTGTGGCCAAATGCTTTATTTGAACCCAGCAACTGTAGTGCACTTGATCAGTCATATTCCTGTATTATATTGGCTCTTCAGATTGGCGAAGTGTGACATATTGACATAGAATAGTTATCCCCGTTGTACACTCATGTTACATGTCATTGTGCTTCTAGGTTATGTTACTCAGTAACTCATGTTACTGTGTAAAATGTGTTGTATGTTAAACATAATGTTTACTTTAAAAAGGTCTTCTTTCCAAAAGTGCAGCAGTCGACCTTCTTTAGACCAGACTAGTGAGCAATAAGCCTTATCTAGACCAGACTAGTGCAGCAGTAGACCTTCTCTAGACCAGACTTGTGCAGCAGTAGACCTTATCTAGACCAGCCTGAGTAGTAGACCTTCTCTAGACCAGACTAGTGCAGCAGTGGACCTTCTCTAGGCCAGATTAGTGCAGCAGTAGACCTTCTCTAGACCAGACTAGTGCAGCAGTAGACCTTCTCTAGACCAGACTTGTGCAGCAGTAGACCTTATCTAGACCAGCCTGAGTAGTAGACCTTCTCTAGACCAGACTAGTGCAGCAGTGGACCTTCTCTAGGCCAGACTAGTGCAGCAGTAGACCTTCTTTAGACCAGACTAGTGGAGCAGTAGGCCTTCTCTGGACCAGAATAGTTCAGCAATTAGGCATTCTCTAGACCAGACTAGGGCAGCAGTAGACCTTTTCTAGACCAAACTAGTGCAGCAGTAGACCTAGCAGTAGCCTAGATCGAATCTGGACCGACCTAGCGTGTCGAATATGCCTCCGTTGTGAAAATAAGGGTGCAAAAGAAGTTCAGCTTGTGCTATGTGCTTGTGTGTTGGTGTGCAATGGCCTTTATCCATTACAAGCTAGGCTAAGAGTTCAGAGTAGCTATAGGAATCAGAAAAAAAACATTTGTAACAGTATTTGTTTTTCATTAGTGTACTGCAAACAGTTACAGTAGATATATCACATTTCCAAGTGCTTTCTAAATTCCATAACAAATAGTACAGCTCAACAAATTGCCTTTTAGTCTACTCAAGCTAGATAACCCAAACAGCAAATGTGCACAAGTCAGCTTGTGCATGTTCCCTGAAGAGGGGGTCTTCAGATGTTTCTTGAAGATGAGGAGGGATTCTGCAGACCAGGCTTGTTGTAAACTCTGTTTTAATTGCAAACAAGAAACAAAGCCTCCTCGATAAATTTAGATACTTTGCCTAATCCAGGGTTAGATTAGGGTTAGATGTTAGGCTTAAATGTTAGGGTTAGATGTTAGGGTTAGATAAGGGTTAGATTAGGGTTAGATATTAGGGTTAGATGTTAGGGTTGGATGAAGGTTAGATGTTAGGGATAGATTAGGGTTAGATGTTAGAGTGAGGGTTAGATGTTACGGTTAGATGAGGGTTCGATGTTAATGTTAGACTTTAAGGTTAGATGTTAGGGTAAGATGAGGGTGGATGAGGGTTAGATGTTAATGTTAGATGTTAGGGTTAGATGTTAGGGTTAGACGAGGGTTAAATCTTAACGTTAGGGTTAGATGTTAGGGTTAGATGAGGGTTAGATGTTAAGATTAGATGTTAGGGTATGATGTTAGGGTTAGATGATAGGGTATGATGTTAGGGTTAGACATTAGAGTTAGGGTTAGATGTTGGGGTTAGATGTTAGATGTTAAGGTTAGATGTTAGGGTTAGATATGGGTTAGAGTTAGTTAGATGTAAGGTAGATGTTAGGGTTAGATAAGGTTTAGATGTTAGGGTTAGATGTTAGGGATGGGGTCACCCCAGGGCTCCACTGAAAATGCTGTGTCGCGTTGCTGTCAGCGTCCCGTCAACTTGCCATTATATGCGGCCCCAGGGCGAGTCACAACACATTTCTTTGTACATTGAAACAATCTATGTATATCAAATGATGTCTCATTTATGACATAAAGTAAATATAGTGAAAGTGGTGAGTTGTCGCTAGTGTTTGCCATCGCCATCTTAGTTTGGACCGAGTTCGCAGGTGTGTCTGATGGCTGTGGAGTACCTTCAATTGAGTATCATGGCAGCGCTTTCCAGGTGAATGAAAAAATAGACGGCACACTCATTAGACGCGACACTCACACGGCCTCAGATGGAGCCGAGGGGGTAGGGTACTGGTGGGGTACTGGTACAGATTCTAACTCGTGGTCCATTCCTTGCAGGTCAGCTCCTGCTGCAGCTCCAACTGGCTGTTAGAAGACAATAATCCCCAGACCATCTGCTCTGTGTATGCGCATGTGCGTGTGTGTGTGTATGAGTTTTATGTAGTTATATATACTTTAAATATGTATTTATTATTATGTAATTATGAATTATTTTTTCATAATCTGAGCAGGTGGCCAGAATGACACTGCCCAGGAAGTCAGTTTGGTGTGAGTGAGTTAAGTTTATTGTGACTGAAACGTGTAATGTTAAGTTGCTATATACTATGTAAAAGCTAAAAGAATATTCAAGGGGTTGTTGGACCAGATCTCAGGTTAGAGAGTCATGAGAAAGGTTTGGTGATGTGAGTGGACTAGATCTCAGGTCAGAGGGTCGTTGGATCAGATCTCAGGTCAGAGGGTCGTGAGAGTGGTTTGGTGGTGTGAGTAGACAAGATCTCAGGTCAGAGGGTCGTTGGATCAGATCTCAGGTCAGAGGGTCGTTGGATCAGATCTCAGGTCAGAGGGTCGTTGGATCAGATCTTAGGTCAGAAGTGTGCGTGGACCAGATCTCAGGTCAGTTCTTCGTAAAGCTGATGAGTGGTTGGTGTTGGGGGGGATAATCCCTCCCAGCTAAATCCCTGAATGGCTCAAATCTACGACAGTAGGAGGACAAGCATCTGTGTAGTGAATGGCAAATAACCCATATAGGGGTTGCTGAACGATTGATTCTTACTCTTTACGCTTCCTTGATGATTAGGGAAGTTTTTCCTTGCCCTTAAGAGCCGGGGTCTTCAGTCTTTTTCAGCCCAGGGACCCCTTGGTGGATTAAGAAATGGATCAGACCCCCTATGTATTTAAAAAAAAAAAAACCTGGAGCGCTAGTGACCTAACACCCACTCCTTTCTATTCAGATTGAAGACGCTGTCTGCTGCTATCGTAGCTCAAGCAACACAAGTTAGCCCATACAAACTGCCCTGGCTAGGTAGTTTTCTCCAAACGAAAATCAAACAAATCCACAAGTTTCAATTCCGTGTTTACACGCCACTGCGCATGCTCACGGACTCAGTGACAGAGGTGTGAATTCTGAGTGAAGATAGTGGCTGTATGTCAGGTTACCAACTGAACACTGTATTAAGAATTCAGCAATTCCCTCATTTCACATGTCTGACTCAGACACTGATGAGTTTTATGAAAGAGCAACATTTGGTGGACTTATTCCACCGTACTTGTATGAACCCGAGTACTCTGGAGAAGAAATTGAAATCAGATGGGCGGAGAGGTATGGATTTAGGAGGCATACGGAATGAATACAGACGCAACAGAAAAAAATTCGCTGGGAGAGACGATGGACTGGCTGAGTGGGGAAAAAGTTAAATTTGTGTTCAGTTGACAGTCTCGTTCTACGTACATTTATATACAACCACAAACTAAGCAGTTCATTTTGATTCAGAAGTGAATGCTTAGGCTGTGTTCCAATCAGTTAAAAAGGTTAGTGAGCATGCGCAGTGGCGTGTAAACATAGAATGGAAACTTGTGGATTTGTTCATTTGTGGGCACTATTGGAGAAAGCTATCTAGCCAGGGCAGTTCGTATGGAATAGAATTGATGTTGGCGAGCCAAATAATGAATTTTGAAAAAAAATCATGGCTGATTTACATCTCATCATAGACAATGTCAACAATTACCCTGGGGTCTTAGCAAACCAGCCAAATCATTTAAGTTGCAACGAGAAAATATTATTTCAAAATATATTATTACCCCCCCCAAAAAAAAAATCCACAAAAAATGTGTTGGACTTCAAAAACATTTTGTGGACCCCCTGCAGTACCTCTGTGGACCCCCTAGGGGTAGCGGACTCCTTGTTGAAGATCACTGCTTTAGAGGGCTTAGGGGGGGTTAGGGGTGTCGTATAATGTGGCCTAGGCTCATAGGCGTAGATTACGGGGGGGACGGGGGGGACATGTGCCCACCACTATTTATAATTTCAAGTTTGTCCCCACCACTTTTAAAAATGTGCAAACCAATTGCGACTGAAAAAATCCCCACATACTAAACCGAAACCATCAAGTCTAAATTATGCGATAGGCACGATGACATCCTCACAGCATGCACACCGGCTGTGTGTGGACTCGGGTCTGCAGCTGAGTCCCCCCCCCCCCCCCCCCCCCATCGACAATCGCGCCGAAATATGTTCCCACTCCAGCCCTGGGGCCTCATGTACGAAGGTTGCGTATGCACAAAAACGTGGCGTACGCAAAAGAAAATGGCGTTCCACGCTCACGTTCAGATGTATGAAACGTGAAATGACCGTGGAAATGTGCGGTGCCTCACGTCAACTTCATAGCTGGCGTACGCACGTTTCTACAGCTATTGTTCCTTTGGCGACACTTAGAGGTGACGCTGGGAAACTGTTAATAATGTCAAAAACAATTAGTCATCAGAGTGATGTGCGCGTCAGTGACACACTTATTAACAATTAACACACCCACCGTGTTTGCAGTTATACGGGTGGATATAAACGCATGCGCAATGTGATGAAGAAAATGGTATTACCGATGGCAGCGTTACCGTTGTTAGAGGACCTTGCAAATGGTGCAATCCGACGTGAGCGAGTATTTAGGGAACGCGAGGATTTACTTGCAAACGATGACAATTGGCTCATAAGCCGATTTCGAATGTGCGACAAAGTATGCGGAGTTATTAGCGTTACGGAATTTGCTCAAAAACAGCGCCACCTAGTGGTCTTCCAAGTGTGCGGCATGAAAGTGACGCATAGATATATTCCTCTGCTTCACCTCCACCTTCAGATCCGACCACTTATTTTTCACCTGTGTGTGTGCGCTGCTCGGACCCCACGGCATGTACCGCCTCACACACACGCTCCCACTCCTTCCTCTTCATATGGATCCCTGCTGACAGGGACAGAGAGAATCTCCCTCCGCGGCTCCACGTCATTCACCACAATCTCCAACTCCGACTCTGTGAAATGTCTTTTCGTTCCATTGTTCATGCTTGTGTTACACCCAGAGAGTGCAAGCTGACTCAACGGTTGGCATATTTTAGAAAAGATCATTCTGAAAGAATAAATTAAACAAAAAGACAAGTGAGTCGGCCGGTTTTCAGTGGCTTTACTGGTCCCGGTTAACTGCCGACTGAAGAACGCAGCGCAGCCCACAGCCGCGGGTGGTCTCGCGCCTTTAATACTTAATAATAATAATAATAATAATAATAATAATAATAATAATGCTTAAAATTGAATGGGGGGTGTCTGTAAAAATGCCAAATAAAGTCCATACATATAAAATAACACATTTAAGTAAGTGGCAATAATAAATATCCTCTGTGCCACACTTGCTTGTTTTACCTGATCGGATAGAGGTGAATCTCAGGTCCAGGGCCTATTTACATAGATTTGCATATGTAAATGGAGGCGTGGACAGGGAGGAGTTTGCCACATCTGAACGTGCGCTCAGTTCCACGTTGATCGGGATGTACAAAAGAAACGTGCTCGGATCCATGCGTACGCACACTTTCATACATCTGAATTTATTTGTGCGTACGACATTTTCGGGGTTTTGGCGTACGCAAAAATCCACGCAAGTCTTCGTACATGAGGCCCCTGGTCCCCACCACTTCTAAAACCAAACTGACGCCCTTGCCTAGGCTACATCTACATTACTACGTTTTCGTTTTAAACCGCATAACTTTTGTCACGTTTACGCTTAGCGTACACACTACTCCGGCGTTAAACACTGCTGACCCAGATTTAGTTTGAAAACTCAGGGGTTGATTTTCAGTCTGGACTAGTGTGGACGGGCGGATACGGAGCCGATGAAGCAGACACCCACGCTCGCTTCCTGATTGGGTCTTATCAGTCATGACGTGTCCTTCCCTGATTCGTCACGCCCCCATCATGTGACCCTTTTCCGGAAGAAAACAAACCTCATATGTTTTCCGCCGCCTTCAACACCTTATACTCATGTGTTACTTTCAGTAACAGTTCCACCTCGTCGTCGGTCCAAACAAAGAAATCTCTGGTCTTACTTTTCGCCATTGTTCTTCTGTTCAATGTTCTTCTTCCCTAATATTTTCTGCAACTAACCAACCGCAGAGTAGACAATCTGCTTCCCGGCACACGCTGACAATATTTTAAAATATGTAGGCTAGGGGTGTCAAATTATTGCATTAATTGCGATCAATTAATTACAGTCATGTTTAGCGCGTTATGTTTTTTAATCGCGTTAATCTAATTTTTAATCTGTTTCTGTGCTGCTTTACAGATAATACAATACCGTAATAATCAGGCTTAAAATTTTTACAAGCGCACGCACGAAGCGGGCCGCCTATTAATGGCATGGACCAAGCGGTTCTGGACCAGGAAGGAGACATGAACACTTTTAATAATCGTATTTAACCTTATAACTACACACAACTTTATTTAAAAGCAAACAAATGGAAAACAGGTTTGTTGATATTTTGGTGTCCGGTGCGTGTGGATGTGCGGCTCCTCCGGGGGAGCGGTTCATGTTATTAGCGGTGTCCTGGGAGGGTTCACCTTCACGGGCGTAGTTACTAGGGATGTGTGACTATCGTCTTAAATACAAAAGTGTTTTTTTAAAGTTAGAAAGATATTAGATATTCAACCGATATTCACGCTCCGAATTACAGCGATCAGACACGGGGAACTAAAGCCGCGATCACCGGTATTAGTCTCGCATGTCTAGCGGTGTATACCTGCCCAGGGGCCGTATTCACAAAGCATTTTATCTTACCGCTAGGAGTGCTCCTAACTCGCGCTAAAACATTTTACGTAGGAGTTTTTTCTTAAAAGTTATTCACAAAGCCGCTGAGACCTACTCATACTAAGGATAAATCACTAAGAGTGAACTAAGAGTGACGCGCCGTTGCTATGGATTACGTCGATTCTCGTGCACGAGTTTGGAAGCGGTCAGTCCGGTGATTGGTTGTTCAGAGCAGGCGGTCTCTGTGAAAACGAGCCCACCGAATCGCCGAAGAACAAGGAAATAGCCTCGGCTAGACATTCCTATCAAATAGTTATGGACAGTGCAGTTAGCAGAATACACGCACGATGACAAGTTTGTGCAGACCACGATAATGACGTTGTAGCCTATATGCACGTTAAAGAGAGAGAAAAAGCAAACAATAAAAATAGGCTACGTAAATTGCATTAATTCAAGGAGGCAATTAAAAGCAGCAAACTATTATCCAATGAGCATATCTCCACTATTCAACACTTTAAATAACAGCCCATACCGGTTGTGGATATTGACGCATACAGTGATCACTGTGATCATCCTCTCTCCACAAGATTTCGTGTATTTCTGTGTGCCCTAACATATAGAGGAAAACAGTAAACAATAATAAATATGGATTCAACAAATAAAAGGCGACAAAGAGCTAATACGATGTGTTTTACGCATAGGACTAAGCGTAATCTGCGTAATCAGTTACATGTTATACTTTAACTGCTCCCGGTTGTGGACTGAGATAGGGTGTCAAGACGTCTTGCAGGGATAGCCGCTGTCACCCAGCAAGTGACACCCAACTGGTAGCCTACATGGTGCCTCACGCCTCAGACCGCTCCCCATTAAAATACGCGGATCACGGGTAGACCCTGCAGGCCACTTTGCAACAACATCAAGAATGTTAAAAGTTGCATCAAAAACAATCTGCGTGTTGATGGAATGTACTTTCTTTCTATTGACGAACACGTCCTCATCTTTTGATGGCGCAATTATTTGTATGTGCGTCCCGTCAATAGCACCGACCACACCGGCATACCTGCATGCCATGAAGTTGGCTTTGATCCTGTGGAGTTGTTGATGGAAACCGGATAAACTGTTGGATGATATTAATGGTATTATTTCAGCCTTAACCAACTTTGAACTGAGCTCTGTCAGCTCTTCTAGCCTGTATGTAAATATATGATCATTGTGGAATCGTGTGTGTGTGTGTGTGCGTGTGTGTATATATATATATATATATATATGTGTGTGTGTGTGTGTGTGTGTGTGTGTGTGTCTGTATGTATTTTTTATTCTATTTTTATTATTTTATTATTATTGTGTTGTGTTGGTGTTATGGACCTTTCATGAGATGTGTCCTTAATAAAGTTTGAATTTAATTGAATTGATATGTGGTCTACAGAGCGCGTTGATGGTTCGGTTTATGGCTGACTGATGGTTGCGATATTCCTAAATCGTCGGCATTGCAAAGTTGCATTTTCCCTGTTGCTAAATATCGTGTTGCCAAACATTTTATTTCCTAATCGAGTTATTCCTGTTAGTCGGGGATGTTATTGCATCCCGCACTAATTGCACAACAAGTTTTATACCCTCACGATTTAGCCTATATCTCTTGATCAATTCAGTCTTCCATTGTCTCCAAAACATTTCGTCTCGCAGTCATTTTCCGATTCTTTGTGAATAGGTCTTAGTGAGTTAGGAGTCCTCTCGAGGACTTTTAGGCTCTCCTAGACTTAGGTGTTACTTTTAGGCCTAAAATACTTTGTGAATTGCTCTTAGTGAAAAAAATTAGGAGTCCTAAATTTAAGACTGACTCTTATTTTTAGGAGTTTCTCCTAAATTCGCCAGTTAGGAGCTACTTTTAGCGCTAAGATCCTTTGTGAATACGGCCCCAGGTGTATACCTACCCAGGTGTATACCTGCCCAGAGGTGTCTATTTTGTTACAGAAAAGAGAGAAATCTTTGGTTATTTATTTATTTATTTTTGCTAACTTTAATATTATTCTTTCTGTTCAAATCTGTTCACAGTGTTCCAAATTATCTGTTATTAAATGTTACATTAAGTTAATTGTTATGTAAATAAATGTTGTTTGAATAAAATGTTTTTTAAATTTAAAAAAATTCGTGGGATGTATCGAACCGTGGGTCAAAAATTGTGATACAAACCGAATCGTGATTTGGTGTATCGTTACAGCCCTAAGGGCTATACAATTGACTTGACTTTAAACTGTAATTCACTTTAATTTTTCTGTTTAATTATCTTTAATATTTTTTATTCCATCTGTTTTCATAATTTTTAAAAGGGGTTTGATATTCTTTTTTTCTGTTTTGTATCTGCCATCTTTAGCTGGGTTCTAATAGCCTGGCTCCGCCCGCCTACGTACTTCCGCTCAATTTTCATTTCACTTCAGTACTAAGGTCTGGCGGTGCTGTATGTTAGAACGATTTCTTTTCCCTCAAATGTGCCTTCCAATCAGCGAACAGGAGGCGCGGCCTGAGAACAGTGACGTAGAGGTCGTGCGCGAATTTCAGTTATTGAGCGGAAAGTACGGAGGCGGGTGGAACCAGGCTAATGCTAATGCTCACTGCATCTGCCGTTTGTATACTGCGCGCAACGTGGTTTCTGGCGCATGAAATACGTCACGACCAAACGTTAGCGATTGGTTAAGGCAGATCCAGAGTGGCACTGGGCAGAGCCAATAGGTTTTAAACTTCAACAGCACCCGCCTTCAAGTGAGACATCGTTTGTTTCTACAGCACTGCTAGACCTTTAGTATGAATGAAATGAGTACCAAGGTCTAGTTAGGACTAGGCTAGGGTTCTAAGGGTCAGGGCAGAGAATGTCTAATAAGGAGAGAAGTTCCACTCTCGGTTTACTTCCGGGTTCTGAACTGTTGCAGTTCCCCTCTTTATAATTTATAATCTATACATTGTATGATTTTAAATGTTTATTTACGCATAACTATTAGAACTTTTATTGTATGGCTACTTTTATGGCAATGCCAACTTTATATTAGCCAGAGCCCGTCTGGGACTTAATAGGGAGTGGACAGGCTCTCTGTAGACGGGCTCTGGTCAGGGTTAGGTTTTTAACTGACATAGGGAGAGGAATTAGAATTAGTACAGTTTATTTTAGGTTAACTATTCCTTTAATCAGCTGCCTATCAGATTTACTTGTCATTTTAACAAAAACAAGGAAGCCCAGTCCTGTAATTACATTGTTAAATAAAGGTAATGACAAGGTAAATACAAATTTACTTTGGGCATGGTCATTGTAAATTCCAAATGCTTGAGTAGAGTTTGTTGTGTTAAGAATACTTGACAATAAATAACAACAAAGTTCTAAATAACACAATTCTGTCATCCACCAAGAAATAGTCTCATATTTGCAAGATGTATACTTGCTTGATTTCTATTAGGCTTCAGTTGTCCTAAGATCATTTGCACAACTAAAATACCAAAATGCTTATTTTATTCTATGCTTATATTATTAGAAATACTTGGTTTGTATTTAGTCCTTCCAACAAATGTTATTTTTAGGCAGGCTGTTAAAAACATGAAACATTCCTTCTGACTATAGTCAGAAGCAACTTATTCCTTCTGACTATAGTTGTCATGAACTTGTTGTTTCACCTTTTTTCTAGTGAAAAAAGCCAAACTCCATGGCCCTCCAGGTAAGAGTACACCTCCTCATCTCCTCCTCCTCCTCCTCCTCCTCCTCCTCCTCCTCCTCCTCCTCCTCCTCCTCCTCCTCCTCCTCCTCCTCCTCCTCACTACCTCCTCACCTGCTCCTCCTCACTACCACCTCCTCTTCACCACCTTCTCCTCACCTGCGCCTCCTCACCACCTGCTCCACACCACCTCCTTCTAACCAACTTCTCCTCACCTCCTCACTACCTTCTCCTCACCTAAATAGGAGCTAAATGTTCTTTAGTATAGTATAAATCGTATATTCATATCAAGTAACATTAATGAATATTAAAAAAAGTTCTAGAATGGTATCAAATCACTTCAATGTTTTTGGCTGAATGAAACATGTGATAAGACTGTCGGACTTTACTGAGAACAGAATGGTTTTTGCTCGCCTGAAGCTTGTATAGTTAAGAGGAATCATGGATTTGATCTTTCTCCTCAGTCTTCTTCCTCCTTCTCCTGCTTGGGCACAGCAGCCACAGCTCAAGCCCAGGAACAAACATGACAACTGAATAGATTGTTTTACACAAATGGCCACCTGCTAGGCTGAGATGACAACGTGTCATCTTCTGAGAATAGAAACCAAAGCCAAATCCGTCAAGAAGACGACGACATGTTCAATTACAATAGACACTTCCCCTTCATGCCTGCCAATGCATAACATCAGAACAGAAGGGGTGAAACCGATTGGTCCTTC
Source organism: Merluccius polli (assembly GCA_030340625.1). NCBI lineage: Eukaryota > Metazoa > Chordata > Actinopteri > Gadiformes > Merlucciidae > Merluccius > Merluccius polli. The sequence goes on along the minus strand of JAOPHQ010003698.1, from coordinate 470,682 downwards.
CAGGCATGTGAGAAAACGAGACCTAAGAGAGGGAAGGCTATCGTTCAGTTTAGTGTCCCTGGTGGGTGTGTAGGATGTGGTAGTGTGTAGTGGTAGGGCCTGTAGGAGGTGGTAGTGTGTGGTGGTAGGTCCTGTAGGATGTGGTAGTGTGTAGTGGTAGGGCCTGTAGGAGGTGGTAGTGTGTGGTGGTAGGTCCTGTAGGATGTGGTAGTGTGTAGTGGTAGGGCCTGTAGTGTGTAGTGGTAGGGCCTGTAGGAGGCGGTAGTATGTAGTGGTAGGGCCTGTAGTGTGTAGTGGTAGGGCCTGTAGGAGGCGGTAGTGTGTAGTGGTAGGGCCTGTAGTGTGTAGTGGTAGGGCCTGTAGGAGGCGGTAGTGTGTAGTGGTAGGGCCTGTAGTGTGTAGTGGTAGGGCCTGTAGGAGGCGGTAGTGTGTAGTGGTAGGGCCTGTAGTGTGTAGTGGTAGGGCCTGTAGGAGGCGGTAGTGTGTAGTGGTAGGGCCTGTAGTGTGTAGTGGTAGGGCCTGTAGGAGGCGGTAGTGTGTAGTGGTAGGGCCTGTAGTGTGTAGTGGTAGGGCCTGTAGGAGGCGGTAGTGTGTAGTGGTAGGGCCTGTAGTGTGTAGTGGTAGGGCCTGTAGGAGGCGGTAGTGTGTAGTGGTAGGGCCTGTAGTGTGTAGTGGTAGGGCCTGTAGAAGGTGGTAGTGTGTAGTGGTAGGCAGGGACGGACTGGCCATCGGGCATACCGGGCAAATTCCTGGTGGGCCGATGTGCATTTGGGCCGGTCCAGGTCTTATGTGGGCCGGTCCAGCCCCCCCCCCCCCCCCGTCAACAATTGCGCAGCCCCCCCCCCCCCCCCGTCAACCATCGCGCAGCAGCACCCCCCCCCCCCCCCCCCCCCCGTCAACAATCGCGCAGCAGCACCCCCCCCCCCCCCCCCCCCCCCTGGTGGGCCGATGTGCATTTGGGCCGGTCCAGGTCTTATGTGGGCCGGTCCAGCCCCCCCCCCCCCCCGTCAACAATCGCGCAGCACCCCCCCACCCCCCCCCCCCATCAACAATCGCGCAGCAGCACCCCCCCCCCCCCCCCCCCCCCCCAACAATCGTGTAGCAGCACCCCCCGTCAACAATCGCGCAGCAGCACCCACCCACCCCCCCCCCCCCCCCCCCCCCCCCCCCCCCCCGGTCAACAATCGCGCAACCCCAGGGCCAGTCCAGGACAAAATTGCCCGGGCCGATATTTGTTCCCAGTCCGCCACTGGTGGTAGGGCCTGTAGTGTGTAGTGTGGTAGGGCCTGTAACAGGTGGAAGTGTGTGGTGGTAGGGCCTGTAGGAGTTGGTAATGTAAAGTGGAGAGTCTGCAGATTGGTAGTGGTGGACCTGTAGGCACTAATTAATAATTAGGATGAACAGAAAATGAAATAGCCTGAGGTCTTCTGTTTGAATTGTAGTTTTGTTCAGCCAATCACACAGCAGTGGTATTATCAGTTACATTTGAAGGAAATGTAGATTACCTTGTATACTGAAGCATGTATACTGAAGCATGAGTTCTTCATGGATTAAAGAAACACTGAAAGCAAGAATTGTTAATGTATGTGGTCAATTGTACATCACAACAGGTAGCACACCACCTCCAGACCAGGGTGAGAGGACTTCCACTTGTTCAGCCAACTAATTTTCTGATCTTTTTTCCCAGATAAGTTCAATGCTTACGTGACTTTAAAGGTGCAGAATGTTAAAAGCACCACCATCACGGTCCGTGGAAATCTGCCATGTTGGGAGCAAGACTTCATGTTGTAAGAATCTCTCCGCTTCTTCATCGTCTGAGAATTTGAGCTGTGCATGTACTTTCAGTCAATAACTGTATCTGTTGAAGAAAGCTTTATTCCGACACTCGACAAGCAATGATAGTGTGTTGTATGGAAGCATGAACATTGAAAGATGCACAGCTACACCTTGTGCATCTTTCAATGGCCCAGAATTTGTTTTACTCAAGAACAGTTCAAGCTATACAAGTCTGACTAGAAATTTGTGTGTGTTTGTGTATGGGTGTGATAGTGAGATCAGTCATCTAGATTCAAGCTTGGTGGTGGAACTGTGGAATAAAGGTCTAATCTGGGATACTATGATTGGTACAACCCAAATCTCCCTGGACAGAATCCCCCAGTCTGACCAGGTAATAAACCTGACCAGGTAACTAACTCACATGACCAGGTAACACGACACACCTGTACCAGGTAATACACCTGGCCAGATAACATGATACCTGTACCAAGTAACGCACCTGACCAGGTAACACACCTGTACCAGGTAACACACCTGACCAGGTAACTCACCGGCAAGGTAACATGACACAGCTGTACAAGGTAACACACCTGATCAGGTAACACACCTGTACCTGGTAACACGTCTGTACCAGGTAACACGCCTGTACCAGGTAACACGCCTGTACCAGGTAACACACCTGTACCAGGTAACACGCCTGTATCAGGTAACACACCTGTACCAGGTAACAAATACAGCTAATCAGGGAACATAAACCTAAATATTGAGCATCATTTGGCAGATCTGATACCTTTGATTGACGTAGAATCTCTTATTATGTGCAGAGCGATGCACAGCATGCTGCAATCTCAACCTGGCCTGGCCCTCTATCCCTATCTGACCCTAATTCTAACCCAGCCATATCTATCAAACTATATTTCACTAATAAAGGTTAAGGTGACAAATCATGAGTCGGTTATTAGAGCTAACTCAAAACCGACATGTTCATTTGTCACCTCCCATACATTTAATTTTAGGATATTATGTATTATTAACATTATCGTGATCTTTGGTGTTCTCCTTGGTGTGCCAGGAGGGCTCAGGGCACTGGCTGCATCTGGACTCTGAGCTCCTGATGAGGGAGGAGGAGATCTGTGGAACCAGCACCCCCACCTCCCACCAAGTCCTCCTGGACACGCGCTTTGAGCTGCCCTTTGGTATGCGCACACACACACACACACACACACACACACACCTGGATTTTTGCATTATTTGGTCTTTCCATCTTCCCCCAGATATACCGGAAGACGAAGCCCAATACTGGACGCGCAAGCTGGACCGTATTAACACCATGCACATCCATGGACAGGTGAGTTCCCAACCCTAACACTAGCCCCTAGCCTGGCCTATCCCTAGCCCCTAATGCTAGCCCATTCTTCATTAATTTACATACTAATAATAATAATAATAATAATAATTAAAACAGCAAGCAGCGGAGGGCCAAGCCTAATGCAGACCATTACGACCCTCTTTGTTTTTATAGGGTTGATAACGATGGAATAACCTCAGCTTCGGTCCAGTGATAAGCATACAAAGTTTCATGACTGTAATTCAAACTGGTCAGGAGTTACGCTTGTTCAAATTTTGGTTTTCAATCGATTGCTGTAGCCATAGGGGGCCCTATGGTCAGACCTGGATGAACTTTGGACTGATTAATCTTGACCCATGTTTCTTAAAGTACACCATTGGACACGTGTGCCTCTGGTGGCCATATTGTGAAAGATGAATGAAAGATATTGGTCAGCAGATGGTATGTACCAAAAGATGTGCATCCAAGTCTAAAAACCTAGGATCCTTAGGAAGTTTAGTGTTTTTCACAAAATTCAAAATGATGGAAAATCTTTCTGACAGAAGTCATGGATTCTTGAGGCAAATATGTTCATCATGAGGAGACACATATGTGTGCAAAGTTTCATGACTGTAGGTTAAAACTGTAGGCTGGCAGGAGATATGCTTGTTCAAAAAAAAAAAATGAAATGGCTATAGCAGCCCCTATTGTCAGATCTGTATGAACTTTGGACTGATTTATTTTGATCCATGTATCTTGAAGTACACAAGTTTGATCAAGATTGGACCAGATGGATAAATAATAATTTATAAATCTGTTTTTTTTTCATATAACACTTTTTTCATAATGCTGACAGCTGTTCTTTGCACACAGCCTTCTTGTTCCCATGTTACCTTATGACAAAATACGATTTATTTCCTTTCTTACATTTTTCCTCTTTCTCCTTCTTGCTCTATCATTCTATTCTTCCTGTTTCCTTCTCTGATTTTCTCTTTTTCGTGGATTTATCTCCAATAGGAGGAGATCCAGAGGAGTATGCCGTCCGTCCCATCTCAGTGTTGTAAGTTTATAGACAAAGTAAAAAAATAAAATAAAATTACAGTATGGAACATAACATCAAACAAACATCACACTCAATAGAGGTGGACCTCCCTAGGCCACATCCACTAAGGGTTTTGGCATGTCTCTGACACGGCCCTTCTTGTTGCTGGCCTTGGCGGACGTCTGTGTCTCCTGAATACATTTTCTCGTTGCCAAATAAAACATAACTTTCTTTGTGTTCTTTTCTTGCCACACGTTTCTCAACACCCCCCCAGGTAGTTGGAGTTACTTCAGCCAAAACGAAAGTAGTATGTACATATTGTTTTATTTTTAGTAGTATTATAATTATAACTAATAATAATAATAATAATAATACATTATATTATTATTATTATTATTATTATTATTATTATTATTATTATTATTATTATTATCTACTACTTGTTCTAGCCTACTCTTCCTTGATCTAACCTTAATTTCTAAGTTGTCACCTTTCATTTTTAATTTGTCTCAATAATCAAATGAGGAGGTACATATTGCAGACAAAAGTAAATAACTATTATGTACCACATGGCTCTTGCCTCAAGAGGGAGCCTATGTTTGTTATATGCTGTTATATGCTATCCTATCAGTTAAAAAAGTAGATTTACTGGTTGTCTTACAGCATTGGATGACCAGGACAGTGTAGTGGATGACCAAGACGGTTACTACCGCAGTGAGATTAGTACCAGACCCCCACGCTACCACAACACACCCCAGAACAACTCCTCCGTACACCAGTATCCCATCGGCAGGCTTCCCCACCAGTCCCTGTCTAGAGACTCCCTGCAGAGCTTTGAGCTGGATGACAGGGAAACCAGGGCTGGCAGGTAAATATGTCACATATATACTTGCGTACATACATGCGTACATACGTGCATACATTCCTGCTTACATACATGAGTTCATATATGCATACATCCATGCGTACATGCATGCGTTCATACGTGCATACATGCATGCGTTCATACGTTCCTACATACATATGTACACAAACACATAACATTTTTTAATTTATATTGATTGAAATGTGTATGACTGTTAACACTGCATTAGTACCCTAATTTGGTGCATCAAAAGTACAAAGTACAATTTTTATCTTAAATAAAATTGTTTGTTTCTCAGTATTTGAGGACTGGTTTCTGCAGTTACATCAAAAAACAGAAGCATGTGCATGTGCTTCTTCAGGTGCACAAACACGCCTACATTTACATTTTAAAGCCACTTTAAAGGTGATATATAACTTTTCTATAAAGACGATCATGAACATGTTCATGAAGTGTGTTTTTGGAGCTATCACTTTACTTTCATTTTTTTCTTTCATGCTGTTTTCATGTATTTGACTACGGTATATGCTATGTTTTTCTAAAATGCTTTTCTTTTTCTTTGCATCCTTTCTGCATGGCCCTGCATTACGTTGTTTCCTGTCTGTGCCCAGGCGATCAAGCACTAAGGGTTTCAGAATGACTCCTGTGGACTCTGGTATGGGAGTAGAGGACTGGGAAAACAGGTACAAGGTACCTGATGCAGGTGTTTTGGATGATTACTTGGATGCTGAGCAGAAGAAGTGGGAGGATGATGACAAAAGCATTATCTACCACATCAACAAGAGCCCCAGTGAGTCCAAAGGGAGCAGGTTTTATCAGACTGTAGAGTGTGACATGGTATCCCCAGAAGATCCTGACTGCTCGGATGACACCAGTGTACCTGGTGGAAGGACACCTGGGTTTGGCAGTGGAGAAGTACGGTTGGTGTACAAGGAGGCCGGCAGTTTTGAGGATGAATCATCCCCTCCGGAAATTGACATAATTCCCTCAGTCAAAAAGCTACGACAGCAAACTGATGGAGAGGGGCTACTGTACAAGACCAGGCTATGGGCCAAAACTGCATTTGAGGGAACACTTGAAAGCTACACTGCCTTTCAGAGGGAGGAGGCCGCCAGGGTCAGGAGCGAGTATGGCTCAATCGGTTCAGACGAGATGCGGTACTCATTTGGATCTGAGGAGGAACTGGATGATCTGACTTTTATTGACGGTGATGTCACATTTGAGTATGAAAGTTACTACTATCCAGAGGGATATGATGGGCAGGAAAATTGGGGAGAGAGAAGAGCAGGCCATGGACAAGATCCCCTGCTGTCTGTGGAGGTGGAGGATGGAGTGGAGGAGGAACCAATAGATGAATACATAGATGCGATGGGAGAGCTACAGAACTTGGTTCATTCAGTGTCTGAATATCTGGCAGTTAAAGAGGAGGAAATCAACAACTATGAGTCTCTGCCTAAACCCATAAGGAGAAAACTCCCAGAAGTGCCAACAAATGTCAAAGCTGATACATTAAATGCTAAACCAGAGGTAGAAGATAAGAAGAATGAACATGAAACACATGAACAGGAACAGGTTGAGGTGAAGGAGGAGAGTAATGTTGAGCAAGACATAGTAGGGGTAAAGAATGCCATGAGCTCCTTATTCAGCACAATTACAAGTTCAAAGCCTAGTGCTGAGCTTCCAGAAGCATTGAGCACATCCCCATCTACTCCCCCTGTACCACCTCAAACAGAGTCTGGCATTTCAAAACTTCTCTCCTTCATTCCTAAACCTATGATTACACATTCAAATCCTAGTACTGAGCTTCCAGAAGCATTGAGCACATCTCCCTCTACTTCCCCTGTACCACCTCAAACAGATTCTGGCATTTCAAAACTTCTGTCCTTCATTCCTAAACCTACAATTACACGTTCAAATCCTAGTACTGAGCTTCCAAAAGCACTGAGCACATCTCCATCTACTTCCCCTGTACCTCAAACAGATTCTGGCATTTCAAAACTTCTCTCCTTCATTCCTAAACCTAGCGGTGAGGCCACAGATGGCACTGTTACTGTGGTAGAAACAAGTACCTCTCATGCTCCGTCGACAACAGAGACCAGCCTCTCAAAGATACTTTCTTTTATTCCCAAATCTGGTGGGTTTAGCCCTCCTGTTGCCATAGTACCCCCTGCCTCCCAAGAGCCCACAATTGAAAAGAAGTTCACTCTTCAGTCTTTGCTACCTTTTCAGTCCTCTGAATCTAGTCATCCAGCTGAAGCTGGACAAAGCTCGCAAGGCAGTGAATCCACCTCAAACCAACCAGCCTCAGTGGTCGACTCTGTGTTAGGAAGGCTCAGTCCCATGAGGCTTTTCTCTAGTGCTCCTACTTCCCAGGAATCATCCCCCCAGCCTGCAGAGCAAAGAAGTTCTTCTGCCACAAGTACTGAATCCAGGCAAGGGTCTATCAATAGAGGCAGGAATTTACAGAGGTCACATACAGAACAACAGCCATCTGGGGAAGGGAGTGGGTCAGTGGAATTTCTGCCAGGTTCAGGGAGTGGGTCAGTGGAACTCCTGCCAGGTTCAGGGCGAGTGTCAGTGGAACTCCTGCCAGGTTCAGGGAGTGGGTCAATGGAGCTCCTGCCAGGTTCAGGGAGTGGTTCGGTCGATCTTCTACCAGGTTCAGGGAGTGGTTCAGTCGATCTTCTACCAGGTTCAGGGAGTGGTTCGGTGGAGCTCCTTCCTGAAACCGAGTCATCTGGTGAGCTACCTGATATTAAACAAAGAAACACTTCAGGAGTTTCTGAACCAACACCAGAAAGTAGCACAGAGGACACTGGATTCTTCAGCCCTTTCAAAAAATCTCTGTCCTCCCTCATATCAACATCTGGTGAAATCCCCCAGCAGGTCGAATCGAAATCTACAGAGGAGTCATTTTTAGGCAGCAAACTAAAAATGTTCTCATCTGAAAAAGTCTCAGCTCAGGCACCCAAGGCAGAAGAAGGCATGTTCTCTGGGATTCTTAAGTTTGCCTCTGGTGAAGATAATGCTTCAAAAAGCGCCCCACCCAGCCCAGCTAGAACTCCGTTTCCGAGCCGCTCTGCACTTCTTGAAAGTGTCCCAAAAGGGAATGCAGAAACAGGATGGTTCTCTAACCTCTTCAAGGTGACCCCATCTGACCCAGCACAGCAGCCAATGCAAACACAATCCCCACCCACTGTTACGTTGACCAAGCCTAGTGGTCAAACTGAGCCACATGCTGAGCCAAACTCCCCTGAAATAATGAATGAAGCTGAATCACCCAAAGGGCAAACAATACCTGGAGCTAGCCAGTGTCCTACTGATACCAATATAGATGCTTTGTCTAAAGATCATAACCCAGAACAGGTTAAATCTCAACCAAAACAACAAGCCCCTCAACAGCCTCAAGGTTTGCTCGCTGGACTGTTGAAACTGGGATCAACAGAAGATGTGAATGTAGGAGGTAATGCCCAGGGTGCAGCCAGTCAGCCTCAGCAGGGTGGGCGCTTCTCAGGTTTATTTTCATCAGTTCCCCAAACTTCTCCACAGGCACAGCCAGGCTCAGAAGGTGTAAAACCTGTGGGATTTCTGTCTGGCTTCTTAAAAATGGCCACAGACACTGTTTCTGGGCCCCAACCTCCTCATGCCAAGCCAGGGTCTAGTCCAATTGATGAGCAGTCTCACAAGGAAGGTCCTGAGCCAGCTTCAACTCAAGGTGCTGTACCTCCATCACAGCAAGGATACATTTTGAGTGCATTACATGAAGCTGATTGTTTGGACAAAGGATACCCTGAAAAGCAATTACAAAAACCAGCAACACCTGAACTACAGTCTAATCAACAGCAATTGTCTGACCAAACAACTAAAAGAACATCTCCAAATGTGGAAGCAGCACCATCACCCGGAGGCTTTTTTGGAGGTTTATTCAAAGGCACAGAAGTATTACCCCAGCAAAGTGCTCCAGATGCACAAACCAGTCAACCAACCAGTGTCTTGTCTGGGCTTTTTAATAAGATAGTAGAACCTACTCTTGCCTCACCTCAGCCACAATCAGGCCCTGGCAGTCAAAGTTCAAGCCAAGGACTAAAGCAGCCTCAGGAAGGAGGGTTTTTATCCGGTCTCTTTGGGAGTAGTGGACCAGACTCTGCTTCTGTAAACCAAGCCCCTCCCCGACCGCAAGAGGATATTGGTCCCCCAGGCAACCGAGCCAACCAGCAATCAGGAAACCGGCAAAACCTGCAAAGACAAAAGCCAATCCCAGCACAGCAGCAACCCGCGGGTCCTGGAGGCATACTGTCTGGACTGTTTAACAGAATTGCAGATGCCCCTCAGCCACCCGAAAGTCAACCAGCACCATTAAATCAACAAGGGGGTTTCCTCTCTGGGTTGTTTTCAATGGGGCCTACGCCTTCAGCACAGCAACAGAAACCTGACAATAAACCAAACCAGCAGCAAACTCACCAAGGTAACAGACAACCTTTACAAAGACAAAATCAGATAGCTCCACAACTAGCTGCTTCTGTGTCTGAGCCACAGCAGGGTGGACTGCTGTCAGGGATTTTCAGCAAATTAACACCTACTGACAATACACCCCAACAACCCACTCTCCAGACTGGCCTTCAAGGTAATAAGACAAATACACAAGTACAAGCTGAATCTGCAATTCAACAGGAATCCCATCCCAGCCAACAAGGCAGATTCATTTCTTCTCCACAACAAGCAGCAGCTAATCAGCAGACCAGTCAAAGTGGAGGTTTTCTTTCAGGTTTTCTGAAGCTGGCATCTAATGAAAATGAATCACAACCAACCCAGACAGGACAGGCACCTGTCAAACAAGGACAGGATCCTCCTAAATCTGAATCAGGTGGCTTGCTGTCTGGTCTGTTAAGTAAAATTTCAGTGACCGAAGACGAGCCATCACCGATTATTGGGCAAAAGCCCCAGCTTGCTAATCCACAGCAGCAGGCTCGTGCAGGTCAGGGGCGCCCACAGATTCAGAGAACCAGACCAGTGGAGCTGCAGTCCTCCCAGGATGTTACAGCAAACAAAGATTCAAAGAATTTAGCGCAGAAAGGGTTTCTCTCAGGTCTTTTTAATGCTACAGATGAGACACCAACATCAAAGGCACCAATCACCCAGCCTTGCAAAGAGGAGCCGAAAACCAGCACAAGTAGTACATCAAACAGCACAACTCCTGGTTTGTTATCCAACATTTTCAAATCAGGAAATGGTAATGACAATAATCTGGCTACTGCTGATACAGAAAAAGGTCTTCTCAGTCGTTTACTATCAAAAGGTAGAGAAGATGTCCTTACGAGTGCTACTACAGCCACCAGTGAAACATGTATACCTGATAAAGCACCTCAACCCTCTCAAATCTTCCAAGATCCCTCCATCTCCCCAACACAGCGCTACCTTGAAGAAATTCAACGGCTCTTGTATGGCACAGCAGAGGAGTATGGCTACCAGGATCTTCTATATAACTTTGCAGAGCATGGTGTTATTCCATCAGAACTGTATGAGCATCAGTGCCTCATAGAGGCTCTACTTTGGCAGCAGCTGAATGATTATGCACTCGCTGAAGCTCTTGATGCTCGGGTTCATGACTGCTACCAAGTAGGCCAAGGGTACATGCCACCCACAGTTGTTGGGCCTGTTTGGGAGAATCCTGGATGTCTTGATCCAAAACAAATTGACACCAGTCAATTCAAGATACCCTCACACCCCTGGAGAGATTCAGCTTCCCAAATGTTTGAAACCAAAAATCGCTTTCTGGATCCTGAGGAAGATCTTGTTTTGTTTGACATGAGTTTCAGTGACAGAAAGTCATGGAGCAGCTGTGACCACTTAAATGATCTTGATAAAAACAGGAAACCCTGGATAGTTAGTGCTGTAAACCTCTCTACAAAGAAGCCTAGAACAAAGCTAAGTAGGTGTCAGTCTCTTAATGACTGTGTTATACCTGATTTCAGCAGTGTTGTCAGTAAAAGTGACCATAATTCTGTTGAAACAGATAAAAAGGATTTAAATCCCCAATCTGCTACAGAGTTTTTAAAACGACTTGCAGCCAAAAGGGGCCCAATGGATTTGACACATGGTGCTATGGATTTAAGTCGGACTACAGAAATGGCAGGAGATGAAGATGTTCTTTTTGAAGACTCAGAGTGGTATCAACAGTGGATTTCTCTATTAGACCAAGGCATGTGGTGGCCAGCTGAAGCAGGGGATTGTGGGTACTATGTTTACACACATGAAGAATATATTTACTCTTTATTGACCTGATAAAGCTGGAAAACACCTCTATACTTGTGCCACTCCAGAAGATATGCACGTCCTTGGAACTATCACAGAAAACATTGCTAATGCATTGAAACATAAGGAAAATAAAGTAACCCTTTGTGGTTTCAAAATTCCACTCTGTAATGAGGACGAAGGTCTCTGGATTCCTGGCCAACAGCACAATTCACAGCTTCTTGGTGACCCTATGGATCTCACCTCAGTCTTTAGAAAAGGTGATAAAATAATGAACATGAATTTAGAAAGTTTCTCCCAAATGTTCCAAGAATCCATATCTTCCCAATTACAACAGCCTGTAGATTTCACTTTGTACACTCTGAAAAAGATTAAAATTGAGGAAGTACAAAATGGTTATAGTGAAGTACAAAATGGTTGTAGTGAAGTACAAAATGGTTGTAGTGAAGTACAAAATGGTTATTGTGATAAGTCATTGGATGCAACTGATCTGACGCTGAAAATACTAAAAGAGAGTCACGGAGGTCCATATTGGAAAAGCCAAAGAAGTAAAGATAACATCTCTCCTTCATCCACAACTCCTAGGGCCTCCCCATGTTTTTACAAACAGCCAGTTCCTCCAATACCTGAGATAAAAATCCAACATGTTGACAAGAACCCTGAAAATATGCCCCAAAATAAGTCAAGTTTCCTAGTTTCAACAGTAACCTCAAATACACCTAAATCACCATCCGCATCCTTCAAAGTTTCAGAGGTCCTCACAGCTACTAAAAAAGTCCAGGAGCCCACACCAGCCTCCAAAATTCCTGTGACTACACAGTCTGGAAGGAAACTTCCAGCTACACAAAACGATTGTAAAACTCCATTAAACCCCCCCTTGAAGACACCTTCTAGTAAGATTCAACCCAGTGCATCTGCTGGGTCACCTTGTGTTGCACCACAGAGGGCTCAGCTCACAAGAGCATCCCAAGCACGGAGTTCTGCAGTGATGCCACAAGCAACCATTGCCTCTGTACTCTCTACTTCAACAGCAAACCAAGACCACCCTTCCACTTCTGAGCATCCACAGAGCTTGCCTCAGAAACGAAAGCCGCAATTACATATTCTTAATGACACCCCTGTGATGCCCTTTAAAGTATGTTCTCACAATAGAGTTGAGCAAAGCAGTGTTCCACCTGACTCGCAGTTGGGAAATAGAGCCCTTGATTTTTCTGCTAGCACCAATAAAGAGAAAAATATAAAAGCCAAAGAAGCATCTCCTGCTATTCCACAATCTACAGACACAACAAAGGATCAAGTCATAGACTTTACAAAGTACAAATGTAAAAGAATCAAGGAAAGGATGCAGAAGGAAGTTGATGCCGGAAGTATTGAGAATGACAATGGCCAACACCCAGTTATAAATCTGACAAAGAAGGTTGAGGAAGATGAAGTTGAATGGGCTGATATGGAATATACTGGTATATTATCCCAGGCAAAGCCCAATGGTTCAATTATGAGAGATGTCTCTCCTCAAATTACCCCAAAGCCAAGTGAGCAACACAACACATTAGATAGAAAATTACCCATTTTAGAGAAGACCATTGGCAATACATCATCTAGAGTGCAATGCCAAACACCAACCTTGCAAAATGTTGATTCCTCACCTGCATTCCAAATGCAGCCAAGTCACTCTGTGCTTGGAACAAAACCGTTAAGACCAACAATTAGTGATAGGTTTCCTGTTGGTTGCAAGGGGGTAGTTTTTGCCCAGGCACCATTTGAGACCAGCAGGCCCAGTGGATCTTTACATAAACCTCAGGACGTCACAACACCAGCAAATTTAGTTAAATCGACATTAGACATGTCTGCGAAAGCTCCACCACACCAGCCCCAACAAACAATATCTCAATCCCATGATTTGAAAAGCAATGCATTGTCGTTAAAAAATAACAAACCATTAAACCATGAGGATGCAAAGCAAAGGCCTTACAGCCATGGATCCATTGATCTTAGAGCTGTACCACCAGAAAAACTAGGACAGACACCGGAATATGTACAGACTGCATCTGTTCAGGAATCTCACATTTCCACTGATATAGTTGCAGAAGTAGGAGGCTCTGTTAGAAGACAGCAAATGTTGGCTGATAGTTGGCGAAAGCAGCATGCAAATGAACAACCGCTTTCACGGCACTCTACAGAGTCTCTGCCAAATTTTAAGGAACCTCTGCATGCCACAGCACCAGCTAATGCAATTAAAGCCACACTAGATATGTCCTCTAAATATTCTGCCACCTTGCCCGAAGTTCCTCCTAACGTAACAACCAATACGACTGTTGTCGAAGCTATCCCACTTATGAGGGGTAAGCCAAGTGCTTGTGAACTGGCTAGACGACATTCTGTTGGTCTTCCATTGGTTGTGGATATTCCTTCAGAAGTCTTATTTGCTAGTGAAGGTCAAACAATGGGCCAGTCTAGGTCTCTTGCAAGTTCACAACATAGTGTTGACGATAATCGAGGTCAATCACATGTCCAACAGAAATTTGAACAAAGCTCATCTGTTGCACAGGGTGGGCAGTCAGCCACTGAGATGTTCCCCTTTACTTCAGTCTATCATGCTACATGTGTCCCAGTAGCATTAGATATGTCCCCCAAGACATCCAAAACATCCCAAGAACATGTTGCAAAGTCAAGTGAAATAGAAGCAGTGTCATTAGTGATGAAGCCAACAGGTCGAGCAGTTGCCAGAAAAGATTCAGTTGGTGTTCCACTAGTAGTTGAATCAATTCCACATGAACAATTGAGGGAGAAGCATCCTGAAGCTCTGACAACAGAACAGCTTCAGCAAGCTACAGATGGAACCAAAGCCCAGAGTCACGTTCTCCATCAGCCTCTGTGTAGCTATACCTTTGCAGGGGATGCTTATGTAAATGGAAGCAAGATGATATCACAGCCTATATTCCAGTCATCTACAGGGATTTCAGCCCCAGCTAATTCTGTGAAAGGTACACTGGATATGTCTACAAAGGTATCAAAGCAAGCCATGGTGCCAAACTCTTCAGATCCAATGTCACTAGTCAGGACAAGACCATCTGCCTCTGCCCGTGCTAAAAGAGACTCTGTTGGGGTTCCTTTGATTGTTGAGCAACCTTCATCTGAAGAGCAGCCTATAAGCCAACAGGGACAGGCTACAACCCAAGATCAACGACAACACACATCTGATAGACGTGTATCTATTGCTTTAAGTTTTCCTGTATACAACCAAATGTACCAAACTGTGTCAGCACCAACCAATTCCATTAAAGGGCTTTTGGATATGTCTCCAAAACGACAGAAACCAGCAGAACAACCTCCTGATCCGAACAGTGCGGTACCACTGATAAGAGACAGGCAAAGCCTACCAAGGAATAGCTCTGTAGGTATATCATTAGTAGTAGAGCCCACTCAGTCAAAGCCCCAGATGCTAGAAAGAACTTTGTCACTGCAGCCAACCCAGAATATCAGAGCAGAAGAACCCAATCCATGTGCAGTTAAGACAAATAAGACATTGCATCAACATCTCAACAGATTGCATACAAATGATGGCCCTCAGCCACAAAACAAACCCATAGATTTCTCTACACCAGAAATCCCCAAAGCAACAAGAGTTATTCATCAATCATACACTGACCTTGCAGATGGAAGGCCTGTGGATTTCGCCATCAAGGCAAAACAGGAAATTAATGATGGAAGACACAGGGTCAATTCCTCAATAAAGAAAACGTGCCCAGATATTGTTGATCTAACTGTGAATGTTCCAGACAGAAGATGTGTTATCAAGATTGAAGAAGCAGCAGAGGACTTTTCCACTCTCAAACTGTATCACCTTGAGCAGACATCCACTCCTCCAGCTACCCATTATGTGGTCAGAGAAGATGCATTGCTTTCTTCATGTCCAAAACCACAATCAATTGAGGAAGTCAGTATTGTGCAACAGTTTAGTGAACAATCTGGTATACGGTCCAGGGGGAAGTCTGTAACACTGTCCAACTTTAATGTTTCATCACCTAGTACTGCTGCCCCTGCGTCAAGGCCCATTCACATGGCAAGAGAGTCTCCCATGCCTTTTACTCAAGATATACATGGCAGGATATCTGTAGTCACCCCGGAAAATACTTACCAGGAGCTCAATACTTCACATGTCATTGAATCCCAAAAGTTTCAACATCAGCCTTTCCCAGCACAGCCGTGGGTCCCACAGTCACCACAGCAGCAGGCAATTGTGGGGGTTAATTTGGTCCCCGACAAATGTGGTGCTCAACCAACACTCCCTGTCTTGCAACAACGTACACCTGACCAACATGCCTTGCCCTTGAGACCAATTCTCATTAAACAGCCAACCGTTGACAGTATGGGAAGCATTGATGACAGCGCATTTGACGTTGGAGCAATGACAAGTCATAAGCATTCAATATCTACGTGTACTACTCAACCAGAATATGAAAGACACCACATTGTTCTTAATGCACAGTTTGAATGTGCACAGCCTGCTGCCCTATTCCAGCACTCAGCTAGGGCATGGTAGATCTGAAGTTTCACAACCCCCACAATCTTGGAATGTGCAGCAGAAGAGTACACCTCCAGTCGCTATGTCTAACCGGAAACCTGATCATGTGCCAATACAATATGGATCAAGCCAATGTCCTGGTATTGTTGAGCAACAAAATGTCTTCCTAAACACTGATGGCACAGCTCAAACTGTGTTCTCAGAAAAGAGTGGTATCACAACACAACCTCTAGCATTATTGCAACAGAATGTTGACAAACAAAGCACAGACATGCTTTCCAGCCAATCATCAACTGGGCTCCATTCTGTCCAGAGGTTGGTATCAAAGTTCAGTGGTTTAGCTGCAGATGCCAGTTTTGTGACAAAACCTGCTGTTGTCGCACCCCAGCAATCTCAAAATCTACAGACAACCGCTGCTTACAAAATCCCTCAAACAAGCCCTCAGATATCTTCTTGGACATCATCTGTGGATTCTTCTGCTACTGAATGCCCTGAGCAAATTGTACCTCACACAACATCTACTGTCAGCCCAACCAGCAAGGCAATGGGTAGACAGCTGTTTCCCCTTCCCACTTCCTCAGCTCCATCAGTTGCAGTTTCACTGACTGAAGAATGTAGTGTCTCACAGTCATATCTTCCACCAGACCCTATGCTTTCACAAACACATCTAGAATGTACAGGTACATACATTACTGCAGGAGCAACTGTTATTGCAAAGTCCATTGGTATTCTTGAACCAGAAATGCAGCTTCAAACCTTGGAAGACACAGAACAAGCAATTTCATCAAAGATGCAGTCTGGTATTGTTAGAGAGGTGTCCCCTGGAGCAAATGTACCTCAGGACAAAATAGATCCACCCAGGCCAATCTACATTGGCATTGGGAACTCAGAAAAGCTACCAGTTGAACCAGGCACTGATCCTAGTGAGCCAAGAACGTACATTAGATTACCACATATTTTTGTCTCTGCTGCTAGTTCACCAGAGGATGAATTAATAGACAATGAGCTGACCGGTTCAAGGAAGCCAGAGCAGTCTCCAGAAGCAGTTTATAAGCCAACTACACCTCCCAAAGTAGTGCTCCCTGACAGTAAAGACCCAGCACCAATACAAGATGTTAAGAGTACCATAGCCATAGAGGCATCAGATGATCTCGAAAAGCCTATTTCAGTGGAGCCTACACAGGATGATGAACATAAATCACACATGTTGGATGATACTGAGCCTGAGGATACTGCAGTAATATCAGAAATCTCTGTAGATGCTGAACCTTCTACTGGGCAATTCTACAAAGAAAAATGCCTTGTAACTCACAAATTGACAGCACCTGCTAAAACACAGGACAAGGCCTTTATTAGAGAGGAACTTGGTACTTTGGATATGATGGCCGAAGAAGTCATGCTTTCTGATAAAGTTGAAAGAGAAATTCCAGAAAGGCTTCTGGATGGGAAAACTCTAGAGCAACCTGAGGCACTTGAGTCTCCAGATGACTTGCCCAGTAAAGAAGTATCTTCAATTCTGTTTGACGTTCAACCTATTGATGACAAAGCTGATAGGGATGTTCCTGAGTCAAGTCTTGTTATACCACCTCAGGAGGAATTCCCACCTAAGGAAGAGACTACAACATCTAAAATTGACCAGCCAGAGCCAGAACCTCATAAAGAACAATTAAGCAAGGGCTTATTTTCAATGTTTGGAGGTGCCACTGTAACTGCACAGCAGAACTCTTTTCAGACGGGATCATCAATACTTGGTGGCATTCTTCCTGGTTCTTCTACCACAGATATCCCAGGAGGAGGACTGCTCTCTATGTTTGGTGGTTCAAATACACAGAATTCACCTGAACTCAGTTCCCCAACACCATCAGCCTCAGAGTCACAGGAGCCTCCTGGAAAAGGCTTTTTCTCCATGTTCGGTGGATCCAGTGCTCCAACTAGTCCTTCTATTGCTGCTAAAGATCCTCCTCCAAAAGAAACAACAGGAAAAGGTATGTTTTCAATGTTTGGTGGATCTGCCACACAACAGCCCCTAAGTCCACAAGGTCCACCTAGAGTCGAAGCCCCACCAAGGGGATCTTCATTATTTGGCAGTATTATTCCAGGTTCAAATGCACCTAAAGAATCTCCTGGTGCAGGCTTTTTTTCAATGTTTGGTTCGCAAACCCCACAAAGAGGCCCACCACCTGGACCCAGGGGAGCTACTCCAGGACCTAGGGGCTCACCACCTGGACCCAGAGGAGCTACACCAGGACCTACCGGCCCACCACCTGGACCCAGAGGAGCTACACCAGGACCTTGGGGCCCACCACCTGGACCTAGAGCTGCTACACCAGGCTCTGGGGCTGAACCACTTGGACCCAGAGGCCCAGAGCCAACAGCAAAAGGACTTTTTTCTATGTTCAGTACTCAGAGCCAACCACCAGTACAAACCATGGACCTACAGCCAGAGGGTAAAGTACCTTTTGTTTTATCACTTGGTGGAGGTCCTGATGAAAGCAAACCTAAAAGTGGGTTTGGACTCCTTGAAACGGAGGATAAAACAACAGTGGAATCTAAGGAAGAAGTCAATGACAATAAAAAAGAGAAAATGTGTGACCAAGACGTAGAAGCTGAAATAGATCAAATACAGGCAAAGCACAATTTAGAAAATGAAATACAGTCAGTGGGAATTACACCAGAACCCCAATTTACAACAGAAGAGAAGCTCCAAGCAGGCTGTGACAATCAAGACTCAACTATGGAAATTAGTAACGTTACAGAATGTACAGCTCTCTCAACTGGCCAACAGGAAGAGACGATTGACTTGACTGAACAAAATCTTCCATTTCCCGACCATGTTGTACTTGAGCCAAATGAGATACATGGGCCCTCAGAGGGAAAGGCCATTGATACGTGTGTCACATGGAAAACTGAAGATGTCAGGGAATCAGAAGACACAGTTGAAACCAAGGAAGAAGACACAAATGAAACTAAGGGAATATCTGAAATATCCAAAACAGCTGATAATGTATCCACTCTAACTCCTTATGTCAAAGAAATAGCTGAAATGGAAAAGCCACAGGAAGTCAAAGAAATAGTTGCAGTTCCAGAGCGAATCACAGATGATTTCAACAAAGCATCAGGATCATATGTGCAGAAATCTGCTGGTGAGTCAGAGACAACAGAGAGAGAAGCAGAGAAGCCCACTGATGGAAATATGGCCTTTGACCTCTCTTCTCATCCACTGGCAGCTGTTGAACAGCTAGGCAAACCTACTGAGGAGTCTTTGAACGCAACTGGTGATGCAGAAACGGATGCCACCAGGGAGCAAACAGTGTCTGAAATAGAGTCAAACACATGTAGTCCTGAAACTAACGACACAGCAGCTTGTAGTGTGGTCACTGCTCACAGCAAACCTTCAGATGTTTCAGTCTCAACAACAGACAAGGAGAATGCAGTTATCACTCAGCCACCACCTGAAGATCCTCCAACATGTCTTCCAACATGTCCTCCAACAGGTCTTTCAATGGGATCTGCTGGACTTCCACCACCCATTCAGCCACCGGGACAAGGTGTGGCTAGAACCCCTGCCTTACAAGGACCCAGATTGGGAGGACCCAGATTAGGAGGGCCCAGATTGGGTGGACCTAGATTGGGAGGGCCTAAAACGGGAGGTCCTAGAATGGCAGATCCACGATTGGCTGGTCCAAGGCACCTAGGACCACAGAAGTCCCCAGAACCGGCTCCATTTTCAAATTTTATGTCTATGTTTTCTACCCCAAGGGCACCAAGCAAACCAGCCAGTAGTGGTGGCTTTTTCTCAAGTTCCCCAGGTTCCTTCTTTGGATCAGCACCTGCTCAGCCAGAGCAGAAAAGTTCATTTTTTGGCCTTCCAAGTAGCCTTCCTACAGAGTCCCTGACAAGTGACTTGTTTGGTATCTTCAAGGGACCAGAAGCAACACAATCAGGTGAATCCCAGCAGCTTGAAACACAGATTAGACAAGATGACCACAAAAACAAATTAAAGACAGATATTGAGAATGCATCTTCAACTGAAGAAAAATATGCTGAAATCACTCAAGAATCTGAGGTACCTGAAAAAGGCCTAATAGAAAATGCAGAACGAGCAGACAAAGCCGAGCCAGAAGAATGTGATGTTACTGAGCCTGTAGAAGAAGAAGCACGTAATGATTCGATTGAACTGTCAGAGGAGTCCAAAGCTGGACCACAGCTGGCTCCAGAACCCAAGGCCGATGCACCTTCAGATCTAGAATCCAAAGGCATATTCGACATTACAGGGCTGACTGCTCCCAAGTTTGGCTTCATCTCTGGAGCAGCTGAGGGTGCTTCGTCCCTGGGTTCTCTTTTCTCCACGGGTCCTTCCTCAGTCTTTGTTGCAAAGACTCCACAGCCACCCCAGTCAGATGGCGGCCTCTTCTCAGGGTTTAAAAACCTCTCTGCTGGAATCTTCCAGGAAGAAAAACCTGCTGGGAAGGAGGACCCATCACCAAGTTCATCTGTGTTTGGAATGAAACTCGGCTCTATGTTTGGAGCCTCAGATTCTCCAAAAGCTCAAGCAACACCTCCAGTAGTCACTAGCCAACCTCCAATCCTGAGTCCTAAACTAGCAGAAGAGGTCTGCCAACTAGAGGCAGAGAAATTGTCCCTTGGTTCTGAGGAGACCGGCAGTGCAGATGTTAGTGACACAGAAGGGCCAACAGAAACGTCCAAAACTGGAAGCTGTGACACGTTACATCGCTCAGCGATGTCTGGATTCCCCTCCTTATCCCTTGAGGAAGGTCTTATCCCCTCACCTCTTGAAGAAGGTGTAGTCAGCTTGGTAAATGAGGAGAACTCTGACCACAACACAGATGAGCTCAAGAAGGAGTCATTGCAAAGGCTAGTATAATACTAGTATAATACTATCTGTTGTAGACTAGGCCTTTTAGTGGAGCACTGTCCCTGTTCCTTTATCATTCTGTTGTGCTTTAGGGCATTTCCTTTTAGCATCCTTTCGTGCTGTGATGTTCCCTGTTTCGGTTTCCTGTATCAATGTATTCCTTCAATTTCTCACTTCCTTCATTCCTAACACAAAACAATATTATAGTAGCACAACAAGAAATAAACAGGAATTAATTTGGCCCTTTCCAAAGGAACAGTTATATTAATATTGAACGGAGACATCCCCTGTTAGCACCCAGCTAATAAATAATATAATGCGTACAGTATAATAATAGGAACATTCCTCCTGCCTCCTATCCCCGTTGTCCTCAAACTGCATCAGCTGCTAGTATACAATAAACCTTTGGATGCTGTTCCTCCCAGACAGGGCAACCTTAACATTCTTCGTGACGTAGAGAAGTAACCTTTTTTTTTTTTACTAGTTTTGGTACATACACAACTACATATTGTGGAGTGTGTGTGGTGATAGCTAGTTTATCCTGGGTGCCATGATTGCTCTGCACCACAGGTGTGCAGCCCCACCCAGCCCTAGAGTCTAATCAGTCTGACTCCGGCCAGGTGAGGCTGTAAACCAGCTATCAACCACACACACTCCACACATATATATTTTGCTCCAAAAACATCTAAAAGTAAACCGTGTATTTCTGACCTAACCGCAGCCCGGAAGATGGCCATTTTAGCTCATCAGGAAACACCAGCCAGGCCAGCTCTCAGGTCAGCCCTGAGCACACCACTCACCGTCCACCACCACCATCGCCATTGCAACCAGGGGGAGAGGAGGACGAGGAGGAGGAAGAGGAGGCTGAGAAGGGACGGCATTCACCGACTGGTTCCAACAAAGACCTGAAGGACTCGTCTGTCCTCTTGCTCAGTCCAGCCGTGGATATGAGTGACACACCTCAGAACAAGAGCAGGTGAGTTGGCACTCCAGATATTGCTAGCATATTTCAGTACTTCAGTACTTCAGTACTAGTGATCTGCAAGAGAATGACTGCTTATGATTAGCCGTGGTAGTTGGGCTGTACTTTTTGTGTGATAGTTTTTAGCATAGTTTATATCACAGCACTGTTAACTACTTGATCCTGATTGGTCAATAACATTCCAAGGGTGTGCATTACTTTTCAATAACGGGACACCTCTGCCTTTTAAAAGTACCTAATTAATGTGCTACAAATCCAACATTAACAACAACGGTCAAATACAACTATCGACCAGATGTTTCCTTGACAACACAAAAACAATATGCTCGAAGCCCCGCGGAACAATACTTTAATTTCAGCTGATTTAAGCCAATAAAAAAACAATAACATTATAGATGAAAGTAACTTATATGTAATCATTGATGGTAACTGGCGGTGGTTGTCACCAACCTCGGCTTCACCTCGGCAGCATCACCACCCTGTCGTACATTGTTTTCCAGTAAAGCGCTCTGTTGTTCCAGGTTGTTTGAGGACGGTTCTCCGCCTTGCTCCCCATCCATCGTGCGCTGGCTCAAGGCCTACAACAGAGTCAGAGTTCAGCTTTCAAATGTAAGGAACGATACTAAGCCTGTTTTCTCCCATCCTCCTTTCCTTCTTTTTTTCTGGTTCCCATCATGCCAAAATGGTTAAGAAAAAGCTGAACTTACACTGTGTGTATATTTTGAACATGTAATTTAAATAAAATTGGAGCTAACATATGCTTTTATGTATATTCCCATTATTCTAGGCTATATTACTTCTATCAGTACAATAATTTAAATATATTTTAAATTAGGGGGACTAATTCTTCCACAGGTATAGTGAGGATGTAATTAAATGTACAACGGCGTGGAGAGAAATTGTTATATTGAATGGGAAAATTGTTTTGGCATTTACCAGTCTCTCCCACCATTTCTGATCAGGCTTTGACTTGTCTGACTATCTGTGGTCAGAATATTAGCTATATCTGTTCAGAGTGGGAGGTAGAAGTTTCAATTTCTTGTTTGGCATGACATTCAGCTCAACCAGCCTGTTCTTCCTATCTGTTCCTCTTCTCACCTATATCCTCTTTCTCCTCTCTTTTCTCTCCTGCTCTGATCCTTTTATTACTCTGCTCTCTTTCCTCATTCTTCTCCTGCCTTTTAACCTACGCAATTTCAATAAATTAAACAAATGACCCATAACTCGTTTCAGAGCTTGGATCAAAATGGCGCCTCGAGCAAACACCCACGGGCCAAGCCAGGGTTAGTGTGTGTGTGTGTGTGTGTGTGTGTGTGTGTGTGTGTGTGTGTGTGTGTGTGTGTGTGTGTGTGTGTGTGTGTAAGACCACTACAGTGGTCCTCCAGACTGTTGACTGCCTGGTAAGTCATAGCTTACCCATTGGACTGTAGGATAACCATAAGTGATGAGAAATTATGATTTACTAACACATTTCACTTGTTTCATTGTGTAAGTTTCATTACCTTGGTTGTTCTATAATTGTGTGTGTGTGTGTGTGTGTGTGTGTGTGTTGACAGCATGCCAGTCCTTCATAAGAGACAGCCAATCCCCCTGGTCAGTGAGTTGGTGAGTACTGACCTAACCCAACCTGTAAAGGAAAACCAAACACTGTGTTTGAGCTAGTCCCTGCCCACTATCAACATTTAAAAAATACCTTTTTGGTGATTTCTGGTCGATACTTTTCATTTAGGGACGGGGCTATATTGCTGTTCAGGCTTTCGCTGTCTCTTAGTAACTTACTACAATCAGATTTGGGGGGGCATCTAGAATGTTTAATTGACGTTACGGACAGTAACGGGTAACTCACGGGATAGCATACGTTTAACCCATAGAGGGCAATTTGAGTGCATGATTACATCTTATTCTACATTTTTAAAGCGTTGTGCATTTATGCCAATAATTTGACTAGGATCGATCCATAACACTATCTTAAGAAACCACTACATTTCATCTAAAAAAAATGGTTTTAGGGTTTGTTTTCCTTGAACCTTTTGACCGCTAACCCATCACAACCCAACCTTTGAATCTTTAATATTAATTATACCATGGTTATATTCTGATTGGCTGGAGGGGTGTGCATTATTTTTCGATAACGTGCACGGCCACGACGCAAGCAACCTCTTCACCAGTCACCAGGGGGAGAGACTATGTTGCCATGTCATTACTAAGGTCCTCTCTATTTACTGGAGTAGTAAGGTAACATTGCCATGTCATTACTAAGGTCCTCTCTATTTACTGGAGTAGTAAGGTAACATTGCCATATCATTACAAAGGTCCTCTCTATTTACTGGAGTAGTAAGGTAACGTTGCCATATCATTACAAAGGTCGTCTCTATTTACTGGAGTAGTAAGGTAACGTTGCCATGTCGTTACTAAGATCGTCTCTATTTACTGGCGTAATAAGGTAACTTTGCCATGTCGTTACTAAGGTCGTCTCTATTTACTGGAGTAATAGGGTAACGTTGCCATGTCGTTGCTAAGATCGTCTCTATTTACCAGAGTAATAAGGTAACGTTGCCATGTCGTTACTAAGATCGTCTCTATTTACTGGAGTAATAAGGTAACGTTGACATGTCGTTACTAAGATCGTCTCTATTTACTGGAGTAATAAGGTAACGTTACCATGTCGTTACTAAGATCGTCTCTATTTACTGGAGTAATAAGGTAACGTTGCCATGTCGTTACTAAGATCGTCTCTATTTACTGGAGTAATAAGGTAACGTTGACATGTCGTTACTAAGGTCGTCTCTATTTACTGGAGTAATAAGGTAACGTTGCCATGTCGTTACTAAGATCGTCTCTATTTACTGGAGTAATAAGGTAACGTTGCCATGTCGTTACTAAGATCGTCTCTATTTACTGGAGTAATAAGGTAACGTTGCCATGTCGTTACTAAGGGCGTCTCTATTGACTGGAGTAATAAGGTAACGTTGCCATGTCGTTACTAAGGTCGTCTCTATGTACCGGATTAATAAGGTAACGTCCGCATTCCATATGAATCTCATGTTATCTGATATTAGGCATTAGTCTGACCCAGGCATTAGTCTGACCCATATATTTATCCGGTCATTTGCAGTTTGTTTACAGGCACGCACAAAGTATTGCGAGCTAAAAGTTGCACTGTTGAGACAGGTTTACCCCAAAATATCAATCAACACCCTTATATTTGTATTGATTCGCAAGTGGCCATGGTATAAGCAAGATCGAATTGTGCATGTATCAAAAAATAATGCATCACGCGGGGGCTAAGAACCTTTTGGGGTTTGCCTCCGCGAAGTCGTGGATTATCCCTTAATCCCATTAATAGTTATTTTACATTCAAATTTCACCATCATCTAACGTTGAACTTTAAACTAATAATATGGCATCATGTTTCCCTCCCATCATATAAACACAAAGCTTGTTTCTCACACATTTCTCACATGTTGAGTTGGACGAAACTGTGCCTCTGATTTTCTCTTTCTTTTGTTCATCTTTCTATTCACACCTGTCTGTCTCTCCACCTGTCTGTCTCTCCACCTGTCTGTCTCTCCACCTGACTGTCTCTCCACCAGGCTATGGTAAGTAAGAGGGCAGTAAGTCTTTAAGGGGAACCGTCATGCTTGGCTATTTTGTGGGATTTTTACGTTTTTATATTGCACTCAACTCGGCCTTAGATTATTTTAAAATCATTGTCTTAGTATATTTTAAAGTCAATCAATTAGTTTAATTTAAACTCAGTCAATTAGATTAATTTTAAATCTTTCTCTTTCAGTCGATGATCCAGTCTAGAAAAGCTGGACTCGCCACTCACACCTCCCACAAGGATGAGGAGCTAGTAAGACTTGCACGCACACGAGCGCACATGCCCTATTTAAATTCAGTAGGAGTTAGTATTTCCAATGTTATTAAACTATATCGTTGTCTGTCTGTCTCACCCAACAGAAGATGCATGTGTACAGGAAGACCGTGCAGGCGTTGATCTACCCCATCTCCTGCACCACTCCCCATCACTTCCAGGTGTGGACGGCCACTGCACCCACCTACTGCTACGAGTGCGAGGGGCTCCTCTGGGGCCTCGCGCGCCAGGGCATGCGGTGCGCTGAGTGTGGGGTTAAAGTTCATGAGAAGTGCCAGGACCTACTGAATGCTGACTGCCTTCAAAGTGAGCCAATGTCTCTTAGTCTGTTTTGTCCATTATGTATTAGTCTGTAATGTCCATTATCTATTAGTCTGTAATGTCCATTATGTATTAGTCTGTAATGTTTAGCCTATTATTAATATTTACTATGTACATATACACTGTATACACAGCCTAATGCATTGCCAATGCCACTATCAGAACATATAACAACCACATACTGATAGTGCCAATGCCACTATCAGTATGTGGTTGTTATATGTTCTGTCCACTAGAGGGCATTCCCAACATTACCAACACACATTTCTTATTCTAATTTATGCCTGCTTTAGTTCCATGTCCATTATCTATTAGTCTGCAATGTCCATTATCTATTAGTCTGTAATGTCCATTATCTATTAGTCTGCAATGTCCATTATCTATTAGTCTGTAATGTCCATTATCTATTAGTCTATGTCGATTATCTATTCGTCTGTTATTTCCATTATCTATTGGCCAGTTGTCTAAGGGAATATCTCTTTTAGATCCTCTGTACTTTGGTTTTTGTTCAAACCATATCTATGGGTTTGGATTAGACTTAGGGTTGTTACCATTACCCTAACCCTACACTAACTCTTAACGCTCTGCCTTTCTCACATTGTTTTCTTCTTTTCCAGGAGCAGCAGAGAAGAGCTCCAAGTGCGGTGCTGAGGATCGGACGGAGCACATCATCACAGCCATGAAGGATCGCATGAAGATCCGCGAGAGGAACAAGCCAGAGATCTTCGAGGAGATCAGGAAGGTGTTTGGGGTCACCAAGCGGGTCCACGCTCAGCACATGAAGACCATCAAGCAGATTGTCTTGGATGGAACGTCCAAGTGGTCGGCCAAAATCACCGTCAACGGTACTCCCATAACCCTCTACCCTAGACCCTAGGGCTGGGCAATACTTCAATATTATCGTTTATCGTCTTTGAAGATGTCAACTTATCGTGATACAGTTTTATAGTAAGAATTAATTACAATGAGAAGATATGTCTTTAAAATGATCAAATATGAGGTTTGAAAGGTTAGTGAGAGAGGAAAACTAGTTTTAGTATGACACTATACATTTCTAATGTACTTCAATGTAATGACCCTCAGTTAGACTGTATAGAATGGTATTTTGAATTCATAAGCATATAATGATATTTATCGATTGTGTAAAATTCGCCATAATTATCATGTATATTATGACAATAAATTTTTATCGCCCAGCCCTCCCCTAAACCCTAAATCCCAAGCTTAGAGACTAACCCTAACCCTAGACACTAGCCCCTAAACCTAACCATAGACCAGGGGTCAGGAACTTATGGCTCTGGAGACATATTTGGCTCTTCTTAAGTGGTTGCATATGGCTGACCAACACGACTGAAAATAGATGTATTGCCAAAATGAAATTACATTTTACACAAAGTATTGTATAGATGTCTTTCTGGTACAATATCATAATCTACAATCAGAGTAGGCCTAGATAATGAAATATCAGAAAAAGGAAGATGACAAAGTATTATTCTTTCAAGCCTAAATGGTCAGCCTAATGGTCATAATGGTCGATGGTCATATTGTTCCCTAAAAAGGTTGAATGATAAATGTTAATTCTTCTTTTGCTCTTCTCAGAACAATTTCAATTAATAATAATTTAATTTTGTATGGCTCTGCATTAAATGAAAAGGTTTCTGACCCCTAACCCTACCTGCCTATTTGAGATTATAATATGACATGTTGGTGTGTGTCCAGTGGTGAGTGTTTAATATGTATGAGTAATGTATTGGTGTGTGTCCAGTGGTAAGTGCCCAGGGGCTGCAGGCAAAAGACCGGACCGGTTCCAGTGATCCGTACGTCAGCCTGCAGGTCGGGAAGAACAAGAAGAGAACCAAGACCGTCTACAGCAACCTGAACCCTGTCTGGGACCAGGCCTTCAGCTTGTAAATATACACATATATACACATATATATATACACATACATGCTCAAATATATATGGGAATATCATGATTGTGGATGTCTCTTTTGTGTGTGTGTGTGTGTGTGTGTGTGTGTGTGTGTGTGTGCAGTGAGTGTCATAACTCGTCAGACCGCATGAAGCTGCGTGTTTGGGATGAGGACAATGACATTAAGTCTCGGATGAAGCAACGTCTGAAGAGAGAGTCAGATGACTTCTTAGGCCAAACCATCATCGAAGTCCGAACGCTCAGTGGGGAGATGGACATCTGGTACAACCTGGGTAGGTGGTAGGACTAACCCTCACCTTTACCCCTAACCCTGGACATCTGGTACAACCTGGGTAGGTGGTAGGACTAACCCTCACCTTTACCCCTAACCCTGGACATCTGGTACAACCTGGGTAGCTGGTAGGACTATGTTCACCCTAACCCTGTGTGTAGTAACCTAACCTTGTGTATATTCTAAACTGTCAAATATACCGTCCTATTTGGATCTCGGTCCAACTCCAACTATCTTGTGTTTTCCTTGTTTAATTGGATATATTGGTATTAATCACTATGATCAACTGCTAACCCCCATGATGTTGATGTGTTCTCCACACAGAGAAGAGGACAGACCGGTCAGCTGTGTCCGGAGCGATACGTCTGCAGATCAGCGTGGAGGTCGAGGGAGAGGAGAAGGTGGCTCCGTACCACGTGCAGTACACCTGTCTACATGAGGTATGTACAGTACACCCGTTTACAGTGCATGTACAGCACACCAGGTTTACCTTTTGTACCCTAACCTAGTGTTTCTTAAATGGGGGTACACGTACCCTAAGGGTACTTTGAAGGATTGCAGGGGGTAACATTTCTAAAAACAACGTGAAATAAGGAGAATCTGCAAAAAAGATGTAGCTAAAAATATATGTGTGTGTGTATATATATATATATATATATACATTTCTCCCGGTGAAACAGCTTGACATAATCACCCCGTTTGAGTCAACCGATATAATGCTGGTTTCATAATTCCTTTCGGCTTATAGGCCTAGCCTTCTAACACCAATTTATGAATAGCAAGCTTATGACGGTCATAATTCATCACTAGTCTATTATTTAAACATGCCTAGTGGCCTATAATGGATTTGTTAATGGGTTTATTATGTGTAAAACAAGAATGGGGACGAGACGATTGCTTCCACCCTGTGGCAGACGAGAGCGTAGCAGCTCATGGCACATCGGAAACAGACGTTATAAGATATGCTCTCGCTTACTTATACGAGTTGCTTTTTTTTTTTTACGGTTCCACTTTAAACCTCAATGTTTTGGGGAGAGGTTTTAACAGTTTTCAAAAATGGATGTCGCCCAACCTTACCCTGTTAACATACCCGTTAACCCTAACAGCACGCGTGTAGACACACGGACACAAGCTTTTCTACTTTACAATGATCACATACGTCAGTATTCTTCTCTATAAGTGATTTAGTGAACTATGAGTAAATTACTGGTTAGCCTATGAGTGAGGGCCAAATCTTAACCCCTCACCTTTTCTTTTTATTTATTTTTTCAACAAAGGAAATGGCACTTGGCATCATCCAACATATGCTAATATATATATATATATATATATATATATATATATATATATATATATATATATATATATATATATATATCTCAACATGTGACTGTTTTGGGAAACCCCTGTGTTCCTGTAGTGCATGTTCGACTACTCGACGTACGTGGAGGGGGGCGGGGTGGTGAAGGTCCCCGGCGCCCACGGTGAGGACGCCTGGAAGGTCTACTTCGACGACTTGCAGCAGGACATTGTGGACGAGTTTGCCATGCGCTACGGCATCGAATCCATCTACCAAGCCATGACGTAAGAACCCTAACTAACCTCTACCAAGCCATGATGTAAGAACCCTAACTAACCTCTACCAAGCCATATCCGTAAGAACCCTAACTAACCTCTACCGAGCCATGACGTAAGAACCCTAACTAACCTCTACCGAGCCATGACATAAGAACCCAAGCCTAACCCTAACTAACCTCTACCAAGCCATGAACCCTAACCCAAGCCTAACCCTAACTAACCTCTACCAAGCCATGAACCCTAACCCAATCCTAACCCTAACTAACCTCTACCAAGCCATGAACCCTAACCCAATCCTAACCCTAACTAACCTCTACCGAGCCATGAACCCTAACCCAAGCCTAACCCTAACTAACCTCTACCAAGCCATGAACCCTAACCCAATCCTAACCCTAACTAACCTCTACCGAGCCATGGTGTAAAAACCCTAACCTAACCCTAACAATTCCAATGAAATTCAATACACAAAAAAGCTCGCAAAATGCGATGAAAACAAATGCCTGTCCATGTGTCTATCTCGCCATGTCATACAAACTAAATTGTTTCTCTCTGTCTGTCCCTCCCTCAGTCAGTTCTCCTGTCTGTCCTCTAAGTCCTTGCTGTCGGGGCTTCCAGCGGTGATGAGCACCCTGCTAGCAAACATCAATGCCTTCTTCGCTCACCCCACCGCCTCCACCAACGCCACTGCACAAGACCGCTTCATTGCCTCCAACTTTGGGGTGAGAACACGCTGACGCGCAAGAGCACGCAACAAAGCCGATGATTAATTTGGCTTGTATTGAGTTGGTGGTTGCTAATTGGGGTGTGAAGGGCGAGGATGGTCTGTGTGCCATCGCAATGTATCACAGCATTTATAGCTATTGATAATTTCCACTGCCTGTCCCTCGTGGGCCTGTAAAATAACAGACATAAAACATGTTCACAGGCAACAAGGTTTAACTTTATGGTACATTTTGTTGACCTTGTAGGAACAGCAGTACTTGCTGGTGTGTGTGGTTGTGTGTGTGTGTGTGTGTGTGTGTGTGTATCTGTCTACCCCCCCCTGACACATGATTGTTAGCTTTTTAAAAAAAAAAAAAGATTAATTTTAAAATGTTGACAATTGGTTGGCATTCGGTTGTTTGACTCTCCATGTTTTCCTAAATGCTTTTTTTGTGTTCATCTTCAAACCATTACTTTTCTGTGTGTGTGTGTGTGTCTCTTTCTGTCTCTCTAAAACAGAGAGATCGGTTCGTGAAGATCCTCGACCAGCTCCACAATTGCCTGCGTATTGAGCTTTCTATGTACAGAGTAAGTCCATTCAGTAACTAACTTTCTACAGAGTAATGGGCTATATTACTATCAAAATATCATTTGAAATGGGGCACCAACCACTGGCCACTGGCGGTGGATTTTATTATTAATTACATTTTAACTTTAGCATCAGTTTTATCTGAAGCAAGTGTGTTCATTTGCAACAGATTTAAACCGTTACAGAAGAGAGAGGATACATTTCCTTTAAATATACCCAGCACTACAACTACAAACACACATCTAAACATATATGCATATATGAATATAACAGAAGGAAGGTTAAATGATGAATGTATGGCAGGAATGGCAGGAGAGATTTGGTTGATGAAACTCTTATCGTCAATGGTATACCTTAGTCGGACACACACACACACACACACACACACTTAGTTTTCCTTATCGAGATGGTGTTCTGCGCCCAAAATAGCAATTTGGGAGCATTCCTCAGGAGTAAATGTTTGACAGGAAGTGTAAATGTTTACCCCACATGCTAATGTTTATCCTACCGGAAAGTAGACCAAACACAAAACATTTTTTTTCTCATGTTTTTGATAGTGACTTGTACGTACGACATAATATTCTATTCATAGAAAATACTATCCCGCATACAGGATCCCTTGTGTACCAGATTCTACGCATACTTAGATAGTATCTCAAATGCATACAGGATGTTTTTACAGAGTGTGTGTGTGTGCTTCAGAACAACTTCCCTGCTGGCAGTAAGCCCCGCCTCCTGGACCTCAAGTCAACGGTGGATCTTCTCACCAGCATCACGTTCTTCAGGCTTAAGGTGAGAACACTACCGATACTGTCTCTAGGAAGACTACAAGACCCATATACCTACAACTGTCTCTAGGAAGACTACAAGACCCATATACCTACAACTGTCTCTAGGAAGACTACAAGACCCATATACCTACAACTGTCTCTAGGAAGACTACAAGACCCATATACCTACAACTGTCTCTAGGAAGACTACAAGACCCATATACCTACAACTGTCTCTAGGAAGACTTCAAGACCCATGTACCTGATACTGTCTCTAGGAAGACTACAAGACTCATGTACCCAGGGCTGTAGTGGAGGCTAAACGCACGTAAACGGCATTTACGCACCTCTAAATAGCGTTTACGCACCTCTAAATAGAGTTTACGCAAATTTAAAATTTGCTAAGGAAAATACTTATTGTTTTACCAGCGCAAGCCGTAGTATATTCAAAATTGCGCTGCATTATCAGTATTTACGGTATCTGGGACAATCTGTGACCAATCACATCGTCTCTTGCGGCAGTGAGGCTCGCGACAGAGCCATAGAATGGGGCTTGCTAGCTCTAAGCTCTTGCTAGGTAGCCATCTGTCACACCAGGCTGACTAGCGGGTCTGGATTCTATCACATGGATAGACGGCCATTTCTAAAACGTCAAAAAAGCAAGCCTCCTCCTGCCGATGCCAGCAGCGAGATCTCGACCACAAAGTGAGCGCAAAAGAACAAAACAAGTAAAGTTAGAATCACTCAGATTTGTTACAAACTTTAAAATAAAAAGTATAGTATAGTATTGTACGGAAGCGTATTGCTGCCACGCCAGAAAAAGAAAAACGGATCAGTATCACGTTATAACGTGAAACGTTTATTGTTATAACAAGATGTTTTTCACATTATAACAATATAAGTTGGTCTTGGGCGGAGGTGGGCACTTGGCCTTTTGCAATGAACTGGCATCACCATGGCAACTGCAATTTCATGAAACGTTTCATGTTATAACAATATAAGTTATCAAGTTATAACATGATAAATAGTATATTGTTATAACCTGATAAGTTTGTATGTCGTAATAACGTGAACATATCTTGTTATAACGTGAAAAACATCTTGTTATAACAATAAACTTTTCACGTTATAACGTGATACTGATCTGTTTTTCTTGTTCTGCCGTGGCGGCAATACGTAGTTTTGTTTCTCTCATTGAAATGCATTGCGGAATGTTCAGTTCTTAGAGTGGTAGCAGTTGGTTTTTTTAAAATACAATTTGTAAACTGCTGCTGCTCCTACAGTTTTTATACTATATAAACATATGTTACATCAAAATGTTCAGCTTCTTCTACTGTCACTCACATTTAAATATCTAAGCAATGTGATTTATAGTATTTAAGCTTTAGTAATTTGTTTGAGAGTCATGCTCCCCATACACATACTGTACATTGCGGTTCAGAATTCCACTCTAGATACAGTTTTTAATTTCACATTTTGTACTACTGGTTGTTTGTACTTCATTCTACAAATAAATAAATTAATATTCTGAATATCATTTTTGTATGTCATGGTCCGCCTTACCTTGATCACAGAATTCATAGTTTACCCACCTCTTTTTTTACCACTACACCCCTGCATGTACCTGATACTGTCTCTAGGATGACTAAAAAGCAGCAACTAACGATTATTTTCATAGTCGATTCATCTTAGTCTAGAAAATGTCATAAATAATAGCAAATGCCATCACAAGTTACCAGAGTCCAAAGTGATGTCTTAAATGTTCTTGCTTTATCTGACAAGCAGCCAAGAAGAAGTATTCATTTTATAACGATCCATGAACTAAACATTTGAATTTCTGAAGCATCAAGCAGCAAATGTTTGGCATTTGTACTTGATAAATGACCTAAATGATTGAAACATTTGATTTGATTAATTTTCTGTCGATCAACTAATCGATTAATTGACTCGTTGCAGCCCTATAGATGATACTCAAGGTTGTAGTACTAAATCCATTCACGTACACCATACTAGACACTGTTTCTCCCTGTAGTGGGTCTTGCTTATGGATATGGATGTTTCTGTGGTTCTGTTTGTTTGGTTCTTGAGTGGTTCTATGTCTGGTTGACTCCGAGGTTCTGGAGGTGCAGAGTCCGCCACGGGCCTCCCAGGTGGTCAGGGACTGTGTGAAGGCCTGCCTCACCTCCACCTACGACTTCATCTTCAACAACTGTCTGGAGCTTTACAACTCTCAGTTCCAGCCTGCACTCCCACCGGTCAGAAGACAGACAGACAGACAGACAGACAGACAGACAGACAGACCCTACTTATCCTACCGGAAAGTAGATACGCACCAAGTACATACTAGCACAGCATGCAAACACAACAGGCATGCCAGCACATTTATTTCTCATTTAATTTTCTCTTTTGTAGCCTGGAGCAGAGACAAAGAAAGAAACGGAGGAGACAGAGAAGGGAGAGGAAGAGGAAAGAGGAGGTCATGAGGAGGAGAAGGAGGAGAGCCAGCATGGACAGCAGGGACCCAGCATCCAGAATCTGGACTTCTGGCCCAAACTAATCACCCTCATTGTGTCCATCATCGAGGAGGACAAAACCTCCTACACACCTATCATCAACCAGTGAGTTCTGCTAAGGTCACGCTGAGGTCATGGTTAGGTCTAGGGATGGGACCATATATGATTTATTTTGCAGATTGCGATAAAAAACACTCACAATAAGTTGTTTGTGGTGACTGTCAATTATCGTTATTATCGGGATAATCACTTTGGATTTGGCAAGGATGTTCACTAAAAAAAGATGCCTTCTCTATCTGTGCATATAAAAATATTTTAGTTTCGGTATGTCAGTTTTAGTGCCATTTTAAGAGTTTTAAGCATATTTTGATTATTGGGATAATATCGTGAATCGAAATTGTTTTGGCCTGGATAATTGTGACACATTTGAATGTCATCCCATGCCAAGTTAGCGCACACTTGGGTCTTGGTGAGTTAACCTAACCGTGAACTCAGGCTTAGAGTCTAACCCACCCATCAAATGAATTGTCAAACACCCAACCGCGACTAACCATGCATTATAGCTTATCTTTTATCTAACTCTTGCTACTTAACCCTGGCCCCCTGACCCCCTGACCTCCTGACCCCTAACCCTAACTCCCTGACCCCCACCAGGTTTCCTCAGGAGCTGGATGTGGGGAAGGTCAGCGCTGAGGTCATGTGGACACTGTTTGCTCAGGATATGAAGTCTACTCTGGAAGGTATGGTGTGTGTGTGTATGTGTACGTGTATGAGATAGACATACTCAGTATGTAATACTTGGGTTGTTTTATTTTTATAATCCAGTTCTCACGAGTCAATGCTACTTTAAATACAGTTTTTGTGTGTGTGTGTGTGTGTGTGTGTGTGTGTGTGTGCGTGCGCAGACCATGAGCCGCAGCAGAAGTGTAAACCGGCTGAATACATGAACCTGCTCTTCAAGGTGAAGTGGCTCCACAGCGAGTACGTCCAGGACCTCCCTGCCTTCGTTCATACTGTCCCACAGTACCCCGCGTAAGACACACACACACACTGTCCCACATTACCCCACGTAAGACACACACACAGTCCCACATTACTCCACATAAGACACACACACACTGTCCCACAGTACCCCGCGTGACACACTCACACACACACTGTTGCACTGTACCCTGTGTGACACACACGCACTGTCCCACAGTACCCCATGTAAGATACACACATACACATACACACACTGTGCAAGACAGTACAGTTTCTTCCTACCTCTCCGCCTCCACAGGTGGTTCCTACCGTTCGTCCTCGCCTGGTTGGCTGAAAACGAGGAAGTGTCCTTGGAGTTCATGCATGGAGCGCTGGAGAGAGACAAGCGAGAAGGGGTGAGGATGACCCCTGACCCTGACCCTTGACTAATCCTTGCACGTCTTTTCTATGTCCAATGGGAGTGGACATATGCGCACGTTGTTTTGATTGTCTTCCACCTTTGACCTTTCCCTCTCACAGTTCCAGCAGACGTCTGAGCACGCTCTGTTCTCCAGCTCTGTGGTGGACATCTTCACACAACTTAACCAAAGCTTTGAGATCATCAAGAAGTTGGACTGCCTGGACCCCATTGTGGTCGCACAATACAACACACGCTTTGCAAAGGTACGCTTGTCTCTAGGATCATAGACATCGCTTAAAGTCACGCCTAAAGCTAACCCAACCCTAACTATCAAACACATATTATGTATATGTATACTAAAGACAGAATAAAGATGCAGTTTGTGTCCCCACTAACCAGACCATCAGCAGGGTGCTGCTGCAGTACTGTACGTTGTTGAGCAAGAGCTTCACCTCCTACTGTGAGAAGGAGAAGACCGTAAGTACCTCTGTCTGTCTTCTCTCTCTGTTGTCTCTCTACCTCTTTTGTTTTTCTTCCTAAGTTTCTCTCTCGTCACCTCTCCACTCTGTTCACCTCCAGCCCTGCGTTCTGATGAACAATGTCCACCAGATGAGGGTATTGTTGGAGAGGACGTTTGAGTCTATGGGAGCCAAGCAGGTACACACACACACAGCCTTAATCAACTAAGGTGTGCATGTAAACATGCTCAGTCATACTCAGTGAAGTGAGTCTGTCTGTATGTCTCTGTATGTTTGTCTGTCATTGTATTGTTGTGGCTGCCACAATATGTCTGAGTGTGTCTCTGTCTCCCCAGCTGACTGTGGAGGAGGCGAGGGTAGGTCTCACTCTGATCTCTTCAGCACCTCTCACTTTTTTATCAAGTCATCTTCCCTAATATGACCCCTCAAAATAAAGTGGAGAATATTAGTTATGTTTTTATTTCAGGCATGCGTCATTGAAACAAAGTCTCACAGCTCGGCGTGCTTGAATCAAATCAGTAAAAAGAAAGAATACATATCAAACACATTATTAAACAGCAACCTCAAAGACTGAGGCTAGGGCTTATTCTGCCTACCTTTTTTTTCAGTATCCCAAAATATTGCAAATTAATGAAAAATATAATATCAACACATTGTTGCACAGTAAATACTTGCTCTATAGTTTTGTAACATAACTTTATTTTAAACTTGCATAAAGTGCTGCTCATTTTTAACATTATTCCATAATTGAACCCCTGCAAAGGACATACATTTGTCCCGGCCATCCTGTTTTATTGGAGGTGGAATAGGTTCCACACACTTTAATCCAGGGACCATTGCATTTTAATGGGACACAATGGAGGAGTTCTGACTATTCTATTTTAATGGGACAAAATGGAGGTGTCCTGACCATCCTATTTTAATGGAGCAGAAACCGGCTCTATTGGTTAAAGGTTGCAAAGGAAGTCATGTTTATTAGACTGGACATATTTTGGCATACTCAGTTATATAGTTATACTCATACTCAAATTGGATCACATAGTGAAACAGCTTTGATGTCATGGCATCTCCGATGGCTGGTCAGTCAGCTCTACTGGTTCATCACCCTGACATGGTGCTAATCACAACAGTTAACTGTTGAGTTTCTCTTTTTCCAAAGGAGCACTGTTTAAAAGTTAGGGGGACACGAACACATGCGTATGTGTTAATGAATGGATATAAAAAATAAAAAATAAATTAAAAAATTACTGCTACTACTACTACTACTATTACTACTACTACTAGTACTACTACTAATAATAATAAATGAAATCAATATTTGTTTTTACTCAATTTAAACAAATCCTTGCACATTGTATTTCGCATTTGTCTGAGTAGTTTTTTTTGGACATTAGTGCAGCTCTATTTTTGTTTTGAGTCACATGAGTTTGAGTTGTTTTTGTCGCAAGCAAAAGTGTAGACCCCAGAAAATCTGTCGCCAGCTGCTTCCCTATTGTCGGTTCCTTAATTGGTTCCATTTCTGATATTTAAACTGAAATAAACATTCTTTTAGAGAATTGTTTGTGTGGTAAAATAACACTGTTATGTTCCTCCCAGCTTGAGGAGCAGGAGGAGGAGGAGGAGCCTGAGGAGTTTGAGGAGGAGGTGGGTGAATAGGAGGTCTCTGTAGGGTTTAGTACGACACCAAGCATCCTCATAACACGTTTATAATAGTCATAAGCTGCTCAAATAGCAAAACAGCAATCCTACTGTCGTGGCGCAGTTCTGATTGTTTTGATTGACTTTTGATGTTTAGTAGTCTATTTTTTGGTGTAATATACAAGGGCTAAAACACTGGAGGATGTATTGTTGCCATGGCTACATGAGTTACGTGTATTATTCACCCGTTAGCTTGACCAACTGTAGTAATAAAGCCTGAGAATGGCTAGCATAGGAATATATATTATTAACATGTTGCTTATTGTTACGTGTAGATTTTGATTATATGTTTAACATATAATCAAAGTCTATTATATATTATGTTTAATATACATTTTATTTTATTCTCTACCTAACAACACAGTTGCAGATATGTACAGTGGTGACAAATGTAAAATTACTAGCTACTATATTCATTGTCGCGAATAAAACCCTGAGCCAGAACACTGGCTGAGCGATTTATGTATCAACACCTGCACTGCATCATATGTTGTTCATTTCAAAGTTGAAAATATCTTAACTTCCTCTTAAATGTTCTTTGTTTTGTTAAATTTAAAAAAATCCGAAGCTTACCGTTGACCACATTGATGGGTTTTTTCATTTTTTTCATTTTCATTTTCCATTCTGAGCAGGCCAGGACTGATAGTGAAGCGGAGAATGACATGGTGCGTAAACTTCTACACAGGCCACCTAACCGTACCTGCTCCTTAAAGACATGTATTCACTGCCTAACTCGAACCCTAAGACCTGGGGTCCGTTTCACAAAGCAGGTTTAGTGAAAACCCTGGGTTTATTAACCCTGAAATGAGGGAAACGCTGAGTTTTCCGTTTCACAAAGGGAGGTAACTCAAACCAGAGAAAGAGGGGTAACTCCAGCCTGTTTCACAGAGAGAGATAACTTACGCTCTCGGTCAGTTACCGTAGTAACAGACTCTATGAACCTAACCTGGTCGGGACCAGGTTTTACTCAATGGATCAATCTGTCTCCGCCCTCTTTCAGCCACACACGCCATTTGTTTTCCTCATTCAGTCAGTCAGCAGGCGAGTTTTGGCGTAGCCGTCTGTCAAAAATCATTTAAAAAATCAGAGTCAGTCTAGGCACAGTAGGCCTAGGAGGCGACTTTTTTCACGAACATGGCATGTCCTTTTGACCAGCGCTCGAAGTGGAAAACAATAAGTGCCGGTACTCTCTTATTCACATATAAGCGACGGGGTGTGTGTGTGTGTGTGTGTGTATGTGGGGGGGGGGGGGGGGGGGGGGTGCGCGCGATATTAACCCAACCCCGATCTACGACCGACAGGGGGGGGGGGGGGGGGGGGGGGCGCGATCGTAACCCACCGCGGACCTACGACCGACGGGGGGGGCGCCACTTCGGTAGATCCGCCCCTGGTTAGGGCAAAGTACAGTACTGGCAGCCTGTGACAAGTGCATTACTGCGCAGAGAATTAAATATTCGTCGGGAGAGGGTTATCAGACCATAGATGTAGCCTTTCCAGACAATTATCATTTCCAGACAATTATCTTTTTGAGCGGTACCGTTTCACGTCACAGTCCATCATTTACATACACAACCTAATCCGTCCTTACATTTGCAACATTACCAACCGTAGTCTCTCACATCCCAGCAGATATTGTGTGTTGCACTGCGTTTCTTTGCAAATGGATGTTTTTTGTACAATGTCGGAGATGCAGAGCACTTGAGCAAGGCAACTGTGTACAGTCAAATAGCCACTTAATATTTAGGCTACTTTACAGTGTAAAACATGATCAAAATGATCATGCCGAGGTCTTATCTGTTTGAACAATGTTTTTATATGTCATCTTAAGCTGCTGCCAAATGCGCTTCTCCCCCGCGGGATTGCACCTAAATGAAATAAATGAATAGTTACCATTCAAGCAGTTTTCCCCTGTAATATTATTGTGATTGCAAATGACTACATTTAAACTTACGCAGCAGTGTTGCACTTCTTTCTAAAAACGTGTTGAAACTCGCCATATGAGCGCATTAGGATTTCCAATTCGAGGTTGGTGAAAAACGTAGACCTCCTCTTCCCCGTTGCCATGGTGACTCGTCGAATCGGGGCTCCATAGAGCGTAACAGTGACCGCCCCCTTTTTAACAGCTCCGGTGCCGGAAGTAAATTTCCCATGCATTTATCTCGTCCACTTTTCGTAGAATCCTTATAAAAAGAGTATTAAGCCTTTAACCAAGCCAATCGTTCGTTATGGTAGTCGTGACCATATTATGTTTGATTCGGGATGAGTAGTTCCTCACTCGGTCAACAAAATAATGTACACAGTCTTGTACCTTTGGCTTTTCTTTCCAAATTCTTTTTATGCCCGAATCAAACATAATATGGTCACGACTACCATTGTGGTGCACGCGCTTAACCCTAGGTGGAACTCCTCTGAGTTGATCAAATTAACTCAAATCCACTGTTCTGGAACCGAAAACCCAGAGTTTTATATTTCAGAGTAGGTCAACTCAGTGTTTAGGATTAGACTCAGAGGTTGTTGAACCTGCTTTGCGAAACGGACCCCTGGCTGCCTAATGCTAAAATCTGTAAACCACGACAGCTAACTAACTTAATTCAGCTGTGTCAAAGAAAAAACCCAACCCCTGTCAACCCCTGTCAACCATTTAGCTTTTCCAACCTTTCCCCAAACACATTTTGTTCCCAATAATTTAGTTTTGTTTCTATCTTTTTTTTTTTTTTTAATTTCTGTCAACATCAGTCTGGGTGCTCAGACTCAGATGGATCAGAGGTGAGGGTGGTCTTATAAATACAATTCACAAGTACAAAACAATAGAGTGATAATTCTAGTTTAATAAATTGCAATTCATGACATCCTCCTCCTCTTCTCAGTGTGACAATAAGGAGAAGGAGGACAAGGTTGGTATTTTCAAACTTAGTGAAGCCTACTAGAATGCATTTTTTTCCTGTTCCGTGTTTATAATATTTTGGTTGAATACAATTACAACAATACATCACAAGTAGAATACATTTTAGAAAACTTGGGATAAATAAAATGAATACTTTTTCTCATCTTTACGCATATTATTTTTCTTATGTTGATAATGATTTTAGTTCACATTGATATAGTTTCTATTATGTATTGTTTCTGTTACGTTTATAATGTTTTTAGTTCCATATCTATCTGTTATCTTACAATACTTACACACATTTTCGTTCTTCTACAATCCGCTAATAGTTGGACAAGGAAAAGGTTGGACATATTTAAATTATATATATATAATTTTTGTTATATATATATTATTTTTTTATATTTGTTTAATCTTTGCTTTATTCTCTTTGTTCTTTGAAGTCTGAACTGAAGGAGAAGGTGTGTTTCTTTTTGTTACAAATTATGATTAATCATAATAATTATGATGAATTATGATTCGTTAGATAAGAATTATAACACACACAGTAGCTTCACACACCTTAATTTTTGCACACTTTATAGTATCGTAGTCGGGAATTTGAAATGAAGTAAGAACATGTTTTCATAAATGTTTGCTAATTTATAAAAAATCACAAACTGAAATCTGATGTACATTCAGACTGTTTGCAGAGGTGTATCCTGTTTGGTGTATCCTGCAAATGTGCTCGAAACAAATCCTTTTTTTTTTTTTTTTTAACATAATACGTTGTGCAAAATATCTGAATATACACATGTGTCATTACAGGCAGAAAAGTCTGACAGAGGGAAGCAGGTAAACTCTCTCGCTCTCTCTCTTAGTTAGAACCAATACCTATACTAGGGTTAGTTAGGACCAATACCTATACTAGGGTTAGTTAGAACCAATACCTATACTAGGGTTAGTTAGAACCAATACCTATACTAGGGTTAGTTAGAACCAATACCTGTACTAGGGTTAGTTAGAACCAATACCTATACTAGGGTTAGTTAGAACCAATACCTATACTAGGGTTAGTTAGGACCAATACCTATACTAGGGTTAGTTAGAACCAATACCTATACTAGGGTTAGTTAGGACCAATACTAGGGTTAGTTAGAACCAATACCTATACTAGGGTTAGTTAGGACCAATACCTATACTAGGGTTAGTTAGAACCAATACCTATACTAGAGTTAGTTAGAACCAATACCTATACTAGGGTTAGTTAGGACCAATACCTATACTAGGGTTAGTTAGAACCAATACCTATACTAGGGTTAGTTAGAACCAATACCTATACTAGGGTTAGTTAGGACCAATACCTATACTAGGGTTAGTTAGAACCTATACTAGGGTTAGTTAGGACCAATACCTATACTATTGTTAGTTAGGACCAATACCTATACTAGGGTTAGTTAGAACCAATACCTATACTAGGGTTAGTTAGGACCAATACCTATACTAGGGTTAGTTAGAACCAACACCTATACTAGGGTTAGTTAGAACCAATACCTATACTAGGGTTAGTTAGAACCAATACCTATACTAGGGTTAGTTAGAACCAATACCTATACTAGGGTTAGTTAGGACCAATACCTATACTAGGGTTAGTTAGAACCAATACCTATACTAGGGTTAGTTAGGACCAATACCTATACTAGGGTTAGTTAGAACCAATACCTATACTAGGGTTAGTTAGGACCAATACCTATACTAGGGTTAGTTAGGACCAATACCTATACTAGGGTTAGTTAGGACCAATACCTATACCAGGGTTAGTTAGAACCAATACCTATACTAGGGTTAGTTAGGACCAATACCTATACTAGGGTTAGTTAGAACCAATACCTATACTAGGGTTATTTAGGACCAATACCTATACTAGGGTTAGTTAGGACCAATACCTATACTAGGGTTAGTTAGGACCAATACCTATACTAGGGTTAGTTAGAACCAATACCTATACTAGGGTAGTTCCCCTGCAGCCTCTGCCCTGTAGTTTGGTCGTCTGGAGCTCCGCATGGTTTCATTCGCTCTGAAGTATTCTTACTTGGAGTTTCTATGTGTGAGTGTGTGTTTGAGGTGCTCTCCCAATATATCCCTGATAGTCCAGGTGATATGTGCCAAATTTGAGGTGATATGTTCACTTTTTCATAAAAGCATGAAACTTGGTACACGTGTACAGTTTGGGGCCCCGAACATTTTCAGACATGGAGCCATCGCAAAAACGCCCCGTGGCGGCCATGGTGGCCATTTTACTTTCCGCCATAACCGAATTGTGTATTTTGCATCATATCTCCTGAACCATACATGATAACACAGAAAAGGTGATGTCTACCCCTATGTTTTGATGGTCAAGGATTACAATGATACCATATACAACATCATAAACTGTTCAGGTGAATAGTTAATGATGAATTCAGTGACGTGAGAAGGAAATCACAGTATCTGGGAACCTATGTTCTAAAACATAATTATTTTGTTCATTAACCCTGACAATACTGTAAAGAGTAGGACAATATTTAATATGACCTTAACAACTTAGCTTGAAAAGAATGTCTCAAACACAAAG
Source organism: Merluccius polli (assembly GCA_030340625.1). Classification (NCBI taxonomy): domain Eukaryota; kingdom Metazoa; phylum Chordata; class Actinopteri; order Gadiformes; family Merlucciidae; genus Merluccius; species Merluccius polli. Next base: position 427,445 of record JAOPHQ010003698.1, on the reverse strand, counting down.
ATTTACTTCAAAAAATTAATTTCAGAAAAACATTTGTTTGATTTATTGTTGTTGCTGTTGAACCTATTCTTCACTGTCTCCTTCACAGTCTCCTCCACATTGACACAGTGCTGTGCATTTTAAGGAGGCTTTTTTGCATTTGCAATGCCCCTGGCAGCCTTTCTTGCAGCCACAACTCACGAGTTCAAGGATGGACTGGCTTGCCTGTGGAAGAGTTGACCACAATGGTCTCCAATCGCTTGGGTCCATCCAACCCCAGTCTGCTGGAGATGGCATATTTGGTGCCACCTCAAGTGCTTGTCCCCAACAGTGTCCTCCTTGGTACACTGCTCTTTTGAGGTGCTGCACCAGTGCCTCCTTAGTTGGGGGGATTTGCTCCATTCCTCTTCCTTTCTTTGTGAACAACTCAAGACGAGCTTGATCAATGTTGACTTGGCTGCTGGTACGAAAGTAGAGGAGAATTGTGAAGCACTCCACAATGGAAATCACTCCTCTGGAATGCTTTTTGGAGCCTTTGACAGAGCCATGAAGGCCTCTGTTGCCATGTCATAGGCATTCCAGGTATCCCATGCTGTCTTCTTGCCCCTGGTTGCAAATGCTGATACTGTGTCACAGCCAGTGAATGCATGGAACACAGGAAGGGCCTTGGATTTGTCAGGACCCAGAGACTTGGCAATCTCATGGGCAGGGATGTATCTGAAGTTCTTGCCAGTCCCAAATGCCACCCACAGCTCCTCAATGTCCAGCTCTGACACATGTGCAATGGCTAGGACCACAACATCTGTGTCCACAGTGCGCAGGGTGATCTTTTTGAATCCTTTTCTTGCAGCATCTGCCGCATGGAGTAGCATCCTTGTATCTGCCTCTTCATGCGTGCAAGGGGCAATCTGATGTGTTTCTTGTGGGTGAGATGATAGAACATTGGGTCCGCAAGTGGAAACAACTTGTTTGGTGGTCGACATTTCCACAAGGTTCCTGGCCAGAAAGTGAAAGAGTTCTGTTTTGTTTTCATCCACTCTCAGGAAGCCTTTCCAATTGGTAGGTATCTTGTTTTTTCCATCCACTCTTGTTCTTGTCCCCTTTCCCCGCTTCTGTCTTGTCTGGGACTTTAAGCTGTTAACTTCATAGCAGTCCCATACAACATCCACTCTGCTGGCCCTTTCAAGTTTCTCTTTGATATAAGGTAAGAAAATCTTGCTGGAAAAGTCAATGAAGGTTTTAGCTACACCTGGTTTCAGCATGTTGATGACTGCTGATCCATCTAGTATTTGGACCTCACTGTCTGGGGCACTGTTTCGTGAAGCACTAATTATGCTGTTTTCTAGGCAGCTCAACAGATCAGCCTTGTTTCCCAAGCGTAGTTTTCTAGGTTCCCATCACGGGTCTGACAGGCGATGTAGAGTCTGGAAAACAGTGCACAGTCATTTCTCAGTGATTTTTCAGCGAGTTTAGTCTTGGACTGTCCTCTTATTGGAGCCGTTTTAAAAAGAGGGAGCTTGTTCCTCTTTAAAGGGGCAATGATGGGTTTCGTGCCCTGCATCCTCTCTGCAACAAAGAGTTTGTACTGCTCTTGGCCCATCCTCTCTGCAACCCGAACAGCATCAACAACAGCTTGGTCTGCTAATTCTCTTGAGTCTAGCTTCAAAAGGTCGTTGCTGTCCTCTGCGAAGGGGTTTCCCATTTCCTCAATCACGAGAACTAATGCACTCACATGTTTTTGGAATTTCAGCTGGACACTTTTGGAAAAACAAGATACCTACCAATTGGAAAGGCTTTCTGAGAGTGGATGAAAACAAAACAGAACTCTTTCACTTTCTGGCCAGGAACCTTGGAAATGTCGACCGCCAAACAAGTTGTTTCCACTTGCGGACCCAATGTTCTATCATCTCACCCACAAGAAACAGATCAGATTGCCCCTTGCACGCATGAAGAGGCAGATACAAGGATGCTACTCCATGCGGCAGATGCTGCAAGAAAAGGATTCAAAAAGATCACCCTGCGCACTGTGGACACAGATGTTGTGGTCCTAGCCATTGCACATGTGTCAGAGCTGGACATTGAGGAGCTGTGGGTGGCATTTGGGACTGGCAAGAACTTCAGATACATCCCTGCCCATGAGATTGCCAAGTCTCTGGGTCCTGACAAATCCAAGGCCCTTCCTGTGTTCCATGCATTCACTGGCTGTGACACAGTATCAGCATTTGCAACCAGGGGCAAGAAGACAGCATGGGATACCTGGAATGCCTATGACATGGCAACAGAGGCCTTCATGGCTCTGTCAAAGGCTCCAGGTAATTTCCATTGTGGAGCGCTTCACAATTCTCCTCTACTTTCGTACCAGCAGCCAAGTCAACATTGATCAAGCTCGTCTTGAGTTGTTCACAAAGAAAGGAAGAGGAATGGAGCAAATCCCCCCAACTAAGGAGGCACTGGTGCAGCACCTCAAAAGAGCAGTGTACCAAGGAGGACACTGTTGGGGACAAGCACTTGAGGTGGCACCAAATATGCCATCTCCAGCAGACTGGGGTTGGATGGACCCAAGCGATTGGAGACCATTGTGGTCAACTCTTCCACAGGCAAGCCAGTCCATCCTTGAACTCGTGAGTTGTGGCTGCAAGAAAGGCTGCCGGGGGCATTGCAAATGCAAAAAAGCCTCCTTAAAATGCACAGCACTGTGTCAATGTGGAGGAGACTGTGAAGGAGACAGTGAAGAATAGGTTCAACAGCAACAACAATAAATCAAACAAATGTTTTTCTGAAATTAATTTTTTGAAGTAAATCTTTGTGTTTGAGACATTCTTTTCAAGCTAAGTTGTTAAGGTCATATTAAATATTGTCCTACTCTTTACAGTATTGTCAGGGTTAATGAACAAAATAATTATGTTTTAGAACATAGGTTCCCAGATACTGTGATTTCCTTCTCACGTCACTGAATTCATCATTAACTATTCACCTGAACAGTTTATGATGTTGTATATGGTATCATTGTAATCCTTGACCATCAAAACATAGGGGTAGACATCACCTTTTCTGTGTTATCATGTATGGTTCAGGAGATATGATGCAAAATACACAATTTGGTTATGGCGGAAAGTAAAATGGCCGCCATGGCCGCCACAGGGCGTTTTTGCGATGGCTCCATGTCTGAAAATGTTCGGGGCCCCAAACTGTACACGTGTACCAAGTTTCATGCTTTTATGAAAAAGTGAACATAATTTTCACATATCACCTGGACTATGACCCAATCCCTGACATACTGTAGGATACCACTGGACATGGACTCAAGTCTATTTACTTGTTTCATTTTGTGATTTGTTCATATGTCTTCTTGTCTTGTGTTTCAATGTTTTGATCTTTCTGTGCAGACAGAAGATACACACTCTATAAAGAAGGTAGGGAGTCCCAACAGGCATTCATACGCTTCTTAATATGTTAATCATGTTTCTAGTTCTATGTTCATTGTTTCTGTTATGTTAGTCATGTTTTTACATTATGATCATACTGTTCTGCTCCACTGTTATTCTTTTTTTTTTTGTTTAATTCAAAGACTGGATTGCAGAGCACTGCAATTGCTCTATATTGCCTTCAGTGGTGTGTGTGTGTGTGTGTGTGTGTGTGTGTGTGTGTGTGTATAGCTGGACACAGAGGCAGCTGCCGTCCTTAATGAGCTGCAGGTGAAGCTGAACTCTGTACTAGATAACTTCAGTGCCATGTTTGGAGCAAGGTAAAACAACACATGCAGACATGACAGAATGTCAATCAACACCTACAATTCCTGTTCTATAATGTAATCTCTATCCAATAGCCTATGTGATTTAGGTTCTATAATCCCTTCTCTATAATATCTGTTCTAGAATCCTTGTTGTATAATATCTGTTCTATTGTCTCTGTTCTATAATATCTGTTGTATAATCTGTTATATGATCCCTGTTCTATAATCCCAGTTTCCAGGCCCGCCTCAATGGATGTATGCATCAGATGGCAGCGATCCTGTGCCAGAAGAAAGGCCAGCCCAGCCCCAACACAGCCGAGGCTGACGCAGACACCGTGCTACGTCCTCTCATGGAGTTTCTGGATGCAAAGTAAGTTAAAATAATCACTGGAAACACCACTAAATACCTTTTAACCCTAGGAACACCAATAACTAACACCAGAAACTAACCCTAATCCCAGGAACACCAGTACCTAACCCTAACCCCGGAACAGAAATATGGTTAGAAATTGAAAATGTGATTTTTATTTGTGCCTGTGCGTCCTCAGGCTCAGCATATTTGCTGACGTGTGTGAGAAAACTATTCTGAAGAGAATTTTAAAGGAACTTTGGAAGATGGTCCTCAGCAGCCTGGAGAAGACCATAGTCCTGCCACAGAGTAACGACAGCCTGGTAAAACACACGTTAGCCAAACTCTAACACACATTAGCTAAACCCTAACAAATGTTAGCCTGATTCTAACACACGTTGGCCTAACCCTAACACACGTTGGCCTAACCCTAACACACGTTGGCCTAACCCTAACACACGTTGGCCTAACCCTAACACACGTTGGCCCCCAGTGTTTTCCAAAGTGGGAGGCGTGCAGGGGCAGGGGGGCACAGGGAGATGGGATGGAAGGGAGAATTAAATGTATTGTAGTGAGGGGATACGCTTAATTGCATACTGTATAAAAACAAAGCACAGGTGGAACTATTAGAGATGTGTTGCACACAAGAGCTTAAAACAAACTTTATTTTATCACGGCCCTTGTGCGCTGTACGGCGAGTTGCGCACCTCTGAAATGTTGAAATTCGGCAAGTGGAGTGCGCGAACTGCATGTCCACACCAATATTACAGCAAAATGGCTACTATAAATGCCATGGGGGGGGGGGGGGGGGGGGGGTAGAGGAAAGGAGAGGGAGAGAGAGAGAATTGACCATTGGTTTTTTTTCTCTGCAGGGGGCCCAGCTCCTCACTGCTGCCAAGGGTCTCTCTAACCTGAAGGTAACTGATATATAAATATATACTTATAACCAGGGTGCGATTTGCCGGTGGGGATGGTGGGGACTTTCCCCCCCTCTGGTTTACACGTCCTACCCTCTGCTGCATTATTTTTAACCTCGGTGGGGACAAAATGTATCCTCCCCCACCCAAAGAATTTTCACCATTACATCGTAATTATTAACAACCAAAATACAAAGGGTCCGTGTTCATTTTGATTGTGCTGTGATTTTGATCTACCAGGAGCGAGTCAGAGGCGTTGCGCTCGCAGAAAGGAGTTTTATTTTGAAAACCAACCGGATTTTCTTGCGTTTCACAAGTCACAAGCAGGGACACCATGCTGCTATTGATCCGCCAACCGGAAAGCAGAAAAAAAAGGCTGAAGTGCGTCATCAGAGCAGACTGTTTTCATAGTCTGACCTAATAGTCTACCCGATTAACCATTAAAAAAAAAAACACATCTTGACAGCACATTGTGGTATTTCATGTTTTCTGTTGAACTGATATCGGGAAAGAATTAAAATTGTATTTTTATTTGGCAAATTTAAAACAATATTTTGAGAAAATATTTCTGCAAATGCAGTTAAGTTCACGTTCAAAATAGGCCTACCACCTACGTTATGTAGCCTAAGTGTAAGGTTTATCTACACAAGAATCAACAGTTTTCATGTTTTCACACTGTTGTGTGGTAATTTTTCTGAATAAAATGTTTCTCAAAATTATCCCCCCTCTGGTTTTTTCACAAATCGCACCCTGCTTATAATACCTATATTTATACAATATCGTCATCACATGTCATATGCATAAACCCTTGCTAACCTGAAGGTAACTGGTGTACTGATGTGTATATAAATAGCTGTATTATAATATTAATATATTTGTATATAAAAACAGGGAGGGGGTGACCCGAAGACCCTCTCACCTAAACAATGTATGATTCTGGACACTGGACTGGAGGCGATCAAGGTGGGTCTGGACACTTAAGAGCCTGATCACAGTTATATAGTTTTATGACACAGCTTTGTTGAATACTTGATTCTGATTGGTCTATTACAGCATTCTACGGTCTGTTATTTCTGAGTAGCAGACCTCTGCTATGACTAACAGACCGTATATGGACTATGGACACAGTTCTCCAACCGTAGAATCTAATGGACTATTTTTTTTGAGCGGAAGCAATAAAATCATTGTTCAATCAATAACATCATTATTTGTTGTTCTATCGTGTGTCAAATGATTGATTTATTTAGTAAGTAGCCGTGTAATAAGTGGGATAATGTACAGCGAGCCGGACATTATTGTGAAATAAACCCGACAGGGTGATGCAGGGAAGGCGTCTTGAACAGGCTTGCTGTACATTATCCCTTATTGCACTATTAATACTATGTATTAATAGGATTGTATTTATGCTGTGATGTTGTGTTTCAGCAATACTTCCACGCTGGGGGAAGCGGCCTGAAGAGGACCATGGTGGAGACGAGTCCTGAGCTGGCTTCTCTACGTCACGCTCTCTCTCTGTATTCTCAGAGCACTGACGCCCTCATCAAGACGTTCATCACCACACAGCACGCACAAGGTGACACTGACACACACACAAAGCATGTGTTAGGGTGGATTGATGGCCATTGTATTGTTGACCTAAACCATTATATTTTCATAAGTTTTTATATATTTTCTTCTCTTCTCCTCCCAGTGCATGATGGGATGGGCATCAGAATTACTGCCAGTGAAAAGGCTCGCCCAGACCGGGGTAAAACACCTAAAATGTTCAGATATTTAGGTTCTGATGTTTAGATTAAAGGACTAGTGGTTCTGATGTTTAGATTGAAGGACTAGTGGTTCTGATGTTTAGATTGAAGGACTAGTGGTTCTGATGTTTAGATTAAAGGACTAGTGGTTCTGATGTTTAGATTAAAGGACTAGTGGTTCTGATGTTTAGATTGAAGGACTAGTGGTTCTGATGTTTAGATTAAAGGACTAGTGGTTCTGATGTTTAGATTAAAGGACTAGTGGTTCTGATGTTTGGATTGAAGGACTAGTGGTTCTGATGTTTAGATTAAAGGACTAGTGGTTCTGATGTTTAGATTGAAGGACTAGTGGTTCTGATGTTTAGATTAAAGGACTAGTGGTTCTGATGTTTAGATTGAAGGACTAGTGGTTCTGATGTTTAGATTGAAGGACTAGTGGTTCTGATGTTTAGATTAAAGGACTAGTGGTTCTGATGTTTAGATTAAAGGACTAGTGGTTCTGATGTTTAGATTAAAGGACTACTGGTTCTGATGTTTAGATTAAAGGACTAGTGGTTCTGATGTTTAGATTAAAGGACTACTGGTTCTGATGTTTAGATTAAAGGACTACTGGTTCTGATGTTTAGATTAAAGGACTAGTGGTTCTGATGTTTAGATTAAAGGACTAGTGGTTCTGATGTTTAGATTAAAGGACTACTGGTTCTGATGTTTAGATTAAAGGACTACTGGTTCTGATGTTTAGATTAAAGGACTACTGGTTCTGATGTTTAGATTAAAGGACTACTGGTTCTGATGTTTAGATTAAAGGACTACTGGTTCTGATGTTTAGATTAAAGGACTACTGGTTCTGATGTTTAGATTAAAGGACTAGTGGTTCTGATGTTTAGATTAAAGGACTACTGGTTCTGATGTTTAGATTAAAGGACTACTGGTTCTGATGTTTAGATTGAAGGACTAGTGGTTCTGATGTTTAGATTAAAGGACTAGTGGTTCTGATGTTTAGATTAAAGGACTACTGGTTCTGATGTTTAGATTAAAGGACTACTGGTTCTGATGTTTAGATTAAAGGACTAGTGGTTCTGATGTTTAGATTAAAGGACTACTGGTTCTGATGTTTAGATTAAAGGACTACTGGTTCTGATGTTTAGATTGAAGGACTAGTGGTTCTGATGTTTAGATTAAAGGACTAGTGGTTCTGATGTTTAGATTAAAGGACTACTGGTTCTGATGTTTAGATTAAAGGACTACTGGTTCTGATGTTTAGATTAAAGGACTAGTGGTTCTGATGTTTAGATTTTTAAAAGGTTAGTGGTCGAGGGATATATAATTTAGATAACATTTTGCTTAAAGGACAATTCCGGCGCAAAATGAGAACATATGGTCATAACACATGTCCACTGAGTTGGACCGTTCTCTGGGATCAGTTTTCATTCTCGTTGAATGGAACCAAAGTTCATGAAAACCGCTAATTAGCTTATAACGCTAGCTGTGGGGGCAGACGTTCATGTAAAATAAATCGCAATTCTATACCACTAACAAGGCTCAAAATCGCACCACACTTCCACGGTAGCATAATGAGGGTCCCCACATGTAAAACGAAGCATTGAGAACTTTGTAAGTGTACAGACAGTTTATTAAAAAGAACGTTTAGAAAGACAGTGCCTTCACGAAAACAAGCGGGCGCCATCTTTGGAAAACAGTCACGACCAGTCGAGCGATGATTGTAGCGTCTTCTTCTCGCTGCCGGGAAAAGCACAAACACAAACCATTTTCTTCTCTATGCACACGCACTGTTCACACTTCGCACACCTTCTACTAGATCGCACACCTTCTGATTCATTGACATCTCATGTGTACGCTTCTTCCGGCTCATTACGTTGCACGGCGTTCGTCGCTCGACTGGTCGTGACTGTTTTCCAAAGATTTGCGCCGGAATTGTCCTTTAAGGTTGGGTTAGTTAGGTATAGGGTTATGGTTAGGGTTAACCTAATCCCTAACTCAAATCTCTGTCAGATGGTGATTTATTATTTTCATTGCTCTGTAGAAGACTAATGTATTTGAATGCACAGTGTTGATGAGTGTATTTGTATCTGTAGGCTCTGGGGTGGAGAAAGCAATTGGAGAGGCTGTGGTGCAGATTGATATGGTCCCTGGGAAGGATCGAAAGGTCAACGTCAGAGGTCAGACAAGACACGCAACACAACTCCTAGAAACACCCACACACACACAAATATATGCAGACAATGGTTAACGCACACATACATACACAAATAGTTCAAGACTGCTATGGTATGTTGTTGGCATATGTGTGTTTATTCTTAATTGAGCAACAGGCAGCTGTACAAATACCCATATTGGCTAGATTAGACAATAATTAGGCCAGAGTTTGGCAGGGATTAATTCCCGGATTAAAAGGTCAGATGCATGAGGGTTCTGTCCAAAGCATCCGTGCTTATCATCTGTTCTTCATCCAGTGATTGTGGTGAATGACATGAAGTGGAAGACATCTGGTATGTTCCGGCCGTTTGTGGAGTTGACCATGGCCGGTCCCTTCCTAGCTGACAAGAAGAGGAAGTTTGCCACAAAGTCAAAGAACAACAGTTTCACTGCCAACTTCAATGAGGCCTTTCAGTTGTGAGTAGCTTCTGAGCCTGACCCTAGCCACTCCCCTTGTCAGCACCACAGCTGAAACATTTATGTATTTATTTATATTTTCGTGGATCTTACACCACAAATGCAAAGAATTTGTCATTTTACATATTATGCGACTTACAGTTCACAATCTGACAGAAATCACATTTTTTCCCTTACAAAACAAACATTATACAGCGCTTTTCAAAACACCCAAAGCGCTGTACATAGTGAGTGTGTGTATAAGGGGTGTAGTGTGTAAGGGTGTAGTGGGTGCTACCAGTGTGTAGCACCTATGATGGACTGAGTGGTGAGGCATGATGCAATCCAATTAGAGACCAGGGGATGATTAGGTGTTGGTACATGAGCCAGGTTGGGAATTGAGCCAGGACACAGGGGTTAGCCCCCCTACTCTTGTGAAGAGTGCCACGGGATCTTTAGTGACCACAGGGAGTCAGGATCTCGGTTTAACGTGTCATCCAAAAAACAGTGTTCTTTGAAACGACAGAGTCCCTGTCTCCATCCTGGGGCATATTATATAGACCAGAGGGATGAGCACCCCCTACTGGCACTCCAACACCTCTACCAGCACCATCTGGTCTGCCATCCAAGTATGGAAAGGCCAGCCCTGCTTAGCTTCCAGACAAACCAGCAATGCAAGGCAGGTAGCCATAGTATATCAGTAAAATACCGCAGATACTATAATACTAATTTGAACACTTTAATTTGCACACCGATCTACATGATTGTAATGGCCATATGGCCCATCTGTTAGGACATGTTATGTTCCAAATCTCAATTTATTCATCACACATTTTCTGTAGGCCTATTTGATTGCTCCTCTCCCTCCCCACCTATTTTAATTGTAATTAAATTATCATTATTAGAATTGAAAAACAAAATGACGCATAACACATGAAAGTGACCTCCCTGCTGTCCTCGGCAGCCTGTTGGGGAAGGAGTCGCCCGACTTCTACGAGCTGCAGGTGACGGTAAAGGACTACTGCTTCGGACGGCCGGACCGCATGGTCGGTACGGCAGTCGTACAACTGCGGGACATGGCCGGCCGGAAGACCGGTGTATTCTGGTGCCCTCTGGGTCCTCGTATCCACACAGACGAGACGGGCCTGACGGTGGTCCGCATACTGTCCCAGCGGCCGGCCGACGACGTGGCCAAGGAGTTCGTTAAACTCAAGTCTGAGACACGTCCGGTGGAGGAGGGCCGCTGAGTGTTTAATTAGGTGTAAACGTCTCACCGTTGCGCTAGTGACTGCCTTATTTCTTTATTCCTTACTGAGCTATACAGTCAAGTGATATGGTATATGTTGTATTTAAAATTCAGTCAAGATTTCCAATGTTTTTCAGTGCCAGTTGGTTGGAAATGGTTCCGAATATTACATTATGTATTATGCCACTTTATGGATGCATCAAACAAAACCTTTAATGTTCACAAACAATGTCAATGCCATCGCAGCATATTGTTGTGATGGTAAATCTGACCAATGTGAAAGTGTGTAATAGCTTGGTATATATTGTACAGGGTCCACAATTAACTTTTAGAATTGTCTTTTTACCTGCCAGTGGAAAAATCTACCAGCCAAGCAGTTGTTTTAATATGTAATCCTGATTTCTTTTTTAACCTGTCAAATGTCAAATCTATTAACCATTGGCTGGGGATAGGCATTATTATTGCACCCTCATTGTATTATTGTTACTTATTATTTATGTGGATGATGTGCCAAAGAATGGAAGTATCCAGCTGTGTTCACCTGACCGTGTTCCTGTTGTATGGGGTTAGCCTGTCTGGTTGTTATAGCCATAGATGGATTAGGTCACTCTTTCTAATCCTCCCAACCCTTTTGAAATATGTTCAATATGCTCATATAAAAATATTTATCGTGATTTTCTTATATAATTTTCTCAATTTTGTGGGAAATAATGCATTTAACATAATATGCCTTGTTCCGTTTTTCTCTTGACAAGAAGGAACTTAAACAGCCGTCAAAAAAAAACTTATAATGATAATAATGGCGCCTTTATTCCTCCTATAACCAAATCCATAAAGCTCACGTAGACTACAAAGTAAAACCCTGCAACCACCAACACCTGGTCCTGCATGGACCGAGATAGTCTCACCTCGCCGCCTCCTGGGAGGAAGCGGGCCGCAACACGTGGCAGTGATTCACAGCTGAGGTCCACCTGTCTCCGTGTTTTTTTTGTGTGATAATATGTCCAAAATGTTTTGGATCGCTCACATAACAGGAAGGTGTACTCATACTTGAAGCCTCGTTATTTGAGACGGTGGGAGGAGGGTGGAGGAGGGAGGAAGTAGCGGCCAGAAACGAAGGGAGGGAAGGGGGTGGGGTCGAGCGGAGGGTGGAGGAGCGCCGCCTGAGCACAAATATCGCTAATATTCGAAGTTGAAAGTTTCGCCCAGTCACGGATCTGTCTTCCTGCTTGTACGGCGCTGGGCTAACGGTAAGCACTCCGTCTCCTGGGCTCGGGTCCGGGGGTGGGGAGGTGGTCCAGAAAGAGGGTCGGGAGGTGGTCCAGAAGAGGGTTTGGGAGGTGGTCGAGAAGAGGGTCTGGAGGTGGTCCAGAAAGAGGGTACCAGGGCGCTGAGGGGGGAGTAGTGATGAGGCATGTGTAGGAATGAACATTGTAGCGGAAAAGGAGAAAGGTTTCAGGAAGCTTTCCCCTTTCAGAAAATCCGAGGGTTTCCGTTAGTTTTTTTATTTGGCAGAAAGTTAAAAGTGAAAAGTGAAAACACAACTTTACAGTTGGGACAGCTGCATACACGCCTAATCTCAATGGCCCACACTTGAATCCTCTCCAGAGGAGCGGCGTTTACTCACTTATCTAACGTGAGTAAACGCACGTCATCGTTTGATAATCCTCTGAATGCTGCGACATCGAGATAAATCATCAGCATCAACAGACAATTTTCTAAAGACTGCGCTTCACAAAGTAGCGAATACCAGTGCACGAATACTATTTAACACTGTTTAAGATAATTACCCTACACCAACACAAGACAAGTGAATGGTTGTATCCTACCCAGTGTAGGTTTCGTTTGAGGGGGGGGGGGGGGGGGGGGGGTGTTTTGGGGAGTAAAAAAAGGATATGTATATAGCGCTTTTCAAAGCTACAGTGCTTTCCATTAAAATAACAATAGGAACAGTAACGGTTACAATAAAAACCCAACAAGGGAAAGCAAGTAATGAATGAAGCAAAAAGATAACCATGAAGGTGGAGGGTGGGTGTGTGTGTCAGTACGGTGACGACAGATGCTGACAGCAGCCCATAATAAAAAAAACGAAAGTTGCGTCATAGGAAAGGACGTCTCGTTTCCCTAAAAACATTACATGAAAACATATTTCCTCGCTTCGTCTCTCCTCGCACGGTTTCCTTTGCGTCTCTCAATGCAATGCATACCGGTATTCGGTTGGAGGGACTTAAGGCGCAAGGAGAGGACGGAACTGAAGGAAACGTGGGTTTCAACTTCAGAGAAATGAGAAGCACCCTATGAGAAACGTTATAGCGTTTTTTCAAAATAAAAGTCCTCTGCTTCTTTCATGTAGGCTACAAAATATTGAGGGGGACGTATCCCCTGCGTCCCCCCACGAAATCTACGCCTGTGATCCAACCACGTAAAGGGACACTGTATATGTGGACTGTTGTCTCATAATCATACACTTTTTGGACACCGTTGAAATGTTTGCTTTCGCAAGTGTTCTCTTAGGCTATATGGTGGAAAATCGTAATTCTGGTTAGGTAGGGGGTTAGGATCAGGTCTACAGGATCAGTTGTTATGATCCAGGTTACAAGGTTGGGGCTAGGGGAGAGGGTTAGAAGAAGGTAGATTAGGGGGGTAGGTAGAGGGTAGGGGGTTAGGAACAGGGTTAGGGTGAGAGGATTAGGACTACAGGGTTAGAGGGTAGGGGGTTAGGAACAGGGTTAGGGTGACAGGATTAGGACTAGAGGGTTAGAGGCTAGGGTGTAAGGACCAGGGTGAGTGTAAAAGGATTAGGAGGACTATAGGTTTAGGGGGTGAGAGGGTCAGTTTGAAGTGGCTTCTGTGTGGAACAGCCAACATAAAAGTTCAACCATAATGTCAGGGTTAGGGTTACCCTTATCATAATGCCAGGGTGTTATCTGGTAAACAGAGCGGAGGAGACCACTGACTCTGGCTTTGTGACCCAAGAGATCGGGTGAATAATTCAGCATTTGATTGTTTGGGAGTGCTAGTGTGCTCGGGGCTGGTATGGACTGTTATGAAAGTGACCCTGGAGAAATTACATCCTGATTTTCCACGTCCATCATGACATTTTCCACGTCAATCCACCATGGTCTTGAGAACTGGTTTTACATAGCACTACTGTACTAAGTAGGTCTATCACTGCTGTACTACATAGTACACTATTTAGTTTTATGGTCAGTATTACATGTTAAACCAGATTTATTTATTACAGATTATTTCCAGTTATCAGTATGATCTGTTAATAATGACCATAAGCGGTATGGGTATTTATTACAGATTGTGAACAAGCCTGAAATATTTTATACTTAATTTCAAATAACCCGTAAACACAGAACTGTATCTGGCACATCCTGCCATTCAATTACATTTTTGGGCCAAAACTCATCAATGCTCATTTCACAGTAAAATACTTTTAGCATTGTAATACCATTGTTTGTTTGTTTTTATATATACATTTATATATTTAAACTTATTATTTTTGAGAAAAAATAATATAATGCAGTCTGTTCATTTGAAATGTTTCATTTTCAACCCAACCTTTTACACAATGTTGGAGTTAGATTTCATAATCCCAGCCAAGATGACACAATCAAGTTCCTCATGACCAGGAAAATCACAAGTTACAGATAGCTCTAGTTAGAAGTGAAATAACCAACCCCTATCTCCAACATAGAGCAACTAACCCTAATATAGAGTATCTAACCCTAACATAACTAACCATAACAAAATTAACCTCAACATAGAGTAACCAACCCAAACATAGAGCAACTAACCCAAACATAGGGTAACTTACCCTAACATACAGTAACTAACCCTAGACTGACCTAACCATAACATAGAATAGCTAACCCTAACATAGTGTAACTAACCCTAACATAGAGTAACTAACCCCAGCAGAGAGTAACTAACCCCAACACAGAGTAACTAACATAGAGTAACTAACCCCTCACATAGAATAACTAACTCTAGAGTAACTAACCCCAACATAGAGTAACTACCCTCAACATAGAGTAACTAACCCAACATAAAGTAACTAACCCTAACATAGAGTAACTAATGTTAACATAGAGTAACTAACCCTAACATAGAGTAACCAACCCCAACATAGAGTAACGAACCCCAGCATAGAGTAACTAACCCAACATAAAGTAAATAACCCTAACATAGAGTAACTAACGTCAACATACAGTAACTAACCCTAACATAGAGTAACCAACCCCAACATAGAGTAACTAACCCCAGCATAGAGTAACTAACCCCAGCATAGATTAATTAACCCTAACATAGAGTAACTAACCCTAGAGTAACTAACCCTAACATAGAGTAACTAACCCTAGAGTAACTAAACCTAACATAGAGTAACTAACCCTAGAGTAACACAATGCTACATGGTAAATAAGGTTCTTCTTCCTGTAAGCGCCTGGGCGTCTTCCGGTCTGATCGCCAGCTTACGCAATTGGCCACCGCAGCGTGAAGTCGGGTTGCATTTTGGGTTGTCAGGTTGCAAAAGTTTCAATATTTCGCCCATTGTCGCCACATTTTCAGCATCCCCTGCGGTCCCCACCGCCATAGCCCAAATGCACTTTCCCCATTCATTTACATTAACATTTAGGGCATTTAGCAGACGCTTTTGTTTAAAGCGACTTACAATATGTACATTTGTTAGAAGAAAGTGCAACAGTAAATCGCTATCAGTAAAGTAAGGATTTCACAAGAACACAAGAACGAGTTTCAAACACCCAATTTCTAAGTTAACCCATTGCTAGTATACAACAGAGATAAGTGCGAAAATACTAAGCTCAGAATATCAAAGTAACAGCCAGGACATACAAACACAATTGCTTTTTAAAGCAATTATTCTTCTATTATTCTTTGCTTTATATACTTTTTTTTTTAGTCGGAGGGGGAGGGGTAGTAGAGGAAAGGATGCTAAGCAGAGGACTGGCGTTTTTGCCACAATTCTTTTTTTGGTCTGAATGCAGCCTAACTTGCATTTAGAAATCGCAAGACCATTGGTAGGCGGCAAGATCTCCAATCGTCTGGTACCACAAGACTATAGAGTAATTTACACCAACATAGAGTTACTAATCCTAGAGTAACTAACCCCAACATAGAGTAACTAACCCCAACATTGAGTAACTAACCCCAACATAGAGTTAGGTGTCTTAACTGCATGCCTACATTAGCAGGGGCTAACAATAGAAGGTGTGATAAGATAAGTACTTAATAAGGGGAATGCTGCTGCTCTGGGCTCTGGGTTATTCAGAATAGATGGGTGGTTTGTGGCGTACAGGTCACGCCAAATTACATAAAAAATGTGTATGACTTTGAAAAGAATAAATAATCATGCTGTTAGTAAATCTTTATCAATGGCGAAAAGAGAGAGAGTGAGCTGAACTTATATAGCATATATTAGTGTTTAGCAGGTGTGTGTACTGCTGACTACTACTACTACTACTGCTACTACTGTGTACTACTGGGTAATGTATTTTGTTGTATGCATGTAGGTCTGCTTGTTAAAACACAGTTTTGAACAACCATAAATGGCTGTATTTATAGCTATGAGGTCACCATAGCATCTATCTCTGAGATCACCATAGCAACCACCTCTAAGGGGCGGGGTCTAAAAACAACGGTCTGTTTCCTGTCTGGGAAAACATTTTTACCAGCAGCACACACGCACACACACACACACACACAGTTAGGGTTAGGCAGTAGAGGTTAGGGTACAGTTAGGGTTAGGCAGTGCTTAATTTGTAAATCAAGAGGTCCAGGAACACAGAGAGGCTGCTGTTCCAGTCAGAGGGGAAAAAAGGTCATGGAAAGCATCAAAAATTCACCTTGCCTGGAGCCCATTGGATACCTACTAGCTGTTAAAACTAAACAAACCTGTCATCAAAAATGCATTATTTTCTACAGTAATCACTGTAGAAATAGCTGCTTTACAGTTTGCAGCTCTCTCTCCTCTCTCTCTCTCTCTCTCTCTCTCTCTCTCTCTCTCTCTCTCTCTCTCTCTCTGTCTCTCTCTGTCTCTATCAATTAAATTCAATGGGAAGCAAACATTAACATTGCCAAAGAAGGCAAGTGTAAAAAAAACAAAAAACTTTTTATACATGAACAGTCTCATGAACAGAGTCTCCTGAGAGACTTCCCTGTCGTTTCCGTTCTGGCTGTGGATTGCTAAAATGGGGGGGAAAAGGGCCGAAAGTTGTATTTACAACCACGAAAAGCAAGCAGGTTAAGACACCAAACTAAGTGACGTGTTCTGTCTGTCTGTCTGTCTGTCTAAAGATCTCCGGAGTGGAGCAGATCGATAGATAAAATAAGCAAACAAGTGATTTACGAGTAACTTGAATGGGAAATAAAAGAATGACAGAACATTCCCGGATTCCCGGATCCTGTTCCAGCAGGATCTGGGACAAATTAAGCCATAGGGTACAGTTAGAGTTAGGGAGTAGAGGTTAGTGTACTGTTAGGGTTAGAGGTACAGTTAGGGTTAGGGAGTAGAGGTTAGGGTACAGTTAGGGTTAGGGAGTAGAGGTTAGTGTACTGTTAGGGTTAGGGAGTAGAGGTTAGGGTACAGTTAGGGTTAGGGAGTAGAGGTTAGTGTACTGTTAGGGTTAGGGAGTAGAGGTTAGGGTACAGTTAGGGTTAGGGAGTAGAGGTTAGTGTACTGTTAGGGTTAGGGAGTAGAGGTTAGGGTACAGTTAGGGTTAGAGAGTAGAGGTTAGTGTACTGTTAGGGTTAGGGGGTAGAGGTTAGGGTACAGTTAGGCTTAGAGAGTAGAGGTTAGTGTACTGTTAGGGTTAGGGAGTAGAGGTTAGGGTACAGGTAGGGTTAGAGAGTAGAGGTTAGTGTACTGTTACGGTTAGGGAGTGGAGGTTAGGGTACAGTTAGGGTTAGAGAGTAGAGGTTAGTGTACTGTTAGGGTTAGGAAGTAGAGGTTAGGGTACAGTTAGGGTTAGAGAGTAGAGGTTAGTGTACTGTTAGGGTTAGGGAGTAGAGGTTAGGGTACAGTTAGGGTTAGGGAGTAGAGGTTAGTGTACTGTTAGGGTTAGGGAGTAGAGGTTAGGGTACAGTTAGGCTTAGGGAGTAGAGGTTAGTGTACTGTTAGGGTTAGGGAGTAGAGGTTAGGGTACAGTTAGGGTTAGGGAGTAGAGGTTAGTGTACTGTTAGGGTTAGGGAGTAGAGGTTAGGGTACAGTTAGGGTTAGAGAGTAGAGGTTAGTGTACTGTTAGGGTTAGGGGGTAGAGGTTAGGGTACAGTTAGGCTTAGAGAGTAGAGGTTAGTGTACTGTTAGGGTTAGGGAGTAGAGGTTAGGGTACAGGTAGGGTTAGAGAGTAGAGGTTAGTGTACTGTTACGGTTAGGGAGTGGAGGTTAGGGTACAGTTAGGGTTAGAGAGTAGAGGTTAGTGTACTGTTAGGGTTAGGAAGTAGAGGTTAGGGTACAGTTAGGGTTAGAGAGTAGAGGTTAGTGTACTGTTAGGGTTAGGGAGTAGAGGTTAGGGTACAGTTAGGGTTAGAGAGTAGAGGTTAGTGTACTGTTAGGGTTAGGGGGTAGAGGTTAGGGTACAGTTAGGGTTAGAGAGTAGAGGTTAGTGTACTGTTAGGGTTAGAGAGTAGAGGTTAGTGTACTGTTAGGGTTAGGGAGTAGAGGTTAGGGTACAGATAGGTTTAGGGAGTAGAGGTTAGTGTACTGTTAGGGTTAGGGAGTAGAGGTTAGGGTACAGTTAGGTTTAGGGAGTGCCGTTAGGATTATGTGTATCCTACGAGGAAAGGTATTAACAGGCAGGAAATGATGCAGACCAGAATATAAGTCTGAGAAAAGGGATAGGTGCAAGCTTGGTTTTATTAGGAAAAAAATACATCATAGGTTACTGAAACACTCTGTCACTGTTCGTATCACAGCTATTTAGGGTGCAGTTCTCCAGCTGTTCTCCAGCTGGATTTTAACACACTGTAGTTATGTATACACTGTATACATATACACACACGTGTGTTTATGTATACATTAAACTACTATGTATGTGTTTGTATGTGTAAGGGTTGGTTTCATTTCATTGTTTGATTGTATTCCTCGTTGGATAGACAGACACACAGACAGACAGACAGGCAGACAGACAGACAGACAGACAGACAGACAGATAGATAGATAGATAGATAGATAGATAGAACAGATAAATAGATATATAGATAAACAGTCTTTTATTTCACAGATATGATGGGGAGGTAATTAAGGCCAGAAGACAAGATGTCTTTCTTTGGACTGACCTGGATGAGGGAAAGAGAGAGAGGTAAATATACCATAAGTCATTTTGACATAAAATGTGATTGTTAAAGGAACAGTTCTTTGAGCCTAACATTAGGGTAGTTGGAAAGACTTTTTAAATAATGCAGTTTAACTCTTAAGTCTAATATAATCTGTGTAATTAGATTTTGTTTACAATAAGTGCCACCGATGAAACGTTTTACTTTGCTATGTCATTGGTTGCCAGGAAGAAGATAAAAAATATGCCAAACACTTTGTAACATTGTAAACTTAACCTAATTACACATACTATATGTGTCTATAATGTGTTTCCAAGACCTAAATGAAAAAAAATATTGGAAAGTTACAAAAGAAACTGCATTAATTTAAAACGCTGTGTTTTGACCAACCAGAGTCTGAGAGAAAACTCCGTGCCAATGACCGAGAGTACAACCTGGCCTTCAAGTATGCGGTGAGCATCAGTGTGTTTGCATTAGCGTCTATTACTACTCTTATATATATATACCGTATATATATACCGTATATATATATATATATATATATATATATATATATATATATATATATATATATATATATATATTTATACCATGGTCTGGGTGAATACTCGATTCTGATTGGCTGGAGGGTTTAGGTTAAAAAGTGTTAATGTACACCTAGGAAAGACGTTGACGCTATGAAGACGCTTTGGCCACATTGCTTGGCAACGCCTGCATACGGGAGCTATTAAATAGTCCGCTCGACTTGTAAAAATAAAAAAACCCTCACGATTTTAACTCTAAAACACATTAAAGTATTATTAATTGGTTAAATATTTCTTTCTTTCATAAGTGACCATGGTATAAGCGGGATAATGCCCTTCGAAATGACGATTAACAGTCCATTAACAGAAATGAATGGACTTCGCGGAAGCAACTGTCCTCCGCTTTGCATCGGACGGTTCACGCCTCTGCGTCGTCCATTAATTTCTGTTAATGGACACCTCGTCGGGCATTATCCCTTACATATATATATATATATATATATATATATATATATATGTATATACAGTATATGTGTGTGTGTATATATATATATATATATATATATATATATATATATATATATATATATATATATATATATATATATATATATATACTGCATG
This sequence comes from Merluccius polli, assembly GCA_030340625.1. Classification (NCBI taxonomy): domain Eukaryota; kingdom Metazoa; phylum Chordata; class Actinopteri; order Gadiformes; family Merlucciidae; genus Merluccius; species Merluccius polli. The sequence goes on along the minus strand of JAOPHQ010003698.1, from coordinate 407,414 downwards.
TGTGTTTACATGGTTGTTTCTTTGATTGGAAATAAGCTGTTATGTAGAATCCCTTTAAAATGATATCAAACACACTCTTTCTCTCTCTCTCTCTCTCTCTCTCTCTCACTCACTCACTCACTCACTCACTCACTCACACACACACACACACACAAAAGAATGGAATGGTGTTAACATGGTTGCTCCCTGGCCCTCAGACCAACGGCATTAAGACCTCAAAGTACAACTTCTTCACCTTCCTGCCACTCAACCTTTTCGAGCAGTTCCAAAGGATTGCTAATGTCTACTTCCTGTTCCTTCTGCTGCTTCAGGTAAAGACACACACACATCCACACCACAACATGTATTAATGTATTTCTGTCCTTGCTGTATTCCTTTGTCTGAGAGTAAATTAAACACACAGCTATTTGCAGACAAATGGCTTCCTTGCTCTATTCAAAGGAAGATGTGGCTGAATTAGGATCATAAATCCATTATTTGTGTCATTTTACACAAGATTATGTTGATATTGTTGCGTCTCAATCAGTTCTCCTCAACAATGCAAAGCAAACTGGGCTTTTAACTGGATGTTTAATCATTGTGAACACACTCTGAGTTTAAGGAAGTTTAGTACAGGAATTTGCTCATTGTTTTTTTATAAGATGTGCTATTGCGTGTGTAGCAGGCATTGTGTAGCAGGAAGTGTGTAGCAGGAACAGTTGATCAGTTTGAGGTGCTAAGCAAGTAGAGCGGTTTGAACACTGGGGCGTAAGATGGAATAGTGGCACAATAGTGGCCTCTCTGGCAAGAGGTAGCCTATACAGCAACAGTATGGTTCCGGAAGTAAAAATCCCATTCATATTCTGAATCGAGGATTTTGATTATTAGTCACAATGTCGTAACCGTCCAAGGTAGACTTCCCACGAGCTATCAGATTGTGAAACGATGGTATTTGCTCCTGTAGAAGCCACAAGTCCGTATGATGTCAACCTTGTTTTCAGAAAATCATGTTTTATTTCGCAATTTCATGGAGAAGTACTAGACTACCCACAATCCTAAAGTGTAAAAGCGACGTCTCTGATTGGTGGAGCTCGCTGTTACCATGGAAATGTTTACCGCACCCGCGAATGTCATTTCGGACACACTTGAGGGGAATCGGTGGAACCAGCATTGATGGACGCCCGAGCGGTGATTGCAGTCAGGAACGAAGCACTGTACCATGTCGATGACAACACTATACACTACACACTATATGAAACACTAAATATACACACACAACACAAACTATAATATATTACAACACCATTATTAACAATATAAACACTATAATAATGACAATGGTTGAATTCAAGAAGTGTGCTAAACTATCGTTAGGTTGGAAGTCGTTGGAAATGGTTGAATAATTTAAAGCTCCACTATGTAACTTTTCATTGCACTTTTTGATTTTGATCAAATGTACTGTATGTAAGTAACTACATTTCTACAGAATAAAAGCAATCCATCCACAACTCCATCGACCCAGGGAATCATGCTCTCTCATTCAGTTGCCAGCGCGGGAAATACCATGAGAGGACATTAATGGTTCGTAATGGTTTATGGGATGAGTTGTTCCTTCACTCTTAAAAATAAATGATGGAATGTTTGGAAAACAGAAAAAAAGGCAAAGGTACAAGACTGTGTACCTTTGCCTTTTTTTCTGTTTTCCAAAATGTTATATGGTCACGAATCATCTCGTAGCTGGTTGGCTTGGTTCCTGGCTGAAAACGCTTTATATAGGGATTTTCTGAAAAGTCAATGGAGCGAATGAATGGGAAATTCACTTCCAGGGAACAAAGCCGTTCAAAAAGTGGGCGGTCACTGTTGAGCTCTATAGCAGCACCAGAGAGCATCGGCAACAAAAAAACTACAAAGCAAGTAGCAACTACGTCCTCAAGCCAGGTAATAGTCAAATCTTTTTCATTTGTTATGTTACTAACAAAACAAAAAACTAAATTGGTTTTCCACTTTAGTAAATCTTACTTTTGACATCACGTCCTCTCATTGTATTTCCCGCCATTGGTTGGCACGGACCAAACTGAATGAGAGAGCATGATTCCCTGGGTCGATGGAGTCGTGGATGGATTGCTTTTATTCTGTAGATTCTGTACATTTAGTTACTTACATACATTTGATGATGAATGTATGCATCTGTGGTTTTGTGTGTGTGTTTGTGTGTGTGTGTGTGTGTATGTGTGTATGTGTGTGGTTTCCTCTGTGTGTGTGTGTGTGTGTGTGTGTGTGGTTTCCTCTGTGTGTGTGTGTGTGTGTGTGTATGTGTGTGGTATCCTGTGTGTGTGTGTGTGTGTGTGTATGTGTGTGTTTGTGTGTGTATGTGTGTGTGTGTGTGTGTGTGTGTGTGTGTGTGTGTATGTGTGTGTGTGTATGTGTGTGTGTGTGTATGTGTGTGGTTTCCTCTGTGTGTGTGTGTGTGTGTGTGTGTGTGTACGTGTGTGTGTATGTGTGTGTATGTGTGTGTGTGTGTGTGTGTGTGTGCAAGCTTCCACCAAATGCAGAAGATCTAAAATCCACAAGCTGCAGTATGCAGATGACTGGGCCCTCTATGCCCACACTTTCTGGACCTCCTTAATCCATGAAACTGAGGTCTCCAACAACCATCAACCAAGCGCCAACCATGACCGTCTGCTTGTGAGGCTCAGGTGGAAGAGACTTACGTGTAGTTAATCTAAAAGCCTTTAGGTGGTAGGTGGTAGGTGGTAAGGGGATGCAGAGTCATCAGGCAGAATGTGCCTGTGCAGATGTGATTTTATTGTCGTAATACAAAGCCAAAAAACACTGTCTTCGTGGGAGGCGGCCATTGAAGTCCTGCCCTTAATGTGCCAGGTATGGAACGTTTGCGTTACTGGTTCCAAATAATGGCGACGCTCCGTAGAAGGAAATTTTACACCCTCGTAACAGTCCTGTGTAAACCAATGAGTGATGTCATCGACACTATGTCCATGTGCTTTACAGGTTATGGGATCAAGTGTGCGCACATGTGTGTGTGTGTGTCCAGGTGATCCCCCAGATATCCTCTCTCTCCTTGTTCACTACGGTTGCGTAGTCTCATGTGTGTGTGTGTGTCCAGGTGATCCCCCAGATATCCTCGCTCTCCTGGTTCACTACGGTCGTGCCGCTGATCCTAGTGCTCGCCGTCACCGCAGCTAAAGACGCCACCGATGACATTGTAAGAACGCGCTTGTTATGTGTTCAATACAGCGTGCAGTGTGTGTAGTATGTGTACATTAAATTAAATATGTGTATGTCGTGTATCATAAAGGCCAAATGACACTTCTGCGTCAGCATGTATGCTCAATGTGTGAAGATCCACGTCGCTACGCAGAGACATGTACGCAAAAGTGTGCAGTGCTCCCAGAGGTTAGCAACGCGCCGCCCCTCTCTGCAGAGGTTTGTGTCAAGTAAAAGCTGATTGGTCGAGCAGGGAACAGGCATAGTGTTTTGTTTTCCACAGCCAGACATGAGAATAAAATGAATGCACCTGGCAACATCAAACCACTGTATTTTCAGTTGGTTGTGATACACCGACTGCTTTTCAGTAGCACGTTCGAGTGATTTTTCTACATATTTTTCAAATGGATGTATTGCTTTTATTTGCATCTTTCCAATGGAGCAGATTCCGTCTCGCGATTCCGTTTCCGGATTTGCTCATCCGTTCGGGTCGGAAACGCTATACTGCCCCCTTGTGTACACATTAACCTGGCGTTGTTGGGAGATGTGTCTTGTAATCCTATATAAAACTTGGTATTATCCTTTTTTACCTTGTGTGCTGGTCAATTTCCACTCCACTGTGTACGTAACTAGTTCATGTTATTGCCAAAAGTGCTAGTGCAGCTTGACCATACTCTTGTCTGTTAGCCTTGAGATGCCTTAAAGGAATTAATATGCCTACACTCTTCTCTCATAAGGAGTGTGATAGCTAGAACACTAGTCTGGTTTACCGGATGTAGGTTGTTGGTATAAGCCCGCCCAAGCCTGCCATTGGGCGACTGAAATAGTTGCCCAATGGCAGGCTCTGGGCGGGCTTATACCTTATACTCCTCTCTCTTCCGCCATCTGTGTGTTACCGTTTTCAAAGTCCTCCTCGCTACGTGAAACAACCTCTGAGTTAGCTACGAAGATTGCCAGGGCTCGCCTCCCCACATCCAAATGTTCCACCAAAACAAGCCCCCCCCCCCCCCCCCCCCCCCCCCCCCTCGACACTATTTTGCAAGGGCACCTTTGCTGCATCTTGGGCTTAGCGCCGCCCACGACGATTGTGATTGGTTAAAGAAAGACAAACAGGACGGGGTGTTTTTTTCCCCTATACCAAAATGATAGTGAGTAGAACCAAACCTTTCTTCAGCACTGGCTCAGCACTAAAACGAAGTGTGGCGATAGGTCTGGCTATGCGAGACTACTAGAACACTAAAACAACGAAAAACAACAGACGTGGAAGTATAAATGCAGCCAGATCTGCCAAGGTCTGCATCGTGACGTGGATCTTCATAGACATGATGTATATACATGCTAAAATGTATTTTTAGTATGTACAGTAATGTATATAATGTGTAGTATGTATTTAATGTATAGTATTAATGTCTATATAATGTGTAGTATTAATGTATGTAATGTATATAATGTGTAGTATTAATGTTAATGTGTGGTATTAATATGTGTACTGTATATAATGTGTAATATTAATGTATATAATGTGTAGTATTATGTAATGTATATAATGTGTAATGTAGATGTATATAACATGTAGTATTAATATATGTAATGTATAATATGTGTATTAATAATGTGTTTGGTGTTCTAGAATCGCCACCGGAATGACAACAGAGTTAACAACCGTAAAGTCCAAGTGCTCATCGATGGAAAGTAAGTTCATTGTGTGTGTGTGTGTTTGTGTGTAACATGCATGTTATAAAAACTAACATAACAGGCATTTTATGTTAGGGTTTACTAGAATAACATGCATGGCTTCTCCCTAATTTCCCACCCCTCGTGTCCTAGTTTAGGACACGAGGGGAGAACTTATGTGTCTCCTTGACTCCCTCCGTGTCTCCTTGTCTTCTTGTTCCCCAGGTTATGCAGCGAGCGATGGATGGACGTGCAGGTGGGCGACATCATCAAGTTGGAAAGCAACCAGTTCATCACGGTCGGTTGATGCATAATAAGATTTAATGAGATATTAAAACTAACTGTTGATAAGTCTGATGAGGGGACAGCTGTATTGGTTCATGTTTAGTTATTTATGGTTAAGTTATATATATTTTTAAGTTCAGTTACGTATTAAGTGAAATTATTTATTGAGTTAAATTATGAAGTTACAGGCTGTTTGTTGTCCTTTCAGGCCGATCTTCTCCTGCTTTCCAGCAGTGAGCCTCTCAATTTGGTCTACATCGAAACGGCCGAACTCGACGGGTTAGTTTGTGTCTAAAGTGTCTGTTTTCTGTTCAGGGTTTAATGTAGTTTGTGTCTAGTGTCTGTTTTCTGTTCAGGGTTTAATGTAGTTTGTGTCTATAGTGTCTGTTTTCTGTTCAGTTTTGAATGTGACTTTGTCACATTGAACTTAGTCTTTGTGTTATTCTATGTGAGTATGGTCATAGTTATATCTGATTTATTTGCTAGTCATATATAGTTCTAGTTATATATGAGTTAGTTGGTAGTAATATCTAGTTCTAGTTATATATTTGGGATGTTTCCTCCTCTTGCAGAGAGACCAACCTGAAGGTGAGACAGGCTCTGACAGTGACTGGAGCCATGGGGGATGACATCAGCAGGCTAGCTGGCTTCAATGGTAACACATGCATGCATGCACGCACACACACACACACACACACACACACACACACACACACACACACACACACACACACACACACACACACACACGTGCATGAACTGAGCTACACACAGAGATGCATACAAAATAGTGTTATTGCCTTTATCTCCCTTAGTAGTTTCTCTCTCTCTCTCTCTCTCTCTCTCTCGTCTTCTTCTTCTCTCTTCAAGGGGAGGTCCTTTGCGAGGCCCCCAACAACCGGTTGGACCACTTCACCGGCACGCTGCTGTTCGGCGATCACAAGTTCTCCCTGGACAATGGGAAGATCCTGCTGCGGGGGTGCACCCTCAGGAACACACACTGGTGCTACGGCCTGGTCCTGTTTGGAGGTCAGCTGCTCTGCTCTGTGTTAGAGGCCAGAATTTGTCATCTCAATGTTATTGTATTAATTGATTTTGTGGTTACAAATCTGTTATGTTGTATGTTTTATGTGTGGACCCTAGGATGACTAGCTGACTACAGCGCTTTGCCTTGACCAACCCACTAAAATGAGTTTTGATTGAGTCTTATGGTTCTCATGTATTTCTTTGACTACTGGCAGTTGCTATAGATCCAAATGCATGAGAGCCATGAGACTCAATCAAAACAAGATTGAATCAAAACAAATTGGGGGGAGCAAAAATTGCTGATAGCAGCTTGTTTGTCATTATTTAAAGGACCCAATCAAAAGGTTTCATCAGGAGTAGCTGTTGGGAAAAAATGTTTTCCTCTCTCCTTGTTTTCCTCTTCAGGTCCAGAGACGAAACTGATGCAGAACTGTGGGAAGAACATTTTTAAGAGGACCAGTATTGATCATCTGATGAATGTCCTCGTTATCTTTGTGAGCCATTTGCTTTGGTTATGATATTATATTTATATATAACTATATTATGTATATCATATTAATATATTATATATACATATATTGATATATTAATACACATTAGATTACATTTGTATCTGATATCTGTTACTGGTTATTGGTTATGACATTATATTCATATATTGATGCATATATTGATAAGCATTGGGTGATATTACAGATTGGAGTAGAATACATGGCATTATTTAATCAGTTAGCATTCTATAATCAATAAAAAAAAGGTTAATGAGTAAAGAGAGGAGCAGCAGGTAGAGGCTCGGCTTCTTGCTCAAGTGGGGCTCGAACCCGGGACCTTTTTGGTTGCGAGTGGACCCCGAACCACTAGACTGCGTCAAGATCTAGAGTAGGGCTGTGCGATATGGAAACATGTATTATCACCATAATTATGGGGAAATTTACACAATATCGATAAATATCACGATATGCTTATGAATTCAAAATACCATTCTAAACACTCCATCTAACCCATACATTGAAGTATATGGAGATTTAAAGTATAGTATCGGACTAAAACTATTTTTCTTTTCTCACTGATGTGTCAAACCTCATATGTGATAATTTTAAGGACATATCTTCTCATCGCAATTCATTAAGACTATTAAACTGGATATCATGATAAGTCGAAATCTTCATTTCATGAAGATACAATACCATTCAAAGACGATAAATTATACTATTGAATTTATTGCCCAGCCCTAGTCTAGACGTGTGTTTCTATCCATTCAGATGTGATATGATAACTGTGTTCCCATGTCTCATGTGCAGATCTTTGGCGTCCTGGCCCTCATGTGCGCTGTCTTAGCTGTGGGCAACTGGCTATGGGAGATCAACAAAGGATATCGGTTCACCATCTTCTTGCCCAGACAGGAAGACTCGAACGCCTCCTTGTCAGCCTTCCTCACGTTCTGGTCCTATGTCATCATCCTCAACACGTTGGTGCCCATCTCCCTCTACGTTAGGTCAGTGTGTTGCCATGCACTTGGTTTCGCCGGCCCAAAATGTTGTCATAATTATGGCCCTTGCGCATAAGGGCTTCACGCGAGTTAAGTCCATTTTATTTATATTGACCTTAATCACGGTTACAGTCTCACAGGGCTACACAGGCCACATTATACAACGAACCCTAAGCCCCATTAAGAACTCAGAGGGAGGAAACCTTGAGAAGAGGGACCCCTCCGTCCACAGATGGTCAGGACGGGAGGCACCTCTGAATATGTAAAGCTGTATGAGCTGCGCTTGTTAATATGGAACCTGACTATGGACAGCACATCGACTATGAATGCCTTGGCCGTGCTTCCAGTAAGCACATTAGGCACATGGCGAACCCATAAAACTCCTCTTGGCAAAATCCGAAAGTCACTTTTTTCTAATTTCCAAGGCATGGCTATGGTCCTCCCTCAACCAGGGAGCAAGTGGAAAAGTGATGTCATCGTTTGACATTTACATTTGCTGAAAATAACTAAATAAGTTTGTGTTCTTCTGAAATAGCTTAGACATACAGGCAAATGTACGAGACGCTGCCCCGCTCTTCGATTGTCACACCCACATGCAGGCAGAGGTTGGCTTCAAAAAAGAATGTGATGTCACGCAAGATGTCACGTTTGTCACGTTTTAAAACTCTTGATGGGAGCACACACTTTTCCCCTATTTATATTTTTTCTCCAAAAATATGTAAATAAAGTTATGGATTACAGGGTTCTTCCCAGGATATTTTTACATGGTGGCGCAGGCGCTCCCACCCACTCACGCATCACAGTAAAGGGGGGGAGTGGTTATTTCAATGTTTAATCGAGGGGAAAATATATCAAAAAGCTATACTTACTAATAATAACAAGCTGGTATTAGGTATTAGACTCCAATTCCAATGTTTTTTTGGTTTCCTTTTCGGGCGATCTGTTATCCAGAATAGTGCGTGTGTTTTTTCTTCGCATGCTCTTGAATAGCGCTAGTATAATAGCGAGGTGCAATTTCATTGAAACTCTGCTGTGACCGAGTTGGACAAAAAGCCACTGACTATCTTTACACAGCACTTACCCATGATATTGTAGCTTTTTGAAGCTTTATTCAAACCAGTTGAACTGTTGACCTCAACGTCCGCGTCACAACAGCCCTGGCGCTGGAAAGTAGTTTAGTGGCTCAAGATCTGATGTTGAATTGCATTAGAGACACTAATGACAGCCCCAACAAAAATGATCTTGTGTAAACTCTACGTAATATGATTTTATGTACTTGATGTTTTTTGTGCTTTCTGTTTTACTTATACCTTTCCTTAGGGGTTTAGGGGATTTGTCAGGATGGGGGGTTGGGTTATTCTTGTGTGATTGTATTGCTTATAAAACTGAAAATATATATAAATACAAATAAATAATCAGTAAATGAAAATTAAATACATTAACAAAGAAAACAAAGACAAAATAAAGAACTAAAAACGATATAACATGTTGGCATGTAGAAACAGCCGTGTTGTCTGATCTGTGTGCAGCGTGGAGGTCATCCGGCTGGGGAACAGCTTCTACATCGACTGGGACAGGAAGATGTATGACGCCCGCAGCGACACGCCGGCCGAGGCCCGGACAACCACTCTGAACGAGGAGCTGGGGCAGGTCAAGTACATCTTCAGTGACAAGACGGGAACGCTCACCCAGAACATCATGACCTTCAACAAGTGCACCATCAACGGCAAGACCTACGGTGAGAGAACAGCTGGAGAGCTCAGAGCCCCCCCCAGTACAGTACTGGTCTTGTACTGGTGGACACTGGGAGTTACAGTCATGGCTAGATGATGAACAATCATTTACTGTATTTACTTCTTGACAGCAACGTATTTGTTTTAATGGAGTATGATCATTGGAAGACACACTGGCAGCATTTGTGGCATTTACACAAACCAAATGGGATTCTCATGGTCTAAACTGGGAACCTAGTTAATTGACAATACACATCTCGGCCCCAGTGGTGATATGAATGCAAACTAACATAACACAAATAAAATAACTAGTAATAAAGTGATTGTTTGAACTATAAATGCCCATCAAGGACTGGTGTTGGAAATTAGCTTCAGCTATATAAACGTGTACAATACATCAAACAGATGTATTGTACACAGACAGATGTATTGTCGTCAGACTGCTTCTGAAACTGTCAATGTTTCTCTGTACTTGTACCTTACAAATAAACTAATATATATATACAGTATATATATATATATATATATATATATATATATTTTTTTTAAGTAAAGGTTATATAATTTGTGATTTGGAAACATTACCCACAATCCACCACCTTTTATTGTGTCTGCAGGTGATGTGTATAACTACTCGGGACAGAGACAGGATGTGAATGAGGTGAGTTCACTGCTCATACAAGGCTTGACGAGATCCAACTCAAATCAATTCTTTTTTTTAAAATGTGTTTAATGTATTTACTTGTCTCTCTCTGGCATGTTCCTCTGCTATCTCTTCTACCCAGCACACGGATTTGGTGGATTTCTCCTTCAACCCCCTGGCAGATACCAAGTTCTCCTTCCATGACCACTCTCTAGTGGAGGATGTGAAGCTGGGGATCCCAGAGGTCCAGGGCTTCTTCAGGCTGCTGGCTCTCTGCCACACGGTCATGGCTGAGGAAAAGAGTGAGTATGTTTGAAAATAAAAACAAGATATGAGCATCTTTGTTAACCAATTCTAAATTTGAGGATTTGTCCAGATCCAACAACACAAACTCTAAAGAACTGAAATCTAACTCTGCACACTGTATGGAAGTTGCTAACTCCACGCTGGTATCATAATAAGTAAGAGGTTAAGTTCAGCTGTTACGCAGGCTGCCCTGCCACAGGAAGTGACATTCTTGTTCCTACAGACGAGCTGGCCTACCAGGCACAGTCTCCGGACGAGGGAGCGCTGGTGACCGCCGCCAGAAACTTTGGTTTTGTGTTCTGCTCGCGGACACCTGAAAGCATCACGATCATGGAAATGGGAAAGCAGCAACGCTATGAGCTCCTCGCCATCCTGGACTTCAACAATGTCCGCAAGAGGATGTCTGTCATCGGTAAGGTGTCAATCAATCATCAGTATTATCGGTACAGTGTCAAACTATTATCAGTATCATTGGTAAAGTGTCAAACTATTATCGGTATCATCGGTAAAGTGTCAAACTATTATCAGTATCATCGGTAAAGTGTTGAACTATTATCAGTATCATCGGTAAAGTGTCAAACTAATATCAGTATCATCGGTAATGTATCATCGGTAAAGTGTCAAACTATTATCAGTATCATCGGTAAAGTGTCAAACTATTATCAGTATCATCGGTAAAGTGTCAAACTATTATCAGTATCATCGGTAAAGTGTCAAACTATTATCAGTATCATCGGTAATGTATCATCGGTAAAGTGTCAAACTATTATCAGTATCATCGGTAAAGTGTCAAACTATTATCAGTATCATCGGTAAAGTGTCAAACTAATATCAGTATCATCGGTAAAGTGTTGAACTATTATCAGTATCATCGGTAAAGTGTCAAACTGTTATCAGTATCAACAGTAAAGTGACAAACTACTATCAGTATTTTCGGTAAAGTGTCAAACATTTATTAGTATCATCGTGTCAAAGGAAACGTTGTTTTACTCAACTATCCTTTCTTAATAATCAAGAAAATAACATAAGAATCAGTGCTTACAGTAATAGATGTGCGTGTGTGTGTGTGTGTGTGTGTGTGTGTGTGCGTGTGTGCGTGCATGTACATGTGTTCAGTCCGTAGTCCGGGAGGGAGGGTGTCTCTGTATTGCAAAGGAGCCGACACTGTCATCTTTGAAAGACTTCACCCTTCCTGCAGAAATCTGATGGAGGTCACCACAGAGCACCTCAATGTAAGCCTGGTGTGTGTGTGTGTGTGTGTTAGATACATAGATAGATAGATAAATACATAGATAGATAGATAAATACATAGATAGATAGATAAATACATAGATAGATAGATAGATAGATAAATAGATAGATAGATAGATAGATAGATAGATAGATAGATAGATAGATAGACAGATAGATAGATAGATAGATAGATAGATAAATAGATAGATAGATAGATAGACAGATAGATAGATAGATAGATGGACGGACGGACGGACAGACAGACAGATAGATTGAGTAGGTAGATACTATAGTTAGAGCTAGATGGATATAGGTAGATGGATATTGGCGACAGATGCTTTCTGAAAGGTCAGCATGCGTTTTGCCGACATGCAGGAGTTTGCAGGGGACGGTCTGCGGACGCTGGCCTTGGCCTACAAGGACGTGGACGAGGAGTTCCTCAGCAGCTGGCGGCAGCGGCACCACGAGGCCAGCACAGCTCTGGAGGACAGAGAGGCCAAACTGGAGCTGCTCTTCGAGGAGATGGAGACGGACCTACTGGTGAGCAATGACATGGAAAATCACATCACAGTTCAGATGAAGGTTTTAATAATAATGGCTCACCCACCAAACATTTTGGGTATAGTACCCTTGAAACCGTTACCTAACCCATGCCAACCTGTACCTTACCCTAGATCTGTTCTGCGTTTCCATCGCAGCTACCCTAAAGCGTAGGTGGGGTTCATAGCCACGTAACTATCATGACGTCATATTCAATGTGACACAGTAAACACAAGAACACAAAAACACAATGTCGAATATTTTGCGGTCTTTCTTCTCGGTATGTGGATGTTTTATTACAAGACAAGCTTTGTTTAATAAAAGGCTGAAGGCAACAAGGTGAATGTAGCAATAGACCCCTACCACACGCCACCTAAGTGGCTTTGCTGGGTGTCTCCAACACACAGGTAGTTGTTGTAGAAAGAAAGTTTATGGGAGATGGCCAGATGGTACAGCCAGCCCCAGTCTCAGAGTCTAATCAGTCAGACTCGGGCCAGGTAAGGCTGCTTAAACCAGCCATCAACCACACACACTCCACAGCGAAATACTGCCAAAATAAACAAGAGAGCCTCTGGAAATGGTACTTCAGAGCGCAGACGAGGAAATGAAATAAAATGAAATAATTAAAATTAATTTAAAATAATTTGACTTTGTCGTGGGGTGTTTATACTGGTAGTCTCCGTCACAATCGATATATTTAAAAATGGCGGGTTTGTGCATTGAGTCCTTTGTTGCGCAAAGTGACGATTCTGTTGACCAATCAATGGACTCCAGTGTTTCTAGCTCCACCTTTAAGTCCCGGGTCAGTGTGCTAGGAACCTCAACAGAGGGGTAGCGAAAAACAGGTGCAACGGTTATTTTATCGTACCATCCACAACTGCATCATGCTGGCATTATAAAGTGTTGTTCTTAGTTAATACTATCCCCATGTGTTACTCAACACTCGGTGATATACCACGCTAATTGGTCGTATAGTGGCGGTTGACAGTGAGGTAAAATAGAAATTGATGTTTTCCAGTTTCCAACAGTTCTTTGAAGATATGCCTACGATCCACATGGATGTCCTTAACCCAACTAGCATGTTACTATCATTATTATGTTATTATATCGTGCTTCCCTAGTTCAGATAATACATTATTTGTTAATATGTTGAGGTAATACACAGCTAATTAATTTGTTTAGGTCAAGATGTGAACACATAGTATATCAATAACGTTGAATAAATACCCAACACTGTTTTGTGTAGTTACTCGGGGCGACAGCCATTGAAGACAAGCTGCAAGATGGCGTTCCCCAGACTATTGAGCAACTGTCCAAGGCTGACATTAAGATGTGGGTTTTGACAGGAGACAAGCAAGGTAACACTTCTACACTAACCGCTTAACCCTAGCCTCTACACTAGCCCTAGACTCTCTACACCAGCGGTTTTCAATAGGTGAGGCGCGCCTCCCCTGGGGGGCGCCAAAGAGCCACAGGGGAGGCGCGACGAGACGCGAAGAAAAAATAACGTATTAAAATAAAATAATTTAAACAAACGTAAATAAAATAATAACGTAAATAAAATAATCCCCCTCACCTCCACCTACTTGTGTGAGTGTGGGTTTTCCGCACTGACCCTGATTAAAAATAAATACAGATCAAGGCTGCAGGTGGAGGACGACTTGCGTTTATTTCTCTCTGCAGTGCAGCCCCGCATTGAACACCTCTGCGCATCAAAAGCGAGGTCTCATTGTTCCCACTGATATGAACGATTAAATTGAAAGTCAAAGTTGTTTGTTGTTTAAATCTGAGGGGTGGGGGTGCGCGATCGCGATACAGCCTGGACCGACGACCGACGTCCATGAACATGAGGAAAGAAAATATATACCCAATCGCAAAGGGCCCCTTTCGCTCAAGGGCCCCTGGGCAAATGCCCAGGTTGCCCATATGGTAGATCCGGGCTTGCCTGATGTTCAGTGATTTTAAAAGTAGCCTCAATTAGGCCTGCATGAAGACATTATTTGCTGTTGCAAAGACTCGTTTATGAATGCACTTTTTAAAAAGTTGTGGAAATAAAATGTCTTCAAATACAATATTAAAAAATATTTACATTTGATCAGTTATTGAAAGTCATCATTGACTGGAACACACAAAAGCATTTACTGCAGTGGGTTAGGTCAGGGGGGGGGGCTCGGCTGTCCTTACCTACATTAAGGGGAGGCTCACATTCACCCAATTTGAAAACCCCTGCTCTACACTAACCCTAGCCTCTCTACACTTATCTACACCTCTCTACACCTCTCTACACTTATCCTGACCTCTACACTAACCATAGACTCTACACTAACTCTAGACTCTACATTAACCCTAGACTCTCTACATTAAACCTAGACTCTACATTAACCCTAGACTCTCTACATTAAACCTAGACTCTACACTAACCCTAGACTCTCTACACTAACCCTAGACTGTCTACCTTAAACCTAGACTCTACACTAACCCTAGACTCTACACTAACCCTAGACTCTCTACACTAACCCTTGACTGTCTACCTTAAACCTAGACTCTACACTAACCCTAGACTCTACACTAACCCTAGACTCTCTACACTCAACCTAGGCTCTCTACACTAACCCTAGACTCTACACTCACCCTAACCCCCCCCCCCCACTACTAACACTAACAGAGCAGTCAACCATAACACTGGGGTTTGTAACATTTTTTTTAACCTCCAAATCGAAAAAGTCATCACTATACTTAAAGGGACACTAAGTAATTTTTTCCCCCATCTAGTGGTCAAATTGTATTTTGCATTCAAACGAATTTATTCTCTCCAGCGCCTCGCGTTTTTGAACTACGGCAAGCGGTATTAGTCAAGATTCAAGAAGCTATGACATGATAACATGTCTTCAAACACCACTTCATCACGTTTTGTTTCTGATGATGAGGTACGTTCAGTGCTCGAAGTGGAAAAATATAAGCAACGTGGGGGGGGGGGGGGGGGGGGGGGATATTAACCCACCGCGCTACGACCGACGGGGGGGGGGGGGGGTGGGGGGGATATTAACCCACCGCGCTACGACCGACGGGGGGGGGGGGGGGGGGGGGGGGATATTAACCCACCGCGCTACGACCAACGGGGGGGGGATATTAACCCACCGCGCTACGACCAACGGGGGATCGTAACCCACCGCGGACCTATGACCGCAGCCTGTGACAAGTGCCGGTACGCAAGAAAAAGTGCCGGTACGCTAAAGGGTAAAATGTAGAAGTGCCGGTGCTGCGTACCGGTGCGTAGCGGCCCACTTCGAGCACTGGGTACGTTATTTCAAACAAACTTCAAACTGCATTGAATCATTAGTGTGAGCATGTATGAGTAATTACTCCTCCAGATAGTGAATTATGTTCTCATGTTTATATCGTTTTTTAAGTGACAAGCGCGTCTCGCTAAGCTCCTCCTCTGTTCCAGTCACGCTGGCTCTGAGTGAAAACGCGTTTAGCCTTTTAGCTTTTTGTCCCTCTCGGGAGTCCATAGACCGGAAAGACATGGCGGCCTCCATAGAGCTTGCCCGCCCTATGTATATTCTGATAAGTGATTCTTCGCTCAGGAGGATAAGTGAGATTGTTGACATTGATCATTGTACACCAATGGGGACTTATTTATGAATGAAGACGTTGATTTGAGGTAATAAATTACTTAAAAAACTACTTAGTGTCCCTTTAAAGGCCCTCTGTGGAAATATTTAGGTGTATGTGATTGTTTTGTGACCTAAGTATGATGTGTGCAACAGAGACAGCAGAAAACATTGGCTACTCCTGCAATCTTCTGCGTGAGGAGATGAACGAGGTGTTCGTCATTTCAGGAAACACACCTGACGAAGTCAGACAGGAACTGAGGTGAGAGGATGGAACCATTGTCTTTAAATATGAAATATGATTACAAATGCCTCCTTATTTTGTTCTCATGGCACAGGAATGCATGGATGACTATGAAGCCAGACAAGGCAGAAGGAATGGTCTTTCTACCAGAGAGGCTTCTGGGTAAACGGGGGAGTGCACTAAAGGACGAGGTTGTGACTGGAGAGTATGGCCTGGTTATCAACGGGAACAGTCTGGTACGTGGAGAAAGGTAGAGTTGGTGGTAGAGGTATAGTTACTGATAATAAAGACAAACAGGGAGAGTTACTGATAATAAAGACTAACAGCAGGGGTCGCGTTAACCGAATATTTTCCGTCATTGACCGGTTTTTTCAAACGGTGACGGAAAAATCTGAGGGCCGTCTGTCATTTTGACAGATTGCATTTCACACCCTGACCACTTGGTGGCGATGAGCATATTAACTGGTTCTTGTATAAGAAGAGAAGTAGAAAAGAAGAAAGAAACAACAAACCCACTTGAAAGTGGCGCAACTGTCGACGGTGCCCATGAAGGTCAACAATCGTGCAGCACTACCCCCCCCCCCCCCCCCCTCGTCAACAATCACGCAGCACCAATCGCGCTGCACCCCCCCCCCCCCCCCCCCCCCCCCCACCCGTCAACAATCGCGCTGCACCCCCCCCCCCCCCACCCGTCAACAATCGCACAGCACCCCCCCCCCCCCCCCCCGTCAACATTTGCTCTGCGTGTGACCGGTAAAAATACATTATGACGGGATTTTTATGACCCTGTCAGTCAAAATGACGGACAACGAAAAAAAGTCTAGCGCAACCTCTGACTAACAGGTAGAGTTACTGATAATAAAGATGAACAGGTAGAGTTACTGATAATGAAGATTGGCAGGTAGAATTACTGATAATAAAGACTAACAGGTAGAGTTACTGATAATAAAGACTAACAGGTAGAGTTACTGATAATAAAGACTAACTACATTCTTGTTGACCTTTTACAACAGACTAGATTAATCCTGTTGCTGTAGAGTTCCACAGTAGTATCACCCATAATATCAGTATCTATCCCATTATACCATGTATAGTTCCATAGTATTAGTATCTATTCCATAATATCAGTATCTATACCATAATATCAGTACCTATCCCATAATACCCTGTAGTTTCACAGTAGTAGTATCTATTCCATAATATCAGTATCTATCCCATAATACCATAGTCCTGTCCATAATCCTGTCCATCCTATAATGCCCTGTGTAGTCATTTTTATATATCCTCCTGTCTATCCCATAATACCCTGTATAGTCCTGTCTATTATCCTGTCTATCCCATAATACCCTGTATAGTCCTGTCTATAATCCTGTCTATCCCATAATACCCTAGGCATATGCGCTGGAGGACAGCATGGCGTTGGACTTCTTGTGGACAGCATGTATGTGCCAGGCGGTGATCTGCTGCCGCGTCACGCCGCTCCAGAAAGCTCAGGTGGTCGAGCTGGTGAAGAAATACAAGCAGGCCGTTACCCTGGCGATAGGAGATGGAGCCAATGATGTCAGCATGATCAAAGGTACTGGGGGTGGGGCTAAATGTATCGGGGGGGGGGTGGGGACATTTTATTTGTGTTGCCCTGGGCATGACATTTCATATGTTCTATGGCTTTTCTCATCAGTTTCTGCTTTCTCACACATACTTTTTTAGAATTAGAGAATTACTGGAGCAGTAATTATGTTGTGTTATTGTTGTAGTTAGTAGTAAAAAAAAACGTTTTTGCAGTTACTGATGACCACTCCAATCTCTCACCTTCTCTCTACCTCCTCCCACACCTTCTCTCCTACCTCCCATCTACTCTGCTCCTCTCCACCTCCTTTCTACCTCCCATCCCCTATCCTACCTCCTCTCCTACCTCCCACCTCCTCTCCTCCCTCCCACCTCCTCTGCTTCTCTCCACCTCCCATCTCCTCTCCTATCTCCCACTTCCTCTCCTACCTCCCCAACCTCCTCTCCACCTCCCCCACCTCGTCTCCCACCTCCTATCCTACCTCCTCTCCACCTCTCCCACCTCCACCTCCTTTCCACCTTGTCTCCCACCTCCTCTCCACCTTGTCTCCAACCTCCTCTCCACCTCCTCTCTACCTCCTACCTCCTCCTCTCTACCTCCTACCTCCTCCTCTCCACCCAAGCGGCCCACATCGGGGTGGGTATCTCTGGCCAGGAGGGCATGCAGGCCGTGTCGTCCAGCGACTATTCCTTTGCTCAGTTCCGTTTCCTGCAGCGCCTCCTGCTGGTGCACGGCCGCTGGTCCTACCTGCGCATGTGCAAGTTCCTGCGCTACTTCTTCTACAAGAACTTCACCTTCACCTTTGTCCACTTCTGGTTCGCCTTCTTCTGTGGTTTCTCTGCCCAGGTGAGCCAACAGTATGTAATATATAGTGGTGCAATAGAAGGCCTACTACTATACAGTCATAGCTGTCATTCAACATTGGGATTTGAAAATAAGGCTTGACAGGTATGTATATATTATTCTACTATAGTAGAGTAGAATAGAGTACTTCTTATCTCCTCAGACGGCGTACGATGAGTGGTTAATCACTCTATAACCTGGTCTACACAGCACTAGCATACAGTACATAGTACATATAGTATCGTATGTATATCGTATGATGTATGTTTAAGTATATATGTATAGGTTATTGGTTCTTATCTCCTCAGACGGTGTACGATGAGTGGTTCATCACACTCTATAACCTGGTCTACACAGCACTACCAGTACTGGGCTTGAGTCTGTTTGATCAGGTATTTACAGGGCAATATTATATATGTTTGTATTTTTGGTATAAGCCTACATAACATGTGTGTATTACAATTATGTATGCAAATATCCTGTGGAATTATCCATCATGTTTATAGCTCTATCATTGAAAGGTCTATATAGTGTATATAGTTTTTATCTTTATTTTATGTTAATTTTATTCTTAGTTATCACTCTTTTCTTATATGTGTATATATATATGTATATATACTGTATGTATATATTACACTAACTCTAGATAATACAACCCCACTTCAGTGTACATATATATACAGTATATATATATATATATATATATAATGTTGGACATTGCTTCCCCCTGCTGGTCAGGATGTGGATGATGTGTGGAGCTTCCAGTACCCTCAGCTTTACGTCCCTGGGCAGCTCAACATGTACTTCAGCAAGACGGCTTTCTTCAAGTGTGCGCTTCACAGCGGCTTCAGCTCTCTCGTCCTCTTCTTCATCCCCTACGGGGCCATGTCGGACACCATGAGGAATGATGGGAAAGATCTGGGCGACTACCAGTCCTTCGCTGTCATCACACAAACCTGCCTGCTTGTCACCGTCTGCATCCAGGTTCACTATACATTATATCATATTTTATAAATATATATATATAAATATAAATATATATATATATATATATATATATATATATATATATATATATATATATATATATATATATATATATATATATATTAGTGGTGGGCATAGATTAATTTGTTTAATCTAGATTAATCTAACTGTAATCTTGGAATTAATTGAAGGCATTCATAATACGATTGTTGACTGGAGGGGGGAGAGGTGCGCGATTGTTGACGGGGGGGTAGGGGGGGGGTACGATTGTTGGCCGGAGGGGGAGAGGTGCGCGATTGGAGAGGCGCCACTGCCCAGACCTACGACCGACAGGGGGGGGGGTCGCCGGGCAGAGGACACATCCGTTCCGCAGTGCAGCCGTTCCGCGGCGCTTACCTTCCTTGGTGGAAATCCGGTATAGACCCAGCTCCCAACCCAACTTTGACAATAGATTAACGGCGATAATTTTTTTTATCGCGCGATAAGAGTCTCAGTTTTTTATCGCGCGATAAGAGTCGCAGTGCGTTATCGCAGCGCGTTAACGCAATGCGTTAACGCCGATAACGGCCCACCACTAGAGCCCTGCACTGGAGCCCTAGGCCCGAGGGGCCCGACAGCCCGACAGCCCGAGGGCCGGGCTTCGGGCCGACGACCGCATAATTACATCGGACACGGGCCGGGCTCGGGCACTTTTATTTTTCAACTGAATTAATTTTTTTTTTAAACCTGCTAATTAAAGAACTGTGTTATAAATAATACTGCGAAATAATCATTTAAACAATACCAAAAACGCTTCAAACGCTTGACAAAAGTGCCATTATGCCATTAAAAGTGCTCAGTTAAGGTTTGTGGTCTATAACTGCGCCTATATCAACGAGTTCTCAAGTTGCTGATCGAAACATGAGCCCCTATTTTAACCTGCTCTTTTATGTCCACTTTGATCTGTCAGAAACCGTTCGTTTATTCACAGAAAAATAGAATGCTGTTTTTTTCTAACTGCAGAGCGTTATCCCATTTTCAGAGCGAGAGATTAAATTTACGATCGCACTCAATGAATATAGCGTTCTATCACGCTAAAACATTGTTAATGGGAGGTTAACAAAAAAACGTCGGGCTTGATACGGGTTCGGGCCTGAGAATTCTGAAAACCTGTCGGACCGGGCCGGGCCGGCGCTCCACCCCCTCGGGCCAGGGCCGGGCTCGGGCCCAGATAATAGGCCCGTGCAGGGCACTACCCACCACTAATATATATATATATATATATATATATATATATATATATATATATAATTATTATATAATATTATATAAAATATATTTATCAAACCTGCCAGCTACGATCATGGTTGGCCTATTCCTGAATTTCATGTGTGGGGGTAAAAAAGTACCATCATATCATATTTAAGGTAGTATTACGAAGGCCAACCGTTACTTACTACGACTCTTTTTCTCTCCTCTAGTTGAGTTTGGAAGTGGCCTACTGGACAGCAGTAAACACAATATTTGTTGTGGGCAGTCTGGTGATGTACTTTGTTGTTACATTTGCAATGTACAGCAACGGCATGTTTCTCCTCTCCCCATCTTCCTTCTCGTTCATCGGTGAGTGATAATCAATATGGTTGATTTCAGATTAAAGGTGCTGTAAGTAAGATTTGAAAGTTGTAAAGTGAGAGAGCAGAAAAGAGCAGATGAGAGCAAGACTTTGAAACCAAACAATTAAAAAAACATCCCCTCCTTCTCTGCTCCCTCCCTCACTACGTTTCTCCATTACGTGTGTTGCATTCATACACCTGTGATTGACAGGCAAGATGGATTCCCTGAATCAATCTGGAAAGAGAAGCCCTACTTTCTGACCAATTAGGAGCAGTCTAAAACGTAAATTGTCTTATACAGAGGCAGGTGCAGTCAACTAATAAATAACAAAATAAATCTTACCTACAGCACCTTAAATATCATAATGTGTTCATGAGATAAGAACCAATAACCTATACATATGTCCCTGGCCATGTCTCCCAGAAAAATATAAAAACATTGTGTCTAAAGTCAGATAGGATTAGGCAATAGATAAAAGATGGGTTGTCGTGACAACATTGTGTGTTTTCAGGAACCGCCAGGAACACGTTGAACCAACCAAACGTTTGGCTGACGATCCTCCTCACCTCCATAATGTGTGTCCTCCCGGTCCTAGTCTACCGATTCCTCACCATACAACTCTGGCCAACAGTTAACGACAAGGTATAGCGGCAGGGCTGTAGTGGAGGCTTAACGCACATGAACGGTGTTCACGCACCTCCTACATTTCTGAAATAGCGTTTAGCACCTCCAAAGTAGCATTTACACACTTCTAAATTTCTTTCCTATTGTTTTACCTGCAAGCTGTATTATATTCAAAATTGTGCTGCATTATCAGTATTTACGGTATCTGTGACCAATCACATCGTCTCTTGTCAGAGAGAGGAACAGAGAGAGGAGAAAAAGAGAGGAGGAACAGAGAGAAGACAAACAGAGGAGGAACAGAGAGAGGAGACAGAGAGAGGAGGAACAGAGAGAGGAGAAAAGGAGAAATGAACAGAGAGAAGACAAACAGGGAGAGGAGAGACAGAGAAGGAACAGAGAGGAGGAACAGAGAGATGAGGAACAGAGAGATGAGGAACAGAGAGGAGGAACAGAGATGAGGAACAGAGAGATGAGGAACAGAGAGGAGGAACAGAGAGGAGGAACAGAGAGATGAGGAACAGAGAGGAGGAACAGAGAGGAGGAACAGAGAGAGGAGGAACAGAGAGATGAGGAACAGAGAGGAGGAACAGAGAGATGAGGAACAGAGAGGAGGAACAGAGAGGAGGAACAGAGAGATGAGGAACAGAGAGGAGGAACAGAGAGATGAGGAACAGAGAGAGGAGGAGCAGAGAGATGAGGAACAGAGAGATGAGGAACAGAGAGATGAGGAACAGAGAGATGAGGAACAGAGAGATGAGGAACAGAGAGGAGGAACAGAGAGGAGGAACAGAGAGGAGGAACAGAGAGAGGAGGAACAGAGAGATGAGGAACAGAGAGAGGAGGAGCAGAGAGAGGACAAACAGTGAGCAGATGCCACCCACCCATTTAATCCGCCTTACCTTGATCACAAAATTCATAGTTTACCCACCTCTTTTTTTACCACACCCCTGGTTAGCAGTAATGATTATAATAATATGTTAGCGGTAATGCCTATAATAATGTATGTTAGCGGTAATGCTTACAATAATATGTTAGCAGTAATGCTTATAATAATGTATGTTAGCAGTAATGCTTATAATAATATGTTAGCGGTAATGCTTATAATAATGTATGTTAGCGGTAACGCTTATAATATGTTAGAGGTAATGCTTATAATAATGTTAGAGGTAATGCTTAGAATAATGTATGTTAGAGAGTGGGTATGCTTACATTCTACCATGGCCTGGAGATCGTCTCTATTTACTGGAGTAATAAGGTAACGTTGCCATGTCGTTACTAAGATCGTCTCTATGTACTGGAGTAATAATGTAACGTTGCCATGTCGTTACTAAGATCGTCTCTATTTACTGGAGTAATAAGGTAACGTTGCCATGTCGTTACTAAGATCGTCTCTATTTACTGGAGTAATAAGGTAACGTTGCCATGTCGTTACTAAGGTCGTCTCTATTTACTGGAGTAATAAGTTAACGTCTGCATTCCATATGAATCTCATCTTAACTGATATTAGGCATTAGTCAGACCCATATATTTCTCCATTCATTTGTCATTTGTTTACAGGCACACACAAAGTAGTGCGAGCTAAAAGTTGTAATTTTGAGACAGAATTACCCCAAAATATGAATCTCAACACCTTTTTATTTTTAAAGATTCGCAAGTGGCCATGGTATAAGCGAGATAATCCATGTATGGATGTGTGCATGTATCGAAAGATAATGTACTTTGCTGAGGCAAACCCTTCTTCTTTCCCTTACATAATGCATTGTCGGCCCTGAAAACTTTTTGGACTAGTTCAAGTTTAAGATCAAGTTCAACTTAATTTAGATCCCAGAGGGCAATTGTTTCAGAGGCCAAGAGCAACACATCAATAGAGAGAACAAGAACCATACACATTTAAAAAGACAATAGACATCAATAGACAGCACAAAGAACAATACAAAAGTTAAAGACATTACAGTAAACACACATAAAAACATGCATCACAGTGGGTTGTAGTCTGTAAAGTAAAGTGCATTACAGGTAAGCGTTACCACAGCAGAGTGATCTTTTTAACAAGCTCATAGCTGTTAGAACAAATAAGTTTGTGTCTGTTTGTTTTTATCCTTGGTCCCCTCAAACGGGTTCCTGATGGGAGAGTCCGGACCTCTGAGTGTAGTGGGTGGTCAACATCAATAAGGATGGCGTGGGCTTTAGTTTCTGCAGGGCTTGTCTCTTGAATAATTCAGGCAGACCAGCCTATCTGACTCCTATAATCTTGCTGCAGTGCTTCATGATCCGGCTAAGAGCGTTTTTACTTTTCACACTAAGGTTTCTGAACCAACAGATCATAGAAAAACAACAAACAAAAAAGCCCCATTAAGCCCCACCGCCGAGCATTTTATTTTAATACTAATACAAATGAAACATTTGTGACAGACTTGGTGTGCAAAGGCCTTTACAGTTTATTTGTCTGTTGTACACAGTCAAGAGAAAAGATCTGTCAGTGATAACGACAGCAAATGATCAGCTAAAGAACAGAAAAAAAATGTGCGAGCATTTTGAGAATCTGCTGCTGGTCGATGAAGACACATTCTACAGTCATGCAGTTGTCTATTCTGTAATTATATAATTATACTATCATAATTATTATACTAGCCCCTCATATATGGCAGTGGCATCATGCTTGTTGCTCTTCCCTCCCTCACAATATAAGATAAGTTAAAGTATATCTTATCTTAGAATAAGATATATGATATAGTATATCTTAGGATAAAATGTACTCCTAGATGGGAACTGTGTGCTTGCTTACTGTGGTTTGGTGTGACTGTTCAAGTGAATGATGTGTTGTGTAGTGTCTGTGGTCTGATTGGTTTGTTGATGTCTGGTGAAACCTGCAGGTGATGTTTAAAGCCCGGCAGGCGAAGGCAGCTCCCCCTCCCCTGTCGCGGAAAGCTCGCATGCGCCGAGGCAGCTCGCGGCGCTCCGGCTACGCCTTCTCTCACGCCCAGGGCTACGGCGAGCTGGTAACATCACGCCGCTTCCTAAGACGCCCGACTGTGTCTCCTTCGTCGGGCATCACCCCGATGAAACGCTCCACCACCAGCTTCATCCCCATGGGACGATCGGCAGGGTACAGCCCCACAGCAGGCGCCCACAACACTAAAGTCCCAGACGTGGAAGTGACTTCGCTGCAAATGTATCGGACCACATAGGATCATGCCTTCTGAAGAGCAGATCCTGCCTTCAGACGCTGCAGCCTTATAGCCAATGAGGCATTGGGAAATGGACATCACACATGGCAAGGTTTGTGCTCATGATATGTACTTTGAGGAAGGCCTTTCCTCAGCCTAACCCCCAGGATGAGTCAGTTCAGTCGGACAGTGGGCCGCTTTGTGTTCAACTAAGGAAATAATGGACAACCCACTTTATTTAGGAAAACCAAAGGTGCCTATGAAAACACTGTTGTGTCCACTGATCGCACATTTATTTTAGAATGCATTGATTACATGCGTTAAGGGCTGCAACTAACAATTATTTTCATAGTCGATTAATCTAACGATAATGTTTTCAATTCATCGACTAATCATGTAGTCTAGAAAATGTCATAAATAATAGCAAATGCCGTCACAAGTTACCAGAGTCCAATGTGATGTCTTAAATTTGCTTGCTTTATCTGACAAGCAGCCAAGAAAAACTAAAGCAGCACATGTTTGGTATTTGTACTTGATAAATTACCTAAACTTTAGGTAACTTAGATTAGATTAATTGATTATAAATATTGTATTCGATGAATCAATTAATCAACGAATCATTGCAGCCCTACAAGGTGAAAATGTTATTTTGTTATGCTGGCCTTGGAAAATAAATCCATGGCAGATAGATGGAGGAACATTATATGTTCAGTTTACAGACTTCCATAGGTGTAGTTGAGCCGTCTTTTCCTGGTTGTTTGGTTGCAATACAGTGGTCTGTGTCCATACAATCTTACCATCTCAAGTGATTTGTTCTGTCTTCAGCAAATACTGTAGTATATTATAGTCTATTATTATTATTATTATAGCCCATATTACTTCGTATTTCATATATATATTTGTGTGTGTGTATATGGCAGCTTATGGTGCCACTGTAGACCATTGTGTTTTTCTATACTGTCCGATACATTTTGATTTTTTTTTTTATACAATCCTGACCACCATTTTGTTGTCCATATGTTGTCCACCATTTGTTGTCCATATTAGGAATGTTTTTACAGAAGTACATTTCCATTAATCCTGACTGGAATTGTATGGTAAAAATTTAGATAAATTGTGTAGTATACAGGAATACATGACAAAAGATTGTTCAGACACAGGTACAGTAATGTGTTTTATAGGAAAACGTTTCCCTGTTATCTCAGAGTGCTCCATTGTATTTACCTTGCTATTATGTCATGTGAAATATGGAATGCATGGTGACTGTAAACCAAAGACTTACTGAACAAAAAGCCTTGCTGACTTGCAAAAAGCAGGTGTTCTACATAACTTCATTATTACGTCCGGCAAAGAGGTTATGTTTTCGCCCGTCTGTGTGTCTGTCTGTCTGTGTGTGTGTCTGTGTGTATGGGATAGCTAAAAAAGTTGAGCACGAATTTGCACCAAATTTGGTGGGTAGGTGGGTTACAGGCCAAGTAAGAAGTGCTTATCTTTTCATGCCAATCAGCCAAAGGGGGGCGTGGCATATCCAAAAAGGTGCATAACTTCCCATAGATTTGCGTAACACTACCAAAAACTGATCCTGAACGGTTTATCAATGGTTCATGATGCTTGGTGGATGACCTCCACCAGCCCAGCCCACTTCCTTTTTTCTTGAGAATCTCTAAAGGAGGCCTTGTGTGGTGTCATAAGACCTGGCTCAAGAAATATTTTTTGTCTTTGCATTCATTTGGGCTTTATTGAGAAAAGGATGCATCACATGCAATCACAACGGGTCACTGCTTTATGTTAATAGGTACAGGAATTAGTAATGATACAGGTATATTGTTTGAGATTTTTTCGCTGTTAATCTCATGTCTCATGATTGAGATTACATTTTTGCATTAAGTATTTTCAGATCAAACAGATCTCTGTGAATCTAAAGCGACAAGCTGATTAGGGTCAGAGATTCTCTGTGAAGTGTTGGATGAACTCTGAGAGGAAGAAGACATTTCCCACGCCCACACTGGGATCCATGTTGATGAAGTCATCCAAGTTCATCACCGACTCTAAGAGGTAAAGACACCAAGCAGACTGTTAGAGGTAAAGACACTAAGCACAAACTGTTAGAGGTGAAGACACCAAACAGACTAATAGGTTAAGACACCAAGCACAGACTGTTGGAGGTAAAGACACCAAGCACAGACTGTTGGAGGTAAAGACACCAAACACAGACTAAGAGGTAAAGACACCAAGCACAGGCTGATAGAGGTGAAGACACCAAACACAGACTTAGAGGTAAAGACACCAAACACAGACTGTTAGAGGTAGCCTAACAGGTGAAGACACCAAGCACAGATTAAGACAAGGTGGAGCACAACTAACCCAAGGTGGTCCAGGTTAGCCATATGAGTTCAGGGTACTATTGGGTTAGTGTAAAGTATCCAATATGTTAGGGTTAGGCTAGTGCATAACCCTACAGTAACCAATTACTCCAAGTCTCATGTGAAACTGTGTTTTATCAAACATGTCCACGATCCTTTGGTGTATGAGTGTTCATCAATGACAAGACCAACGGGCCTTGTGAATAGCCAATAAAGGCTACTAGTGTAGTAGAATAATAAGTCATGTGCTCCTACTATAGCAGAACTGGGGGGAGACACATTTGATATTTGCCGAAGAGAAACTCATTCAACTCACTCATTTTAAGAAGTGTATTTCTACAGTGGCCAGTCTACACTGTGTTGATTTGAAACCTTCACATTCACTTTTTTACAGTTTACTAGTGCTGGTCTAGTTTGTGTTCACCAATTACGTACTTACTAGGGGTGTCACGATTGGATTTGACTTTCGATTTTAAGGTCACGATTTGATTCGATTTTCGATTTAAACAAATGGTTAAAACCGTTTTAAGCTGTGTTTGTGGGGCTGTCATCTAGTGGCTCTTTTTGTTTTTGTGTTAAAAAAATTCAGCACTGACAGCTATGCCATTGTTAGACTGTCGAGTCTTTATTGGTAAAGATCAACAGATCATTGGTTTTATGCCCTGACAACTTCAAATTCTTAAAAAGATAGGCTACATGGTATGTGTGATATAACCACTATATGTCTTTAGGAATGTACCACACTAAGGCCATATGGTAAAATGTATATAATAATTAATTTAAAATATAACAAAACATATTTCACCAAATTGGTGAAATAACTGTCTAAAACAAAAACAAAAAGAAGAGCCACTAGATGACAGCCCAACAAACACGGCTTAAAATCCTGTCGATCCTGCTTTTGATTTCGATGATCGTAATCGAAAACTCATTTCGATCAAAATCGTGGCACCCCTAGTGCTTACAGATCCCCGCTTCCAGCAACATGATTGTTCGAAACAAATAATAAGTGAAAGAAGGTGAAACGCCCCGTTCACCTAGATTTGAGCTTGTCTGACTTTAGATATTAATCTAATGTCTGATATACTAGAGGTTAATAGTTGTAATGCTGTTGGGATTAATAGTTGTAATGGTGTTGGGATTAATAGTTGTAATGGTGTTGGTGCGATTAGTTTTAATGGTGTTAGGGTTAGTTAGAGGTCAGAGGTCACCTGGTGTCTGGATGCAGGGGTAGGGAGGTGGGGGCATGCGCCACTCTCCGGCCTCCTTCATGTGGGAGCGGTCTGACGCGAAGGTCTTGAGGAACATCTCTGCAGGGATGACCCTCACCTTCCTAAACAAGGTGGGGGCAGCTAGGTTAGCATTAGCAGGGATAGTCTTCCTAAACAGGGTGGGGGCAGCTAGGTTAGCATTAGCAGGGATAGCCTTTCTAAACAGGGTGGGGGCAGCTAGGTTAGCATTAGCAGGGATAGCCTTTCTAAACAGGGTGGGGGCAGCTAGGTTAGCATTAGCAGGGATAGCCTTTCTAAACAGGGTGGGGGCAGCTAGGCTCATTCTAGTCTCAGCCTCTTCCGTTCATTTGCATTACATCTCGATGTGACTCTTCCTGAACATCTGATACATGGAGCAAGTTAAAGGATAACTTCGGGACTTTTCAACCTGGACCTATTTTCCTATCCTTTTGGGTCTCAGGGACTAATGCGGACAACAATTTTTACAATTGGTCCAGTATTGAGCAAGAGTAGCCTGGCAAGCCAGACCCACATCAGAAAGATGTAAGGTCTGGCGCAGCTCCATTGGCAGTGTGGGCGGGATAAACGGTTGTCTTTCAAGTTCCCACTGCACGCAATAGGATAGCGCTACAACCAATCAGAGCAACGAAGAAGGTGACGTAGTCAGAGCGACGGCTCTGACTACGTAATTAATCAAAACTCAGAATACATATTTATTTTCGAGGAAAGACTTCAGTGCCGTTCTTTGTTCTTTTCTCAAATAAAATGTTAACTTCAAGTCTTGAAGAGTCGCGGCCAAAGCCGAGTCGAAAGACAGCCATTCGCCAGCAGCAGCAGCCATTGTTTACCTCTAACACGGAACCGTCACAACTCTGTCGTCATGGTAGCCCGGCTTCCGACTCCGCCCCTCACGCTGTGATTGGTCTGACATACTTTGTGTTTCCAGCACCAAAAAGCCAACGGAGCCGTGCTAGACCTACCTGGCTGCCAAATACATTTGCTGCCGCTAGGGGGTGTCTAGAGTTCTAGGCTAGAGCAAGAGTGCTTCAGCCGTCAATATATGTCCTCTAAAAGGCGCACGGCATACAGTCCATGATTGGTCGTGCTTGCATGTCAATCAAAACCTCTTGATTGACAGTTAATCAACGCTGTGACCCAGACTTAACATATGGAGAGGCTGGCTCTGCGAGACTAAGCTCATTCAGTTTTGGGTTAGCATATAATCAGACTCTATAATGGCTTCCTATGGTTAGGGTGCTTAGCGAGCGTAGGTTAGTACGGTGCTAGTATCACAGTAGACCTTGTTCCTACCTCCAAAAGGCTGGTTTGAGTCCCTGGTCCGAGAGGAAGGCCTGGTCAGCGTAGAGCTGCAGGTCGCAGGGACATGGCAGCACAGAGTCCAGGTCATAGATGAAGCTCCGCCCACATTGGCTGCTCTGATGGAGCAGAATCACATGATAGTCCTAGAAAGAAATACAGCACAATCAGTGGAAGCACACAACAAGTTGGCAAAACTGTTTGGCAAAATAACACTAACAACGTTGACTGTAATCTCAGTCCAACACTAACAGCCTGTGTAACCTTGGTCCCAAACAAAACGGCTATATGCTTTACAATACTCACATCACTCCAGTGTTTATTTGATTTGATTTGATTTTTATTAGGAATTTAAAAGTACAAACAACTCCAAGGAGTATCAAGATACAATAATCCTAGAGGATAGCACTTAAAAGCATTACTTAAAACACTTATTTCCAAAGTGGTCCTCGATGGACACAAACAATACATGGAAACAAACACATCGATATAATATAACAACATAAACCCACTAGTCCCCCTTGCCCCCCCACGCCCATGGTTCAAACTCCCTCCCTTCAAAGTGAACCATCAACCCTCCCACATAGCTGCCTTAACATTTGTTTTAAAAATGTCCTTTGTTTGGCTTTGTTTAATATTTTATTTAATATTACAGGTTGTTCCATAGGGAAATGCCAGTATAAAAAAATGAGCTTCTTGCTGTTTTCCTTTTAACACAAGGAACACTGCATGACATAATGCATGCTCTTGTGTTGCACTTATGTTGGCTTCCAACCATATCAACTTGATAGTTCATATATTCTGGGGCCCTTTTGTGAATTATATCAAACATATGGTTAAGTTTCAGTTGTTTAACTCGATCTTCAACAGGTAATAATCCAACTTCCTTTCTACAGGTCCTATATGTGTCCTGAACATTATTTTGTGCTACCTGCATTTTGTTTTTTAATCTTAATATTAAAAAAACGAGTGTAATGATATAAAAAGTTTAAAACTTAAGCTTTTTTGCAATTTTAGATAAGATTGTAGCTGCAATTTCCTCCCCAGAGACAGATTGGTCAAGAGAGACTCCAAGGTATTGACACTGGTTTTGGATTCAATATTGCCTTCTATATATTCTATATAGAGTTGATATTTGCATGATATTTCCTTGGTCTTTGAATATTGACTGTCTCAATGCTAATACACAAAACTATTCCCATAGTGTTCCATAGTATTGGTTACTACAATTAATTAAATTAAATAAATACCCAAATCACAGGTATATTTCCATGGCCGGATTTCTGTTTCCAGAGAGGAACCTGTTGCAACACAAACACAATTCACAAATCTGAAGATTAAATCAATGAACCTAATGCAGAATCACATAATTGTGTATAATTGTATTAATCATATAATGACTATATGATTAATCGACACTGTCATGAATCATGTCATGAATAATTACCCTCATATGAATATATTACGTACCGTTCTTCTCTCATTTGATATGAATACTGCATACACCTCTTTGACCAAGTCTGGGCTTTGCGCCTTGACAAATTCACACAACTTCCACACATTTTCTTCGCTGTTAAATATGAAAATAAATTACAGCTAGCATGTATAGCATTACATATCATTATTATACTTATGTAATAATTATACAATTTTTGATATTACCAGTAGCAGCTCGTATAAAGGCAGCTATCTTTGGAGGAAGTGATGCTTTGGTAGCCATTCCGTTGCATGACTAAACCCCATCAATCAAACCGAATGACTAAACAAAGCAAAAATAAAAATAGAATCTATGATGAAGCTAATGATAGTAGTAATAGTAATAGTAATTATTATAATAACATAATTTAATTTAGTCCGGTTCTTGCTCCATGTTTTGGTGTCGCGATATAAACGGTCCGACGGAAGTTGATTGTCTTCATGTTTTGGTGTCGCGGTATAAAGGGTCCGGTTGCTATTTGTGGCTGGTCGGTTGCTAATCGCTTCGTGAACTTACATTTATGTTTAATAAAAGAGATGTATTTATTTTTAAACGATGATGATTTAAATTAAAAATAAGCGATATAACCCAGTAAACCAGTAGGTTGCCTAAAATGGGTGCGTTTTACTGCGCCGTATGTAGACAAACATTTTTCTGCGGAAAGAAGCACATTTTCGGGAAAAGCCACCAAAGCCGACTGAGAGTTGTGATTCTCAAATTCATAGAAAAGGTAAGGACATTATGTTTTAAGTGTTGACAAGGCAGGGTGCATTCATGTGGTTCACATCTGACCGTCTGCACGTCGCCGCGGGACCCAGTGTCCTCCCGTCTGGGTGGTGGTGCTGAGCCTGCAGCCTCCAGGACAGCAGCCTGCTGGGCTCTGCTGCTGGTACTGACTACTGTCGCCCTGTTAGCTAGGGACCAGTCTGGCCCTTCACTATTTTCTGAGATACTCAAACCACACGGTCAAAGTCGCGGCCCGTGTCTGTATGCTTTCAAGCATTTAGCTGCCACCACGTGACAAATCTCCCTCTTGACCATCTCTATACTTTCATGCATTAATTGCTAATACATGATGGGCTAATTGATTAGATATTTGCATTAACGAGCTGGTCTGCCTAATTGAGTGGCCAATGAATGTAGAGATAATTTCCCATGGGATCCTAATAAGATGAGTTCTATCTTATCATGCAGAGGAAGTGTGTGTGTGTGTGTGTGTGTGTGTTATGGTGTATAACAACGCAGTCCATTGTGTTCTAGGTGAAGGAGGCCAGACGAACTATCAAAAGGCCGCAGGTGGAGCGGTTGGATGGGACCCAGCAGGGAGGGACCTTCTGGTGCTACTGCTGTGGCGTTGAAACTGAGAGAAACGTCACCGACGGCAACATGGTTGTTTTACACGGGGGCTTGTTGGAGCACATGGCTACGTAATGATATGTTTTATTCCTACCATTTCACAAAAGCCTTCAACGTTCGTCAATATGTTTGACATTTCTTTGCTTTTATTTATGTATTTATTTTTTAGACCCGAACACAAGAAGAACACCCAGAGGTTCTGGTGGGAGTACAAGGCGGACCCTAAACTCAGAGATAAGGTCCTCATCACAACTGAGGACACTGAAAGGTATTCATTCATCCATTATGTGGCTTCAGGTGTGTGGGGCATTTCTTTATTCACAATCTACACTTTCTGTTTAGGTTTAAAGCAGAAGTGGCCAACGCGTTGGCGTCTTACGTGGACAAGGAGGATACAGTCGTTCAACAGGTAATACGCTGCCTTTGACAAGCGGGTTTTGTTCACTCCAGTGGTAATACAGTAGTAAGATATGGGTTTTAATGCAAGTTTTACACTGCCTGCCAGTAGGGCTTGTCTTGCTCTGAGCTGTGACTCCCCACACACATCCTGCGTGGCGGGTTAAGGCAAGATACACTAAACAGTGTGTTACTTTGCACAGACAACATTTCCGGTTTGCAACCAAAATGAAGCGCGCTGTTGGCCGCATGGTGCTCAGTCGGAAAAGTCAAACTCTTCCCACGGCCCCCAGGGTACAAAATGAACACCAGCCAATGGCTGATAGATTTGACCATTTGGCAGGTAAAATAAATGCAGGATTACATTTTAAAACAATTTCTCGGTTGGTAGATTCTGGCAGGTAATGGGGCAAAAGCCTAGAAGTTAATTTTGGACCCTGCACGCCCCCCAATACACCCCTTCCTGCGTCCCGCTCTCGGTTCATCTTAAGATGAACCAGTTTGAGGCTAGACTTGCCGAGATAGTGATGGATTATGCCTATCATTTGTATGACCGCTCAAGCAGGCCCTACCAGAGCACAGAGATGTTAGGAAATTCCTGGCGTCATTAAACCAACAGCACACACATCGCAGTGTCTATATTGTACTCTGGCGAAATCACCATATTCAACAGCAGTTTGACAGCTGATGTGAACACGCCAATTATGATTTTGACAGTCAGTTAAGTTAGGGATTAGGCTAAGGCGGTTTATAATAATAATATAATAATGTATTAATTTGTCCCACAGCATACAGCTATGATCCATTGCCAGGAGAGGCATCGCCTGGCGGTTCTTCAGTCCATTGTAGAGGTTTGTCTCCATGGTAACCATGGCAGTATCCATCCCAGGATCTATCCCACACTTGGTTAGATGGGTTTCTTCATGGTTTACCACACCTGTTACTCCTGATTCTGAAGAAGTGTCGCTGTGTGTGTCCTCCTTGCAGTACACCTTTCAGAGTGGTTACCGTGGTTACACTCAGCTCTACTGGGTTAGATTATCAGAGGCAGTGTAAAATGGGTTAGATACTTTGTTAATCCCCATGGGGAAATTACAATTGAAATTCATTCTCTGCATTTAACTCATCCTATGCCAGTAGCAGTGGGCTGCGACACACTGTAGCGCCTGGGAACCAACTCCAGTTTGTAATGCCCTTGCCTTGGTTGTGGGCAGGAGTGTCATCTTGCATGTTTTGTGGTGGAAGATGACACTTTCTTAGTAGTATATCGATCAATGTATTCAATTATAAAGTGTGTGTGTATGTCCATCCTTGCGTCCTATTGATCTTTCCTGAACTAACATCAGCCTGAGGTCGAGCAGGAGCTGTCCAATGGATGTCAGAGTCAAGAAATGCCTGTGGAGGAGGCTTCTAGGTAAGGCTGTACAAACTAGGTGGGTAATACTTTGGATAATAAACTAGTCTGGTTTAACACATTACCTCTAGACTAGTGAACTAGGTTGGTTTAACACATTACCTCTAGACTTGTGAACTAGTCAGGTTAACATATTACCTCTAGACTAGTGAACTAGTCTGGCTAACACATTACCTCTAGACTAGTGAACTAGACTGGTTAACACAGTACCTCTAGACTAGTGAACTTTTCTGGTTAACACGTTACCTTTCGACTAATAAACTACTGGTAGTCTGGTTAACACATTACCTCTAGACTAATACACTGGCTAAATGATCACAATACATACACCTGATCTGCTGAAATGATGTTGTCTTTTCTCTCAAATTGCTTTTGGATTTTAGACCTCTGGGATGGAAGGAGAAGGCGGGGCCAAGCTGGGGTGAACCAATGGCAGATGGCCAGTGGGCAGGACCAGAAAAAGGCCTGACGTTTATTGGTAACCAGGTAGATGGACATTGACTTTGACCAAGAAGGTTTCTAAAATGTGTATAGACATAGTGAAATGGCACCCAGAACAACTCTCCAAAGACAAGATGTTGGGGTTAGAGGTGAGACAAAACATATTTACTAAGACAAGAAGTTAGTTGGGGTGGTAGAAAACATGGTTTGAATGTAATTTGGTCCTTCAGTAAGACACAATCAATCAAATGCTAAATGGTTTATGTAAAATGTATAAATATGAATACATATTGATAAATACATTTGTATTTAGAGAAATACAGTGTAGAGAAATACAGTACAATGATTTGATTTGAAATGCCATAGCTTGTTGGAAAGGCGAATGTTATGAATAACGACTTAAGACTTAAGAATAATGACTTGGCAGGTATGAGTTATTTACTGGTGTCTTTAAGCTTGATGTAACCAAACTCTTTTGTTCTCGCAGGATTCTTCAAATGGTGGAAATGTGCATACAGGTAACAATAAGAAATAGTATAGTATAGTATAACAATGGCATAGCTATTCAAGTAATTTATGTTCATATTTATTTTCTGAAATCACTTTTTAAAAGTTTGCCTTACTGCTGAATTAAATTGTATTTATACAGCACATTTTATACACAAGTAAATGATATGTGCTTCACAGTGAAAAATAAAAAGTAGTGGAAATTTAAATACAAACAGAATACAGTCCCTCAGCTCATGCCCACTCACCAAATACAATCACCGACACACAGACACGCATTGACCAGCTCTCCTGCAGCCTCCTTAATGAGCTGGAGCCGTCTTGTTGGAAAATTAAAATAAAGTAAACTATTACTTGATCGTAGGCTGGACTACCACTGTGCTCTGCGGTTCCTCTGCACAGGATGTGAAAGCGGCAAATGAGGCTAATAATGTTCTACCAACCTGATAGGCACGTGCAAATGGTTGGCATCAAAAGTCCAAACACCTGATCATACCATGTTTTTTTTTGTTTTCAAAGATGCAAAGACATCACTTTGACTATGCACCCTGGATGCCAGTATCACTTGCTTCAAATCAGTATCACTGATTTGAAGAAATGCCGGATTTGGGTGACTAGGGACTTTATTGATATATTTGAACAGAGCCACAAGGTAATTAGCTTAGATTAGAAACAAAATGTAGTGAAGTGCAAAAAACAGTAAGGTGCAGAGTGCATGTATATATGTATAGTGGAATATATCATAAATAAGATAATAAATAAGATATATGCAGTAAGAACAGTATACAAGTAATGCTAGTAGTGAATGAATACACTATAGGTGAGATATACACTCACCGGCCACTTTATTAGGTACACCTGTCCAACTGCTCGTTAACGCAAATTTCTAATCAGCCAATCACATGGCAGCAACTCAATGCATTTAGGCATGTAGACATGGTCAGGACGATCTGCTGCAGTTCAAACCGAGCATCAGAATGGGGAAGAAAGGTGATTTTAAGTGACTTTGAACGTGGCATGGTTGTTGGTGCCAGACGGGCTGGTCTGAGTATTTCAGAGACTGCTGATCTACTGGGATTTTCACGCACAACCATCTCTAGGGTTTACAGAGAATGGTCCGAAAAAGAGAAAATATCCAGTGAGCGGCAGTTCTGTGGGCGCAAATGCCTTGTTGATGCTAGAGGTCAGAGGAGAATGGCCAGACTGGTTCGAGCTGATAGAAAGGCAACTGTAACTCAAATAGCCACTCGTTACAACAGAGGTATGCAGAAGAGCATCTCTGAACGCACAACACGTCGAACCTTGAGGCGGATGGGCTACAGCAGCAGAAGACCACACCGGGTGCCACTCCTGTCAGCTAAGAACAGGAAACTGAGGCTACAATTCGCACAGGCTCACCAAAATTGGACAATCGAAGATTGGAAAAACGTTGCCTGGTCTGATGAGTCTCGATTTCTGCTGCGACATTCGGATGGTAGGGTCAGAATTTGGCGTCAACAACATGAAAGCATGGATCCATCCTGCCTTGTATCAACGGTTCAGGCTGGTGGTGGTGGTGTAATGGTGTGGGGGATATTTTCCTGGCACACTTTGGGCTTATTAGTACCAATTGAGCATCGTGTCAAAGCCACAGACTACCTGAGTATTGTTGCTGACCATGTCCATCCCTTTATGACCACAGTGTACCCATCTTCTGATGGCTACTTCCAGCAGGATAACGCGCCATGTCATAAAGCGCGAATCATCTCAGACTGGTTTCTTGAACATGACAATGAGTTCACTGTACTCAAATGGCCTCCACAGTCACCAGATCTCAATCCAATAGAGCACCTTTGGGATGTGGTGGAACGGGAGATTTGCATCATGGATGTGCAGCCGACAAATCTGCAGCAACTGCGTGATGCTATCATGTCAATATGGACCAAACTCTCTGAGGAATGTTTCCAGTACCTTGTTGAATCTGTGCCACGAAGGATTAAGGCAGTTCTGAAGGCAAAAGGGGGTCCAACCCGGTACTAGCAAGGTGTACCTAATAAAGTGGCCGGTGAGTGTATAATACAGTATGGACAGTGGTATCGAAGAGTCGAGTGCAAATGTTCAGTGGATGGAGGAAGATGTGTGGCCATCCGGGATGGAGGGTGGGGAAAGTTCAGTCACTGGAGGAAGGTGTGTGTGTGTGTGTGTGTGTGTGTGTGTGTGTGTGTGTGTGTGTGTGTGTGTGTGTGTGTGTGTGTGTGTGTGTGTGTGTGTGTGTGTGTGTGTGTGTGTGTGTGTGTGTGTGTGTGTGTGTGTGTGTGTGTGTGTGTGTGTGTGTGTGGAGTATCGGGGGGAGGGGGGGGGGGGTGCATCACGGTGGTGCAGAGTACAGCAGGGAGGCAGCCACGGGAAAGAAGCTGTTCCTGAACCTGCTGGTCCTGGAACGGAGAGACCTGTAGCCCCTCCCAGAGGGGAGGAAGACCATTATAGTGGCGTTGTTATAGTTGGACTTGCGGTGGTCGATGTCTATGGTTTAAGGCTTTATTAAAGTGTGTATGCTTATGTGCAGAAATAAAAAAATGCATTTATATATTAGTATTTATATTGTGGTGTGTCTACTGTCTATATAGGGGCCGTCCCCCCATGGCTTCAAGATGACCCACTAAAGGGGGGTTCAGTGGCAGAGGTTGGCCCAAACCTCCAAGACTTCCTCAAACACAGTAAGAAAAGATTAACCCTACGAACCCGAATCCTACCACCCCTACTCATCCTAACCCACCTGTAACTGTCCCTGTTGTGAGCAGACTTTGACCTGGCCGCTATTCCACACTGCCAGAAGTTTAAAGACTTTTAGTTTTTTGTTGTTTCCAGAAGAGTTTTAGTAAGACTTTTTTTTGTGTTTCCAGAAGAGCAGGAGAAGCTAAGGAAGCTTCCTCCTAACAGAGTTGGAGCCAACTTTGACCACAACTCTCAGACCAACGCCGACTGGCTGCCGTCGTTTGGCCGCGTGTGGAACAGTGGGAGGCGATGGCAATCCAGGTGAGATCCATTCTACTCCTAACATATCTAATAGAATATCTATCTAATATAATATCACTTATCTAACGTATCTAATATCTAATCAATATTATATCTAATCGAATCTAATAGAATATCTAATGGTATGTAATGTTATGTAATGTTATGAATGTTATACTTTGAAAAGATTTACATTATTTCAATGGAAACCATTGATTTACAATCATTTCAATGGAAACCATTGGCGTCCGAATTTTTGATATTCGTTCTTGACTGTAATTACTTTTTTAATCTGCAGGCATTCGGATTGAATTCATAATTAAAATAATAAAATAATGTCATGTTGTGCTGGGTCTCCTGATGGTTTTTGTTTTTCCAACAGGAGCCAATTCAGGGAAGAAGAAGGTCGGAAGAAGAGAGAAAAGAGGAGAGAGTCTGGTGACTCAAAGAAAATTAAACCAACTCCATAACGGCCCAGCTAACTTCTATTGGCTTGCCTTGAGTATATCAAAATACACCAGGACATGGACATGTGTGTATATATATATATATTTAATAATATCTCTGTAAAAAAATAAACTGGGTGCGCAACAATCTAGGAGTCCCGGATCACATTTATAGATGGTTGATTTAAAGGTCTGGATTACATCTATATATATGTAATCATAAATCTATTGATAAGTGTTATGTTTCTACAGATTAAAGCAGTTTTCCAGCAGAATTCCTACAGAACAGGAATGACCATGTCCATTCAGACACCACTATTTCTCCATTAGTACCAGGTGACAGGGTGTACCGGGCTTTAAGTTACACCACAGGAACTCAACTTTATTTTTTGGGGGGTATGAAAACTACTTTTTTTAATACTTACAACTAAGGAGTTTTATTAACCTTATGGATGACTGTATATTCATTTACTGAATATCAGCACGGCTGTGATTCGGTAGTAGGTACGAGGCCGCTGGCCGAGTGCCAAAGATAATCACAGCCGTGCTGATATTCAGTACCAACAGCACTGCCCCTCGTGTGATTTTGCTTTTATACAACAGTTCTACAAGCGCCATTTATTAGTTGACAGTAATAACAGATTATTTGTTTTTTTAATCATTTATTTGGCTCCACCAACACTATAGTAGACAAAACACAATAGTTCCACGTTGCAAAGCAACACAACCATTTCCTGTTACCGCAGGAAATGTTTTTAAGATTTTAGAGAGCCTTGTGGCAGTTTTTAAGTAAAAACATTTGATTTTAGGAAGAAACACAGCATCACCCCAGCAGCTATGAAGGTATTGAATGACAATCTCATCTTTGGACAAGAAACGGCACTGTCACTCTTTTCATAGACCTAAGGCATTTGATACTCGACTATCATCAACCACAATATCTTGTTCCTAAGGCTAGGCAATATTGGTTTGTCCAAGCAGGCCATTTTGATGAAATCCAGCCATCCACATGTGTGGATGTGGACTAGAGAGATAGAAAGGCTTATTAAATGGTGGACTCACCCCCACACAGTAGGTGGCGCTAATGTACACGGTGTTAGTTTTTCTGAGTATCGAAAGAAGATGAAGAAGTCAAGGAGGAAAGATAACTCTGGAGAGATAAATAATGGCTGAATTTGAGAAAGAGGTGTCTGTCTTGGTTCAAAGAGTTGTGAGGGATATCTCAAATGCTTTTAAGAAAAACCCGAACATGTAAGTAAACCGTGAACCGTCGCAGGTATGAACATGAAGTGTTGTGCTGGTCGAGCCCCATGTGGCACATTACAGACGCATGTATGTACACCATCACCTGCTTTCACCATCGACCTGGACCATGTAGACCCTGGTCTAGACCATGTAGACCCTGGTCTAGACCATGTAGACCCTGGTTCACGTACCTCGTCATTATCAATGCGTTACTGGAAAGATCCGACCCATTGCATCGAAGAACAGACTTGACTGCAATCAGACGCTGTAAATATACTGTCTGGCTTTAAGTGTGTGTGTGTGTGTGTGTGTGTGTGGCGATTGGATTGCAAGTCGAGATTCGCGTGACAATCGTCCATTTGATCAAATTATGGTTGATGTGATGTCTAATATTGAAGTGTGCTTTTTGTCTTACCAGAGCAGATATATATTCCTCTTATTATAATGGTAAATACGTTGTATGTGTTTCAGCCCAGGGCTTTATACTGCATTTAGGTGTGCTTCAGCAGGGATGCGAGTAAACACCTGCTTTCTGAAGTGATGTGGAGGAGTAATTGGTTTATTAGGGTACCTGTCCTCACCTTCATCGCCATTATAAGTAGGCTATATAGTCTCCATGTAAGCTTTTGCATGTGTGTCCTATACTCCCACACCTATCCACCTGGACCACTCCAAACCAAAGTCACAAACTCAACACTGCTTACTATGAAATGCCATTTCCTATGGCGTTATGCCAGAATGACCCTATATGCTCAACATTTGTGAGAGCAAAAAAAAAGTCACTTGTTCGATAACACAATTGACTTTGTGTGTTTATCAGTCTGTGAGTTGTCCTCCTGTCCCCTGGATGGGTGCATGAAGTCCAGGACCTGGGTTAGCTCCTCGTTTGCTGTGGGCATCATGTCGGTTTTTGCTGGACTACAGTTTGCATTGATGTCCTGAGGATATTTGTCTCCTCTGTAACAGAGCAGTGCGTCGTCATGCCTGACTGGAGAACATGACATGGCACATTGCAGCACGAAACCAGTCGCCATCTGACGGTTTGAGTGATTTTCAGTAACCTTTCACCTGTTCAACGTGACGTTGTATTTCTCCCAAAGGGGCCCAGCGATACAACGCATTTACTAGTTTTATTAGTCTCGCGATACCAGACAAACCGACGCCCCTTACGTTTGACAGGAAATGACGTCTTACCGGAAATGATACTCTCCCCCCATTCTCCTCCGTAGGGAAACAAACTTAACTTTGTAACACGGAGAGATTCTCCAAATGTAACTCGTCCTGCAAATGTCCTCCAGAGCAGACGTGTAGTCCGGTCAGACAGATGAATCATCTCCTAATTTATTACTGTTAGTTTTTTACTGATGAATATGTTTTCATCAACACACTTTGAAGGAGTTTTCTT
Source organism: Merluccius polli (assembly GCA_030340625.1). Classification (NCBI taxonomy): domain Eukaryota; kingdom Metazoa; phylum Chordata; class Actinopteri; order Gadiformes; family Merlucciidae; genus Merluccius; species Merluccius polli. The sequence continues at coordinate 366,049 of JAOPHQ010003698.1, read as the reverse complement.
CTGTGACTGCGGCTGAGCCGTCCAGTAATGCACGTGTTTCTGGTACGACAGTGTTTACAAGCACACACAGGACTTCTTTATGTTTAAAAAAAAAAAAAAAAAAATTAATTTTTTAAAAAAAATTATTATTATTTTTATTGAAGGCTGATTCATATACAAACATCAAGGCAATAGACAACAGTAAATACCTCTTAACATACAAGGCACATTAGGTAAGATAAATAACTTATATTATATAAGGTGATAATAACTAACATAAATAATAGAAAGTAGAAAATAAATAAATAGTAACATAAGACAAATAAATAAAAAATAAATAAAACATTTTGAAAAAAAAGGGAAAGTAATGAGTCTACAATCTTCCACAGTTATTCTAGAGGTCATCAAATATTTTCAGATCTTCATAATCTCTGAGGAGAGACTTTGCATGTTTTATTTTCATTAGTCTTAAGGCACTGAGATGATTGTCCACAAGGTCCCTTTTAAAGACGGAGAAAAGGGGTTTTGTTTTCCTCCATTTGGATGTGTGGATGAAAAATTTTGCCAGAAGTATGAGGTTGTTCAATATCAAGTCACTCTTAATGTCTTTCATGTTAATACCAAACACAATATTTTCTCTTGTGAGAGGAGTAAGTAGTTGGATTTTGGTTGATAGCCAGTCCTGTAAATCCTCCCAGAATGTCAAAGAGTACATACAATGGAAAAACAGATGATCTGTAGTTTCAATTTCAGTATCACAAAAGCTGCAGTTATTGTGATCAACATTAAATCTCATTCTCAGCAGTTCATTGGATGGATAAATATTACTAAGAATTTTGAAATTGACTTCTTTTGTCTTAGGGCTTACAGGGTAAGTAATATAGTTTAGTTAGTTCTCCATTTCTTAATGTCTGATTTTGAGAACAGTTGGATGATGGAGTTTCTATTTGATTGTATTGGGTACAGTATATTGTTCAGGTGATTGCGTAACAATTTGTTTGAAATGTTCTCCAGAAAATCTTTCCCATTACATTGAAGCATGGGTAAATTTATCACACACGGCTGTGTGTCTATGTTTTGGACTTATAGTCTTACTGAAGCAGGGATCGCTTTGGTCACTTTATCAAACTGAGCGTGTGTGCAAACTATGTCATACTTTGAGCAAAAGTTTTCATGAGATAGCCAGTGTCCCTGATCGTTAATTACGTGGGTTACTGACCAGATATTTTTACCCATCCAATGCTTTAAGTAGAGAGATTTACCATTACATAGCACATATCTGTTGTTCCAAATGGGGGTTTGATGTGGGGTAAAATTGTGTGTGTACATGAGTTTCCAGCATAACAGCACCTGTTTGTGGAATAAGGATAGTTTGATTGGCAATTTTCCAATCTGAAAATCACATTTAAGAACAAACTCCATACCACCCATTTCTTTGAACAACCCCCTGGGGAGACAATACCAAATACAGTTTTTGTTCAGCAGAAAAGATTTTAGCCATTTTAATTTCAGCACAGCATTTAAGCACTCAAAATCAATTGCTTGTAGACCACCATCTTTGTATTCTTTAATTATTTCTGATTTCTTGATGTAATGAACCCTATTTTTCCAAATGAAATTAAAGTTTAATTGGTTGAATGTTTTAATGAACTTATTAGGGATGGCCATTGAATATGCAGGATAAATGCACCTTGCTAAGGATTCCATTTTGGTTAAATATGTCCTTCCAAAAACTGTTAGGTCCCTTTGTAACCACATATTCAGCCTGGATTTACATTCAAGAATCTTGTCTTGTATATTTAAGGTTTCACTGATTTTTGGGTCTTTGGTTATATGGATTCCAAGATATTTCACAGAAGATTTGATAGGAATAGTATAAGCCTCTATGAGGTTGCAATCATGTATGGCCATTAATTCACATTTATTGCGATTAAGTGTTAAACCTGATGCTTTAGAAAACACATCAATTAACTTGAAGACTTTAGGGATTTGTTCTAAACTTTTTAAGAAGGTGGTGTCATCGGCCAGTTGGATTATAATGATCTGTTCATCGAAAACATTCAGTTTCTTCTGTATGTTGAAGGGCCGCCTAAAGACTTTTGAATGGTTCTGCAATGCAGATGTTTTTTTTTGTTTCCACAGTTTTAGCAACGAAACCTGGAAGATTGTCCATAGTTTCTAGTTGAACCAAGCGTTTCAAGACTGACTTGTGAGTCTACCGTTTTAGAGGCTAATGCAGGGACAGATTGGGACTGTTTTCAGTATTAATTAATTCATTTATCAATTGGCTGCACAAATCTGAAAAAATGACGTCACAATTTCTTTCTTTATTTTTTTAAATGTTTATTTTCTCTTGATGCAGAGCCTAACAGAAAATATAACAATAGGCTAATTGGTGTATGGAACCGCAGCGCGTTGACTTTCATCCCTATGTCTGTTGATCCATATGCTTTCTGTCTGGATTCTCTTCAGTGATGAAATTGGCATCATTCCCTGTCCAGAACCACGCTACAACCGCAGCCCTATTGTGCTGGTGGAGACCAAGCTGGGCTTGGAGAGTTGGTGTGTGAAGTTCCTGCTTCCTTCCCTTCACAGAAAGCTGCTGCTCTACCGACAGCGCAAGAACTACCTGGATAGAGAAGGTAAATAAAATTCTACAAACTAGTTATAAGTCAAAAACGTGCGTGTGTTGATTTAACATGGTGGTTGGGATTCTGTAGGACACATATCATTTAAAGTAATCCGAAAAAAAAAAATCTTAATTCAATTTTAATGTAATAGACAACCACAGACAACAAAGTCTGAAGTTGTCAGCCAAAAGAAGCCAATGTTCTTACAATTCCAGCATGCATCCGTGGTATCAAAACAATGCCACTTTTGCAGTCAAAACCCGAGTGTAACTGTATTCGTTTAAACTATTATGCTTGTTACAGAATATTGATGACAGATACCAGTTGCATCCCTGGTTGAGTAAATAAAATAAGTAAGGAAGGTAGAGCCTGTGATTTAGATCCTGAAAGTTCCCCAAAGGCGGCACAAGTAGTCTCTTCTGGTGTGGCTGGCAGTCTCTTTCAGCAGCTCAGTACTTTCTCATTGTTTATAGTAGTTTATTGTTGCTGTTTATGCATGGTTTCCTGCATCAGCGCTTGGCATTATTTGAAATTTACACCTGTGCGTAATTTGATTCGTGCATAACTTAGTATTCCATTTTTACTCAATCGTGAAACAAAATAGTAACTTAGGAGATAGACGAGTAGAGTTGGAAAACTATTTGAAATTGTGTGATTTATAAGATAAAAAATGTGGGTCTCTATCAGCTTCTAAGTGATATGTACCGTTTTTTTTACAAGTGAAAACAATCTGTTTTTGTTTTCTCTCCGCAGCTCTTGTGGATGTTACTGTTACACTGCTGTTACTGAACCCAGATTTTACCACTGCTTGGAATATCAGGTATGAATTACCTGTTGTTAGCAGTGTACAGTGTATATGCAGTGTACACTGAACACTGAAACTTCTCGTATGTTTTTTTTTTATTGTCGCCTACAATGACATGACCAAAATAAATCATTAATAGCTTCACAAATATAGATGCACGATCTTGGGCATTTGGGAGAATATAGAATAAGTGCTATTTGTCTTGTAACCATCACCAGGTCTGAAAGCAGGAAAAACACCACCAGGTCTGAAAGCAGGAAAAACGCATCAGAAATCGCTCGTTTTACTTGAACCTAAATGCAATTCTGGGGAGTAGGGCTGACACCTACTGGTCGGTTGGTCGGTTGGTTGATTGGTTGGTCGATTGTTACTTTCATAAGGAGAAAAGCGCTTCTTAATCCATTATTTTCGGGGGCGGGATGGACATATGCAGACTGGATCCTGCCCAATCGTGCGTAAAACATCTTGTGGGACAAAAGACGCAAGCTCCCAACAGTGGACTAGCGAGGCTTCGACGGTATACCCACGCGAGGGCCAATGACACTGAGACGCAGATGGAAGTGCACCGCAGTGATTTTAGTTTGACAATATTCGCTTGCAAAACAAAATAGCGTGTTGATAGGCTATTCAACATGTTTTTTTTCCTACTGTCAAAAATGTGTAAAACATTGTAGGCCTAAAGAAAGTTAAGACATAAGTATTAAAAATCTAGCGGATCATGGTTTCTTTACTGTGAAACAGACTGAAATGATTGACATTTCAATGATGTGCCTCCGGAGCCACTAGAACAACTGAGCCGTGCGTGCACAGCAGAGTTCAATCTTTCAGCGGGAGCATGAGCATGATAATACACAAAATAAACTTTTGTTAATGGGGTTTCATTTACTCAGCCGTAATAGACATTTTTGTTTATCAAATGGTCAGAAGTAACAGGAAAGTGCATAGATTTGTCAAATATGGTAACACAGACTCATTTACTTTACTGTACGCAGACCGATCATGCTTAGTGTCGTCCGTAGTCACCTCCCAAAGGCCCATTCTGAGCCAGGAAAAACCCTGCAAACTGGATGATAAATAAGTGAAGCACAACAATTCACACAGAGCTCCAAAAACTTGTGGTCGGAGCTGCCGAATCTGTGACCTAACAATCACAAAATCTCATAATTGCACCTAGTGGTTTCAGAAAATGATTTGCCAATGGCAAAAAAAAAAACAATGTTAAATTATTTGGAGACTGAAACAAAATAAAGTGAGAGGCTTTTATAAACAATACATTGTGTTACATAACTGATGGCATGTGTGTTGCAGAAAGGAGCTGCTCCAGTGTGGTGTGCTAAACCCAGAGAAGGACCTCTACCTTGGCAAGCTTGCACTTACAAGGTTTCCAAAGAGCCCAGAGACATGGATCCACAGGTGTGATGCAACATAGATGCTTAATGCTCATGTAACACATGTAAATGCACTTTTTTTGTTTATCTTATAGTATTTATTCAAATACCTGTATTTACTATTAAACAGGCTGGGTTTCTGTTTTGTTTTTATGGGTGCTAAATTGATGATGGAGTAAAATAATGCAATATTACTGAGGAGTTGATGGATAAGGAGTTAATTCTCCTCGATGTCCATTCTAACTCTGGGGCTACACCATAACACGTGTGTCACCCGTGAAAATGATCTTGAGTAAAGATTTCTGTTGACTGCACCACGCATGTCGGCTACGGCTCCTGTTCTGGTACTCTCTCATAGCTGCATATTTCAATACATGGATTGAAGCAACACATTGTTTACAAGCCTCTGCAGACATGTTTACTAAAATGTCCATATTTTTATGATTTTTTTATTTTTAAATAAAAGCCAGAATCACAGTATGCTGTAGCATTGTTGTTGCATTGTGTGGTCGGGAAACCAAATTGTTTCTCTGTAGTCTGAACATTTCTATTTAATTGAGATTGACAGCATGGCGTTTGTTTACAAACGCCTAATCGATCCAAGTGATTCATCTGATTGGCCGGTTATGGGTTGTTGATAAAAAAATATAAAAGTTGGGGCTGCTTAGTCCATCACCCATGTAGACTAAACACGTTATAGCCACCCTGGTTCCATTCCCGCCTGCGGCAGTTTGCTACATGTCATTCCCTCTCTCTCAAGCCACTTCCCTGTTAATCTTCACTGTCCTGTCCATAAAGGCAAGAAATGCCCCAAAAAATATAAAAAGAAAATGGGTAATGAATGCAAAAATAAAAAAGTCAGCGTGGAGAGAATGCAATGTGTGTTACTTAGTAACGCAAGTTATTCTCCTGCTTGGGTGGTATGATGTATACCAGGGTCTTTAATTAATGGTATATTGATCATTCAACGTTTTTTTTGTCTATTGAGTCTCTCTTAAACTTATTTTGGCAATAACTTAAAAGCTGCTCCTGTTTAAACAACCGTCTTGTTAGTTACAAATTGAATCGGCATTACGGATATTGTAAAAAAAAGTGTAAATTAATTTGAACATTTAAACAATCTTCCTTTCAGACGCTGGGTACTTCTGCAGATCCTTCAGCAGTGTTATGCACAGAAGGACTGTAGGAAGGAGCAAGGTGAAGGCTATCTGTGCCATACTGAAGCAACAGGAAGCAGCCAAAATCTCTGCACACATCAAGCAAGACTTCTTCACCAAGAGATGGCCGTGTGTTCTGAGGCGGCCGGCCGCTACCCCAGCAATTATAATGCTTGGTCCCATCGAATCTGGGTGCTGCAACACATAGCAAAAGATAATGTTGAGGTACATGGAGCTTTCTTCTTTTCTGATAATGAAGTTGAATTTATGATTTAAAAAATCTAACAAATGTATCAAGGTAAAATGTAGGCTTATCAAATGTAGTATACATTGTTAATCCTAGATTAACTATATATACTATACTATTATACTAATACTTGTAACTAAAAATAAAGCTGGTTGCATTGAGAAATGTAGTGTTGTGCTTAAAGCCAGTTGGCCCCTCCTCCCCGGCTAAACGACACAAGAAGCGTCTCGCCTCACACCCTGAAAGCTATTGGTGGGGGGCTACCGACTGCCCAAAGGTTGACGCCCAGAAACATCCTGAAGAAAGTAAAATAAGAAAATCCAGGCAGGGGGTGGGGTCTGTGACCGCCACACACTTGTAGTGGCTCATAAGTGGTGATTGAGAGGAATCATTTACATTTTTTAAAATCTTTTTTAAAGAAACGTAATTCATCCACATCACCGTTTTCTTCCTCACTTCCGACAGGTTTTCCTTGATGAGCTATCCTCCATGCGTCTATGGGTATCTATGCACGTTTCCGACCACAGTGGCTTCCACTATCGCCAGTTCCTGCTCAAGGCCCTTGTTACGGAGCTGTGCAAAGCCCCGGAATCCACTGCAACTGCAACTCTCCGTCAGCAAGGCATCACGACGTCCGGCGAGCGTGCCCACCTCAAGGACACTAGGCCAGCGTTTGGGTTGGAGGAATCGTGTAAAGAGTGGCAGCCAGGCGTCGTGACAGTACCCCGGCTGTTTGACCTGGAAGTGGACTTCTGTTCAGAGCTGATCCACTCCTACCCCGGCCACGAGACTCTCTGGTGTCACCGGTAAGAGCCGCTCATGCTAAAATTTAGGGTTTCATCCATAATATACGCAGTGTTTGCGTGACGTTTTTCAGTTTTGGGCTCATTATGGTTATTTTCCACTAAGAATCTGTGTGGCCAAGTCAATGTGATGTAATGTTTGACGTTTCTTCGACTTCAGGAGGCAGGTCGTCTTCTTGTGGTACCAATGGAGACGGGAGCATCCAAATTTCCCCGGCAACACCAATGAAGACGATGCGTTACATTTTTGCGGTATTTCTAAGGATAATGGACAAGCGTGCAGCAGCACTGAGACGAGCGTAAATGGACTGCCGTGTGGTGGGGATGCCATGGAGGTAGATGGGCTACCGGACCCACAAGACGCCACGCTCGTCAAGAGAGGTCTCCTGATGTCCTGCTCGCTTGCCCTACATGCTGAGCACAGCTATGTTTCTAGTCTACTTGATAACTGCTGCAACTTGGAGCAAAGACGCTTTGCCCTTGCATACAAGAAGTGGTTGGGTTCTATCATTCTTCAGTAGTCTTGAATTACATTGAACCCAGCCCCCCTCCAGGTTCTTTACACGATATCTTTAGACACAGATTAAATGTACTCTTTACTTTTGGTGCTGACCTCTTTCAATATAATGATAAATAAAGTGATGACCCTAAATTGGTCTTTGTATTTCTAGTCAAAGGTGCCTGTCGCTTTTCCACCATCATACCGTACTGGAATCCATGATCACGCTTTATCATGTATTTGCCACTTAACCAATGCCGGATTGTTGATTTTAGCTCTTGGTCTGCACTAGGTACTAAGTGTACCAATAATGCCACATGGGTGGAGCTATGCAAAACTATTCATTGACGATCAGGAGTCCTATGTTAAGATATGACACAACCACTGTTTTTAAACACTACAATAATATCGGTTCACACAAGAGAAAGTTCCTCCCATGGATGAATAAAGTATGTGTCTTCTGTTTAAGCTCACATTGTCTATCTTTCATGTGATAATATAATAATAATAACAATAAAAAGCTTTTTAAACATGAAATTAAATGGTGCTCATTGAGAGAAAGGGACAGCAGTATGGGTGTGAGTGTCACCAATCAATGAGCACAGTGTGGTCAATAGTCAAAGCCCTATGCTCTAGTGTAGGGGTCAGGACCCTTCTCTGTTGGCAGAGCAGAGCCATAACTCAAATAATGACTAAGAGTTTATAGAATTATCATTGAACTGTTTCAACTGTCATTGTAAATTGACCTTTAAGGCTGCAAAGAATGATACTCGTCATTTTTTTCTGGCATTATTGAGGCTAATGTCGATGCTAAGGAACACGCATGACCTTGGTATCTAGAACTGTACAAACCAACGGGTCCAGCCAGTATCTAGAACTGTATTAACCAACCGGTCCAGCCAGTATCTAGAACTGTATTAACCAACCGGTCCAGCCAGTATCTAGAACTGTACGAACCAACTGGTCCAGCTAGTATCTAGAACTGTACAAACCAACTGGTCCAGCTAGTATCTAGAACTGTACAAACCAACTGGTCCAGCTAGTATCTAGAACTGTATTAACCAACCGGTCCAGCCAGTATCTAGAACTGTATTAACCAACCGGTCCAGCCAGTATCTAGAACTGTAGGGACTTCGGTAGTACTGGTGGGGGTTTCTGTTTGGGTTTCCCTTCCTTGCATGCATTTTCTCTTTTGTTTGATTGTGTTCATTGCTTGACTTTACTGAAGACATTATTTTATGCTTGCAGTATGTTTGAACCAGCATTTATACTTTGAAGTTTAAGTTGAGTAGGGATTATATAATATACACCATTTGGTGGATGCTTTAATCCAAAGCGTCTTACAATACCGTGAGAGTGCATACAAACATACAATACCGTGAGATTTACCTTTAATTTTGTCAGACTAGGTCTGTAGTCCTCCTGCTCTGCCCCTCCTATTGGCCTCAGGTAGGTGGTGCTCTGGGCGTCATGTTGAATATAGTCCAGCAGTCATTAATGGCCTGATATTTAAAAAATGCAATTGTTAACAGTCAGTCATTGTATAGTCGGTACAATTTCAATATGAGACTATAAATTATGTCTAAGTCACAGTGAGGCCAAGAATGTTTATTGTTAATTTAAGTACTGCTTTGTTTCTACAGTAGCCCAGAACGGACAAATGGCTCTAGAGAGGACACGTTTTTAATTTTGAATCATAATCGCTATCTTACTTGTAAGCTATGACCTATAGCTTTACAGATTAAATAACTAAATACGATTTATAAATCTATCAAGGAACCTCACCCCTTGACACTTGGCTACTCCTAGACGATGACATAATTTCTGAAGTACCTACTGGCACCTTACAGGCCAGTACAGGCCACCTGCTTCTCCTGGTTGGAAAGGGAGAGATGAGGGGGGGTGGGGGGTGAAAACCCTTGTACTAATGGTCTATCCCAAAAAGTGGTCTAGCCAATGAATGAAAACAGCAGAGATTCTCTGCTGTGATCTTGTTCCTTGTTACTTATGTGTGAAATCATTGATGCAATACAATGATTTGTTTCATTATTATTACACAAAGTTTATTTCAAGATTTGTCCTAATGGAAGTCATATGTTAGAATATAGTTTGTGATAGTTTTCCATGGCTTTCATGCGTAAAATACAAATCTTGTCAAAGGCACTGTTGAATGCTAGTTGCTACTACTTCACAGTGTATTTTTTAGCCAGCAGAATATTCAGGGGTTGCTAATGGAGGTAAAAATGCAACTAGATGAAGCCTTTCATCAAATGCTTCCAATGTAATTAAAATGTATAGATTAATTATATTTTCTGGGCCCTATTCATTATTTATTCAGCGTTAGTGAGGGAATAACAAAAGAAAGCTGGTTGAATAATTTAAGGCTAGGCACGGCTCTAATGTCTAATGAAACATAAGCTTCTTGACAACGTTCAGAAGGCATGTTATCAAGAGTGTAAAAATCATGTATATATAAATATAAACAATTGGATATATTAGATCATTTGACTGTCAAAAAGAGATAAGAAGGCATAAAAGGATTTGACAAAGTATTTGTCTGGCAGCAGACGCAGTGTGGTTACACAACAGTGAACTCTGATACCTGTGTATGTCACCTGAGTACACAGCCTGTCTGCCTACCTGCCTCCAGTGTTCAGCAGTTGGTTCTGTTCTAACCAAATACGGACCAGTACATCAGACCAGAGCTGTCTGTTCAAAGCAATGGAGAACTTTTGGATGTACCAGATGGACAAGCAGAATGAGCAACAACATACAAAAGAGCCACCGAATTTGGAACAGCATTGGCAAGATGAGGTTTGGACAATAGTCATTTCATCAGTCGGTCTATATCATTATTTTAAAAAGATATTTGTGTCAATATCCAAGGTATTATAGCATGCCTCTTCCTATTTGCCATTTTTTATAGATTTTGATGTGTTACAATTGTAGTGATGAGAGGACTCATCACTACATAAAATCAGTTTTACAACATGCAGGGGTGAATAGGATTCATGGGAATTAACAGAAGTATGTGACTTGTGACTGGCAAGGACAATGGATACTTAAAGGTGCTGTAAGTAAGATTTGATAGCTGTAACGTGAGTGTAATTGTTGAAATGCCATAACCATCTGTCGGCTATTTATGAGTGAAATGCTCTGGGAAATATCAGTTCTGGTTGATTGTGCGCCTGCCTCTGTATGAGACCGTTTAGATTTTAGACCGATCCCTGCTCATTTCTGACCAATCAGGGCATCTTCCCTGATTGCTTTAGGGAATCCATCAGCCTGTCAATCACAGGTGCATGAAGTGCAACACTTCTCAATGATGGAGAAACGTAGGGTGGCAGGAGGCAGGTTTTTTGGGGTTGTTTGATTTCAAATTCTTGCACTTTTCTGCACTCTTTACAACTCAAATCTTACCTCCAGCACCTGTAAGTGATTTGTTTAAAGTCTTCTGTTGCAAGCTTGAGGTCAGTGGAGTGGAGAACACAGCGTCTCAGTCACCTGGTACTCATTTTCCAGGGACACGTGTATCGTGTGGCACGTTTGGCAACATGAGCTCACCTGCTCTCATTTCTCTTCCGCCATGCAAGTGGAACTGCATCTCCAGTGATGTGATCTACTAGCATGTAGAAGGAGGCAACCTTGGGATCCGCCACCATCACAGAAAATGGCATCGTCTTCTCCACTTGTTGCAAATGTCATTTTTTATTTTGATAATAGATCATATGGAATTATGTCTAATATCAAAATATTATATTAGGTGTTTTAGAAACTTTAAATTGTATTGTAAACAGTATGTATGTCAATCAGGGAAACAAGTGCAGGTGTATTAGTCATTTGAAAAGGTCTTGTGATGTTTTATAGGTACTGACAGTAACTCATTACTAATTATGCAATTACAAAAATAACATTTGTCACTACACACTGTATGTTGTCCTCTACTACTATAGATGTATAAAGACATGTACCTATATTGTCCTCTACTGATATTAACTATAAAAAGAGACAAATCTATTGTCCTCTAAGAGACGTATCTATTGTCCTCTACTGATATAGACTATGAAAAGAGACATAAATGTTTTCTCTCTCTTCAGTCTCCAGGTTCGATCTCATCCTCTCCATCAGAGGCAGAGTGCTCCAGTAGCCAACTCCTGCAGGATCCTGGCTTTGAGTCTCCTCCTAATGAGGTGTGTGTGTGTGTGTGTGTGTGTGTGTGTGTGTGTGTGTGTGTGTGTGTGTGTGCGCGCACGCACTCGCGTGTGTGTGCCCATGATGCCTGTGCATGGACAACCCTCATACAATTGCAGAGTTTACATACTTTATAGAGGATCATGTGCACTTACCAGTACTGCCCTGTCTGATCTTATTCATAGTCTAGGAGAAGCCTTGCATCATTTCCAAAATTTGTAGAAGGTGAGTGCTTTACATAATGTCATGTTATATAGGCCTCTGTAAGGAACAAATTCCCTTTATCGGGAATGGAGCATGACAGCACACTAGCCGTGCTCGAATGAAAAGTGTAACAAATCAACATCAAGTTTTCAAAGCATGTGTGTTATATTTGCAACTATCCATCCTACCATGTAGTTCCAGGCCCATGTGATCCAGATGACTTGATCAGTGGCGTCGTCTTCGCTGCCAACTACCTGGGATGTGCTCAGCTCCTGTCAGAGAAGACACCTTCCAAGAATGTGCGGATGACACAGGCCAAAGAAGCCATCAGGCGTGTTAAGGTGAAAAAAGTACATTCATATATATAAAGGGAGAAATTATATGAATATATATATGGCTGGGAGGGACGATATGCGATACCATCATGATACTTTGGTGCCGATTCGATATGTATTGCGTTTTTTGTATATCGAGGTATATTTCCAAGAACAATGCACATCACATGTCAGTGTTCATCACATTTAGTATTGCCCCACTTTGAGGTTTGTTTGAAACAAATATTGTGAGGGTCTATTGGTGTGTTCCATTATCATGCCAAATTTCATACAGATGGACACATATGGACACGGGTATATGAAAGTTCAAGTCATCTTCAATGAAAACCTCTGGGTCAACATTCCTCTGGGTCTTACACATTCTGCATTCAATCAATAAGTGTGTGTGTGTGTGTGTGTGTGTGTGTGTGTGTGTTTGTGTGTTTCAGGCCCCTGAGAGTAATTCTGAGCCCATGTCCGAGATAGATCTCTTCATCTCTACGCAGAGGATCAAAGTGCTCAGTGCGGACACACAGGTACACTTATTTTTATTTTCATTATATTATTATTATTAGTAGTAGTATTAGGGTTATATTATTAATATTTTAAATACAGACAATATACATTTGTCTAGACCAATATAATGAAGTGCATGAAGTGAGCAGTTCATGCCAATTGGTTGATTGATGACTGCATAGAGCTCCATTCTACTTCTTTAGATTATTGTAAATAAATAAAGTAAATTCCAAATATATGTGGAAATATATACAAACAGATAAATAATTCAGTATAAATAAGGACATAAATAAATACATTAATACAGAAATAATTAAATAGTGGAATATACAGCATTCGACAAGTAAATCAAGTAAAATGTTGAACTACTCGCTTATATTTATTCGATTAATAATGTTAGCCGTGGACCACAATGCATTTAGTAACGTTGAGCTCATTGTAAACTTTACTTCAGCTGTGGCTGAAGTAGGCTAGTCAGTCTTTGCTGCCCCACTCTTCGAGGTGTTCAGGTTAAGGGGCGTAACACCTGAGACCCTGAGGTCCCTGCTGACGATGCGGAAGGGTTCCAACAATGTGGATGCTCAAAGGAATTCCATCTTGGAAGAAGATCTGCATCACCGTAGTTAGCGTAGTTCCTAGTTGTAGCTCGTGGTAAATCATCTCTGATGTTTACTTCACCCTAAACTTTACTTCAACATTATTATTTTATAAATCGTTCATTATTATTGTTTTTTTTATTTATAATTTTTTTATTATCGTCATTTATTTGACACTTGTATTTATTTATTTTATTTATTTGTGAGAATTAAAGCAGATGTTAAGATGGTGTCATCAGGCCCAAAAATGTTGATGAGAGTTTAAATAGCCTGGGCATTTATGTAAGGACCCACGACGGGGTGTCCCTTTATTGGAAATTAATGTACGACGGGGGTGGTGATGTGGCTGAGGCGGGGCCAAGCGTTTGATTTTTTATTCGGTTTCGACCAAAAATGTTCTATTCGGTGCATCCCTACAATCAAACATGGCGGAAAACAAGAAGAAATGCAGGCAGTACAATGTAAATTATATAAATTATGGGTTTATTCCATCACCCACGAACGTCTGCCGATGTGCCTGATGTGAAAAATCTTAGTAGCAACTCAAGGGCTCAGGGTCACATTACAACTAAAATAACATTTCCATGTTGTTTACCAGTTTCTCCAGTTAAGTAATGTACAAACATGACCTATTATATGTCTGAAAAAAACATACATTTTGGAGGCAATGTTTAAAATCAATGCTTTAATTTCCTGTAAAATGGTCAGATTTGCTCAGCAGCACATCATGTTGTTGGGGGCATAAATACATAAGCAGCTCCAATCCAATCAAAACAGGGATTTTAAAGCAAAACAATGGCTTCTCTCATCATAAAACCCGATGTCAGTCGAAGTCCTCCAGTCTTGACACACTGTTTACTACAAGAACACTTGAAGCACCAGCACCCCATACTTAAAAAAAAAAAAAAGTATGGATACATAGCTCATTGATGTTATATTTTCTGAAATACGGTGCTGTCTTACCATTACAGTATAAAGGCAGAATGAACTACAAACACAAGCCTTTTAATCTTTTACTACTTATAATCGTGCACTAGCCAATATGTGGTTCATTGTTTGCCTGCTAGGAGGTCATGATCGACCACCCCCTACAATCCATCACCTACATTACCGACATCGGTAACATTGTCGTTTTAATGGCTCGCCGTCGGGTGTCTAGACCAGACTCCCAGGAAAATGTGGAGACCTCAAACCATGACCAATACAACAATCACCAATACAAGATGATCTGCCATGTGTTTGATTCTGAGGATGTGAGTGTAACTTCTGCCTATTTCATTATTTCCCATCTTTTCTAATGTTAACATGAAAGGGGTGCTGTCACGCTTTACTATTTTCTAATATAAGTAATGTAAGAGTACTGCTTCATATGCGTGTAAAAAGTTGGATCATTTACATCATTGGATGAATTTGGATGGAGAGTGAAAATCCTGAACCAATGATATAAATGGCCCAACTTTTTTGAGTTGATTTCATACTGTGATTGTTACAAACTTACGAAGCAGTTATCTCTTATATTAGAACATAGCCAAGCATGCTGTTCCCCTTTCAAGTTGATTCATGTTATTGTAGCCATATTTTGAGGATCCAGAAAGCCAGCACCAGATCCAAAGTATTCCAACCATTCACAACACAATCATTAACACTGTGATTGGTCGAAATACCTTGGATTTATCTTGAGAGACTAATGTTTTTGTGCATATTGTGGATTATTATGATGATGCTAATTGAAACTTCATTATCAGGCTCAGTTCATAGCCCAGTCCATTGGACAGGCCTTTAGTGTGGCCTACCAAGAATTCTTGAGGGCTAATGGCATCAACCCAGAGGATCTGAGTCAAAAGGAGTACAGTAAGCTTCTTAAAACCAAGGACATGTACAATGATGACCTCATTCACTTCTCCAAGTCTGAGAACTGCAAAGATGTAAGTATCATACCTTCCTGCCTGGTGTGGATATGTAGTGTTCATATCCACACCAGTGTAGTGTAGTGTATTTATTTATTTGATTCAATAAGTTATCAACATGACACACAAACAAACAACCATGATCTAGTATTCCAGCTTATTTCTGTGCTTGCATTTAAATATTTTTTCTTTTAGGCTTTAATTTGGTTAAAGGCTTCAAAGTTAAAGATTCAAGAGTTGAACAAAACAAAACTTTCCCTTCCTCCTCCCCTCTGTTTGCCCAACATTGAGAAGTGTTGCATTCAGGCACCTTTGATTGACAGGCAAGATAGATTACCTAAACCAATCGAGGAAGAAATGAGATGGGAGCAGCCTAAAATCTAATTTGTCTCATACAGAGGCAGGCGCAGTCAACTCAAAACAGATATTCTCAGAGAGCATTTCACTCACTAATAGCTGAATAATGGCTTTGTCATTTATAACAAATTACACTCAAATAATAGCTCTTAAATCTTACCAACAGCACCTTTAATTTATACAGAAACAGCATGAATTATTCCACTTGTATCATATACATTTATGCATACTGACCACTTGCTCTGTGTGCTATTATCCCTCAGGTATGTATAGAGAAATCTAAGGGGGAGATACTGGGTGTGGTCATTGTAGAGAGTGGGTGGGGCTCCATCCTGCCCACCGTCATCATCGCTAACATGATGCATGCTGGGCCGGCTGAGAAGTCTGGTGCTGTCAACATTGGAGACCAGATCATGTCCATCAATTCCACCAGTCTAGTGGGACTGCCCCTATCCACCTGCCAGAGCATCATTAAGGTATAGAGTAGAGGATCCTTATCATCTGGGTGGACACTCCCACTTGTGATGTTACTAGAGGGGAGATTTTGAAATGGCTTGTAATGGCTAATTTCACTCACACCTGGTGGTAGCATAGGGGCCCTTTAAGGTATAGAGTAGAGCATAATTAAGGTATAGATTAGTGGGTGATGAGGAGGGACTTGAGTCCAGGCCAAACAACAAAGTATTGTATTTTAAAGTTATTTAATATTTGTAAATACTTCCAATAGATCAATAAATAATAATTCAATGAAATAGATCAACAGTAACACATACATGTCTACAACGTTCCCATGGATACATGAACATTTTATACACATTTAATGTAGGGCAATGAGAAACAGTAACTGACACAATAAATAAGTAAATGACTTTGAACAACTCGCAAAATAAGTAAGGCATAGTATTTTAGGCACTTACACTGTCTAGTGTAAGACTTACCTGCCAGTTGTGGGTTGCTTAGATTTATTAAAGGAAAACCAAACAGTGGTTTGAGGAAATCAAATTGTTCAAGTTTTTGAATACAAAACATATCTCTTGACAATTGACACATTTGAGTTATTTGCACTGCAGGGCTTGAAGAACGAGTGCCGTCTCAAGATGAGTATTGTGAGCTGTCCCCCTGTGACCACCGTCCTCATCAGACGACCAGACAGCCGCTACCAACTGGGATTCAGTGTCCAGAATGGCATTGTATGTAATAGCTTGAAGCCAATTCAGTATGCTATTTTGTTTTAAACACAAATTCCACCTCATTTAATGTTGGTATAAAATGACTCAGAAGGTTGATTTTTGAAGGTTTGTATATCATTGCATCGAGACTGGTATTATTTTACATTTAAACAAACACCATGTCATTCAGTTAAAACAAGACAGGAGAAAATAAATCAGAGGTATTAGTTAGCTGGTTGTCATTTCCAAACACTGACCCTCTTGCTGCAGATCTGCAGCCTCATGCGCGGTGGCATCGCTGAGCGCGGTGGCGTGAGGGTGGGCCATCGCATTATTGATATAAACGGCCAGAGCGTGGTCGCCACAAGCCAGAAGAAGATGGTACACATTCTGTCCAGTGCCGTGGGAGAGGTAAGGAGTCTCATGTATTAGTGTTGGCTATCTTTCTTGCAAAAGGAGTAGGCAGAGTTAAACACACACTTCCTACACAAACAGAATCTATTTTTTATTTTGTATCATTATTTATAGATAGTCATATTAGCCGTATTATCAATGCTTATTTTTACGCTAATTTCTCAATAGGAAATGTGAAATAATGTAACTAAAACAAAATACACTACTTTTAAACATTGCCGTTGTAGGGTTCCTAACTCGCTTGTATACAAATAATTCCTCGTAAGACACGGCTTGACAGCAATTATTTGATGGAGCATGATATGAAGATGATGAAGACACACCAGCAGCATATTTATGACAATGCAAAAGAGTAAACATAATTTTTTAATATTGTTGATATCAATACACTAATGAAATTGGATAACATGTCAATATTCTATGTTCTGCAATTTGACATCTCAAGTCACCTCCCTAACTACAACAAAGTCCTTTTACAAAGACTTCCAGGCAGACTGGGTCAAATTTCTGCCCTGCAGAGCGTTACAGTATAGGAGCACTCTGATGGACTTGGTGCACAGTGAACAGTGAAGTATATGTCAGCACGTTTACATGGAAGCACGGTAGCCAGGGTTACGTAACCCGGTTACCTTCTGGTGACGATCCTTATCCAATGTCTTTTGAAATATTCAGCGCTAATTAATTCTGTGCATGCAACAAACATCAAAATATTTCACACCACTCAAAGCTACACTCAACCACATAACCAAGAGCATGTTAACAGTGTTAATATAATATAGGCATATGATGGCTCAGCGTTCAACACACTTTAGAAGTGTAACGGGTGCCTGGAAACCTGACACATGCAGTCCCTGTGCACCCTTGGCCAGAGGTGTTCTGCACTGGTGAGCGACAACACACAGACCTTTGCTAGTCAGCCCCTTCATGTCAATTCAGGAGACAGCAACCAATACCCGTGAAATTACACAAGCTTGCATATTTGTCCAAATCAACGCACCATCAGTACACCAGCAGTACACCTTGTAGCGACCCAGATTCCGACATGTGGTCCTATGCTACATGTCATTTCCGCTCTCTTTCAACCATACTTTCAAGTCTGTCTTCACTGTCCTGTCCATAAGGGCACAATAGAAAGGCCCAATAAAAAGGCACAAAGGCCCATACATTTTTTTTCTTTTTCTTTTTTTAAATATGACCATCTGAAAAATGTTCAACCTTGCATTTAGACTTGCCTTAATACAAAAATGTATCTGGTCCAGAGTTTGCACACATTTACTAAGGTTTTTAAGTACCCTCTACTGACCTCCTACTTGGATGAAATCATTCTAACAATAGAGAAACAATTAATTGATTTAAAGCATAATTGTCTATATAAACAACAAAAAGGCATCTCAATCACATGTTAATGTTATCACAACTAATGGGGATTGTCACAACGCAAATTGACAGTGATCAACTGCTCAGCACTTCGTTAATCATTTGATGTCTTTATCCTTAGATCCACATGAAGACTATGCCTGCAGCTGTGTATCGCCTGCTTACTGCCCAGGAACAACCTGTTTACATCTGACTGTTCGACCATAGGCCTACTTTAGATTTTTGGCAGTTCTTTTGTTTGATTTTTGTGTATCCCTCAATTGACCAACACACCTCCTAAACACAAACACAACATGAAAGTTGAGAAGGTTGCAGAAGAACACAGCCTCTAAATTGTTGCATAGATAGACCTGGCCTAGTTATTTCACTTTCCCAGTCTAAAGCTGCATCCCAAAGCCTCGACTGCAGGTGTCATAGGCTGCATTTCTGTCAGAAATCACTCATGTCATAGATTTACCCAGTTATTGGATGAAATGGTAATATACTTTAGTTTGGCAGTTTGGTCCCTGCTGTGCATTTAAAGCATGACATAATGATGTCAGATACAGCATAACAACATTTGACAACAAAAATCATTATATAATTTCCCCTCATGGGGTACATCAGATATCTCAACCCATTGTGTGGGTTACATACAATACAGAGCAGAACCAAAGCAGGTGGTGGGTGATGGTGGGTAAAATCCAGCTCAGCACTTAACTTCGCAAAGAGTATGCGTGAGATGGAAGGTCTTAAATTGACCGATATCAGTGTAAGTGCCTTTGATTGAACCGCGTTAGCTGTCAGCTGATAGGTGGCACATGAGTGTCCCGCCAGAAGTAGCTACACACATTTCTCGGCTGCTGTCATCGAAGGCTTACCCAATGTGAAGGATCCTTGGCATGCGGCCTAGAGATGCAGCCTTCGTTTTGACAAATTGCAAGGATGCAACCGGTGTATCCTTCTTAGCCTCCTGTTACCCACCATCCTCTACGCACCTCCGACAGGAGAAATGGCGAATATTGACTGCAATTATGTGAAATGCCTGTTTATAAAATGTAAAAACAGCACCGTCTCATTTCTACGTGTCAGGCTCCTTCGTAGGACAGTGCTACCAAGGACCCACACTACGAGGCTGCAGCCCAGGCTTTGTGACACAGCTTATCACTGGGATTGTTTGGTTAACACGAACATTATTGTATAATGATCAACACTATTTGGACCTTTCCGAAATATGGAGATGAGCAAGTGAAAAAAAGTAATTCAATAATACCACCAAAAATTGCTGATAAATATTTTTAAATGTATATTATATTTAAATATATTTTTTCTTAGTCCAATCAGAAAATTGTGGCGTGTGGAGTGATCTTGTTATTTGGTGTGTACATTCTAACATGCGTTGTGTTCACTCTTATTTTTATGTGGTACAATGCAAAACCTTGAGTATAGAAATGTGCCTAATGTACTGAAACACTATTCTTTTCTAAAGCTTACCACACCTAATTGTACCTTTAAATCAAAGATAGGAAGACACATGGTGGCCATTTTAAGTTTTAAGCAGAGGTGGAGGATTGAAGAATTGAAGGGAGGCAGATGCATTGTCATAGTATGGAAGGCCACAGCAGAAGCAAACATTTTGTTCTTGATCTATATATAGTTATATCCATGTATAAAAGCACCACTATGTAACTTTTCACTGCACGTTTTTGGTTTTGATCAAATGTATGTAAGTAACTAAATGTCTGTAGAATAAAATAATACAAATCAATGGTTCGACTCCATTGACGCAGGGAATCATGCTCTTGCATTCAATTTGTTAAGTGCCGATCAATGGCAGGAAAATACAATGAGCGGACGTGACGTCAAAATAATATTTATTAAAGTGGAAAACAAATGTAGTTTTAGGCATAGACATATACATAGACGCCTCATGACGTGATGGAACGTAACCCAGCGTCGCCGCCATATTGGTTGGGTCTCCTCACTCTAGTCTAGCATAGGAGTCAACGGGAGAGCTATGCAGTATTTTGTGCAGCTTACGGCGCAGTATTGACACCAGATCGCGTGGGATTACCTTCACAAGTAAGATTGAACAATAATTCTTCTTTTTTTTCTTTTTTATTAATTCGTCCTGTATCATAACTAAATCTCTGCCGTTTGTAACAAACCAAACCGTGTGAAAATCCGGTAAACATTCGGGGAGTTATGCTTATTATTGTAGTTGGGGATACACCTTCCTCAGTAGAAATAAATGCACTGGGGGCGCACTGGGGACCCATCCAAGATGGCGGCCGCGCTGCTACGTCAGCTCCAACAGGCAGCGTCAGTCTATGGTTTTAGGTATATCATACGGTGGCCCTGAGAGCTCAACGAACTGCAACTTAAGAAAACATATGCAAATAGACAAAACACAAGCAAATTAAGAAAACATCTTCATCAAATTGACAACACTACACAATACAGAAACGCGCTGCAAATACACTAAACAACAACGGAAGTCAGTGTTTCCAGAGGACACAAAAGTGATGGACACGATTTTTTATTTAAAAAAATGTTTAAACTCAATATGAATACAGTATACCTACCACTGTAGGGCATACACCGTAACGGTGTATCTTTAGGTTCTGGCAAGATGTGGACTGAGAAGTACACAGCTATTATATGCAATGTTTGCTTATTTTCGCTGCGCTGTTTAGATGCGAATACGTTGCATACAATAAAATATTGGCCAACTAGCTCTACAAAATCATCTATCCTAGCTTGTCTGCAAGTTGGAGCTAGTAAGCTTATGGACATGAGACATAAACAGACCAGCTATGGCAGAGAGCATCGCTCACACACACACACACACACACACACACACACACACACACACACACACAAGGCACATGGCATGGTAACAATATCACACGGAATTGTTACCATTGAGAAACGTTTTGCTGGATTCTCCTAAGTGGCCTCAGCTGACTCTTCCCATCTCTCTGTTTGGTCTCACTGTTGTTTCTGTTTACTGTAAATTCTTCTTCTTTTTCCAGCGCACAACCTACTATACCAAACCTTCTACTGAGGCGGCCAATCAGAGCTCATTACCATACACCCCACCTTCTAATGAATCAATCAGAGCACAGCTCAATACCATACATCCCCACACCCACAAAACAGCCTGTTCTTCAGAGCGGAGAAAATGAGTGGCAGACACTTACACTACAGAAGCTGGATTTAGGAATTTCTAATATAGAAACTTCACTAACTTCTTGTAAAGACCCCAGGGAACAGTTAACATAAATAGTATAATACCTCTCCTTTAACATGTTCATAGGCTCACTGAGCAACCCTGATGTGCATGTCCTTCAGCAACATGCAAATTAATCAAGGCCTCTGATGGGTTCAAACCCACCACTTTCTTGCAGTGGTGGTGCAAGCCCAACATTATTACATTACATTATTACAGAAGCATCCTCATAGGATAAACACAAGTGTCACTCATAGCACTAATTATGGGTCTGCTCTTTTTATGTACCAGGGTATGGATAGTAGACTAAATTAGTTAAGATAAGTGTACTACCTGTGTCCTGCGGAGCTGACACATAATGAGTGTTATGAGCCTGTGACACCTGTGTTTGTCCTACGCCTTGCAGATGATGCCTCTGTGAAAAGGGTCTATTGCCCAATTGGTTACATTCAAGTAGGTGTGTAGTATGAAGTCCAACAGTATGCATGATGTGTGCAACAGCTGTGGCACATGCAAAGTCAGTAGTTCAGTAAAAGCTGCACTGATTGATATTCTTTAATATAGTTAATTAATAGGCTACCATTACCAGAAATCGTAGCTTGACAACGATATATAGGGACTCTTTGACCTTTAAAATACTTTGTTATAAGATGCAGAAAGATAATTACAATCAAATAAATGTTCAAATTCAAACACACTGTTTGCTTTGTGAAGGTATCTATTGAGACAGTGATCTAATATTGAACAAGAAGGCCCACACAAGGGAGGTGCTGCATGACAAGACCTGACATCTCCCTGGTCAATAAGGTCAGAACAGAGAGGAAGGGGAGGGCATCAAGCTGTGGAAGGAGTCAGGGGCTGAGGGATAGATGTTTGGCTTCGGAGAGCTAAAGCTCTTGAGCAATGACCCCAGATGACTTATGATATGGTATTTTACAACTCCTTTTCAAGATAATAGATGCCTGCTAAAGAGCAACTACAGGCAAAAAGAGTAAACCTTCATTTAACTTATCTATTCTTTTTTTTATTTAGATAAATTGCTTAGATAGATATCTCTACAGGGCTGTGCAGGTATATTTTGTGTGGCAGGGGCTCAAGCTAAAAAGTGACATCCCCCTGACCCCAACACACATCCACACCCACACACAATGACTTTGATGGGAAATAGCCATTTCAAAATTGTTTCAATCTGTTTTATTATTCATTATAAATTAAGTTACAGCCATTTAGGCTGACTATAGGATAAGGAAAGGAAAATAAGGTTAAATATAATATGTTGAGAATATATTGAGAATACATTACATTTATGAGCAGTGCACTGGATTATTATTTTTCAAACAAAAAAATATTTTTAACCTCAAAATGCTGGGGTATAATGTGCGATCAATGTTCATGCTGAAATTCTCCACAGAGGCCTACATTGAACAGCGGTATATGGATGAATAGTATATGGATAAAGAGAAAGGGGGAAAAAAGGAAAATAAATCATGCAATGTTTCAGATTAAATTGTTTTCCTTAAATAATTAAAAAATCATATTTCACCATTTACAATATTATCACAAATATCATAGAAACAATCAGCGCTGGAAAATGGAAAAAAATGTATGCATTTTAAAAAAAGTACAACACAGTTGATAAGTCTGGTAGGAAATATTTAGTAGTAACGCCTATTTATGTACGGTAACCTGTACAATAAATTAATTAAATAGTGTTTTATATAATACGAATATAATAATATACTTATAATGATGTTGCTCTAAAATAAAGTGGTTACATGTCTTTCTGGGGCTCGGCTGGTGGCGTTAACCCTAAAGTTCTGTGAAATGAAAATTATGACGTGAATTTACAGCATTATAATTTAGCTTGATGCATTTAGCCAGCCAAAAGTCGTGTTGGTCTTCCATCTCCATGGGGGGGAAGGGATGGACCGCCGGGTGAAACAACTTTAAGGGTGAGGATGACAGTGGCTCAGGACCAGAACAGGACCTGGTGGAACACACACAGCAAACTAAACCTCCCACTCTGCAATTTTTAAAAACAAAGCTGCAAACCTGAACAGCGAAGGTCACTATGGTAACCACGGTTATTTGAACAATTGGCTCACTCTAGTCTACAAGGTATCCTTCTCCACAGCAGGAGACACTCCGAGGGAAGGATTTCCGGTCTGCAACTACCATTATCAAGACAACAATATGAATAGCTTTATTTTACGTCCAATTTCCTGTCAAGACCTGGAAAAACCCATCCATGCATTCATTTTTAGTAGGCTTGACTACTGTAATGCTGATTCACATGTCTCTAAAAACGGACTCCAACTCATCCAGAATACTGCTGCTAGAGTTTTAACCAAGACTAAAAAGCAGACCACATTACTCCAGTGCTTAGATCACTGCACTGGCTTCCTGTTTGCCAAAGAATTGAGTTTAAACTATCACTAGTAGTTTATAAAGCACCAAAAATAAATATCTGCACTGCTTGTGTGTTATGAGCCCACCTAGAGCTCTCACTGTTCCCACGGATTGAATCAAGCATGTCGTAGCAGCTTTTAGTATTTATGCACCACGGACCTGGAACACACTTCCAAAACATTTGAGGTCTGCCTCAACACTTTCTTCTTTTACATAAGGGCTCAAATAATTTCTGTTGGCAGCAGCTTTTAATTAAAAATGTATTTTACATTTCTCCTTTTTTTTAAATTTAATTATCTTTTAATGATTTTCCTTTTAATGTTTTTACATGTGATTTCTTATTTTGTAACGCACTATGGGTGGCCTTGTGTTTGAATGGTGCTAAATAAATAAACATGCCTACATGGCATATATATATATATATATATATATATATATACTGTATATATATATGCTGACTGGTCAAAGAGGGGCTCCAGCGACCTCTGGCTGCCATGCCCCTGTTCACCACCCCCCAGCCCTCTAGTGAGGCATCCGAGCAGCACACCAACTCCCTGTGATGAACTCTTCACCCACACACCCTCTGTCAGGGAGGAGCAGAACATCACTTTCTCAGCACCGTCATGCACTTCTCCTGCGATACTGTAAGGCAGCTGTTGGACTGCGAAACATGCGTACATGGGACTGGTCGTAACTCCTTCCCTCAGAGTGTCTCCTGCCGTGCGGAAGGATACCATGTAGACCATGTATAACAACATAAAAACCACAATGTTGGCAAAAACATGAAAGCATTTTGGTTTGTGTTTCTGTTACAAAACCACCAATCACTCACTGGTACATTTTTTGCAAGACCTGTCCTATAGCAGTTGGCCTACCATAGAGGCTGTGGGGGGTTCAACTCCGATTTAGGTGTCTTCAGAGGCACAGAGTAAATGTCTGGGGGATTCTGAGCCATCTCCAGCTGCAGATAAGCAAAAATCATTAGGAAAAAAAACTGTAGACATAATAAGCACATGTTCAAATTCATCTGTTACCTGACATACCTGATGAGACCTGCTTTAGGATGTAACATTTGTTTGCTAGAGAAACATGCCCAATGCTTGACATTGTTAATCAATGAAAAACAAAAATGGATCTTAACATGAAGATAGTAAACAGCCTACTAACACCCTAAGAACAGTTTCTACACAAGCATACTGTATAGTCAATAGGTATAGTGATATTACCCCTATAATGTTCAAGTGGTCATTGATCATCAATTTTATACTGCCAAATGAGAATGTGTAGCCATTATAATATATATATATATTTTTTTTAGCTGATCATTTTGCCCTCACCATAAATGACAACCCTACATATTCTCTTAACTGTATATCTACTACTCCCTTCTTCACAAACTGACTCTGGCATTTCGAGCTTCCTGTATTTCTAGTATCCTCTGAGTACGGGCGAGATGATCCATCCTCTCAAATGCCTGTATCTTCCCCAGGAAGGACTGCGTCAATGGCTCCCCCGTAAGGCTCTGCATCTTGTCTCCTGTCTCCTCCTCTTGCCGTTGAAAGTCTGTGTCAGTGGCTCTGCTATCAATAGTGAATGAGGGGTGTCTGGGGACATCCTGTTGAGCGGAAGAGCCGCTAGCCACTGCAGAGGTCGTTACGCCTCCAAGTGACTTTCCTACTGAGTTGAACTGGGAAGACTTCAGGCAGCTAGAGGTGGCCGGCGAGGTGGCAGAATGGCAGTCAGTAGTGGTACCGCCGTTGGACATATAGTTGTAGTTGTAGGTGGGACTGTCAGAAAGATGGAGATTTTGAAGTATGCAATGGTGTGGGTGGCTAGGAAGTAATGCAAGGTCCACCTCTTCTCCCAGAGCCAACCTTACCTGCAAATGGATATAGAGGGTAGCAGTTAGTCTGCGCTAAATACTATTTTTAAACTTGCCATGCTCAAGACCACAGCGCCCGACCTCGTGACGCGCACGTCTCAAGTAAATGCACCTTCACTGGCCCTAGATTGCTAAATTCCTCTGTCTGTAACCACTTTATACACATTTGCATGTGTAAGCATCTGTGTATATATATTTGTGATTTGTGTCTCTCTTTACCTGTGGGGTACCTGGTTGTGGGACAGGTGTAGGGCTGAGAACGTCCTGAGTGCCCAGCTTACTGACAGAACTTTCAAAGTCTGGACTGCATTGGTACAAGACCTGCACAAAAATATTTGCACTTACACCCAGTAATACGCTGAGCTGTTCTTTTTCTGTGATAATTGAGAGTTTGGTTTCTTTTACAGAATTGTTGCAGGTCTTCTGAATATATGCTTAAATTTAGGTACAAAATATACATACAGCAACTTGCATTATACATTGGATGGCGTAGAAAGTTCTAAAATGTAATTTGACTTCATGAGTTTACCTCTTAACTTTTTCTTAGAGATTGCGGTGGCAATAGCTGGTAGCTTCTTGGTGCCTGTACAAATAGGGACAGGGCCCTTCACTACATGCATTAGATTGAGCCACAAACACAACAATGGGAAAGTCCGAAGAGCTCAGTGCAGATCAGAGAAAGTGCTGAATAGAAGTCAGGAATATCTCTTCGGGCCCTCTCAAGGCAAATTCAGGTCCCCAAATCATCAGTGCAAAAATTGTTGGTTAGTACAAAGTCCTGGGAACAGTGGTCTCTTTGCCACAGTCTGGAAGAAAACCTAAAAGCTCCCTCTGCCATAACATTGTTCCCAGGCGTCCTCATCTCACCAGTGAACTGCTGGAATGGGAGCTCCAAATAAGTGTTATTGGCGAGAGAGAGAGAGAGAGAGAGAGAGAGAGGGCGAGACCTTCAGTTACATGGGTTTAGCAGCGAGAGGCAAGAGACAGGGATGGACTTTCGATAGGGGTATATCTGTTTCCGTTACATGTTTCACATGTTTCTTTGTCAACATTTTCATCCAAACTCCATATTTACTCTCCTTGTTGTTGTTGTTGTTGTTGTTCTCCTTCTTGTCATGTCCTTATTCTTCTTGCTCCGGGGACTGTTAACTGATGTACACAGCTAATAGGAAGTAAAAGAATGGAAATTGCATTGCGGTAGACCGGGATAATGCTACCATTCAGGATCCTGTCTCAGCCTACTGCTGATAGATGGTCTGGTCTGGATGGTCAGATCTAATCAGACAGTCTGGGATGGTTTTGCTGCCAATGGAAATGGTGCATTGCAGGAAGTGGACAGAATAATGAAGTTACCTCAGAATGACCTCAGAATACTTCAGGACAACATCTAACCAACAACCCCCTTGAAAATATGTCCTGAAAAGATGAGTCCATGTAAGAAAACCAAAACATCTGGTGGAACTATACGATTTCTTCCAAGAAGAGTAGTCAAAGAATCCAACCAGAATTCGGCCAGAAATTTGTTGGCTACCAAAAGCGGCTGATTGAGGTGAAAAGGGCTAAGGGACATGCAACCAAATATTAGCTGTGCTGCCTGTATGTATAATAATAATATAATTTTGACCACTTTGAATGTTTTCAGAAGACACACAAAACATTTTGTTAAAGAAACCTAACTTAGTATCTGGTACAGTGTAGACTAGTAATAATTTTAAAAGCCTTTCAGCATATTGTAATTTACAAAAGCATTTCTATGTAGTAGGGGTGTCCCCGACTAAGAATTTACATAGTCGAATCTGATTCGTCAAGTCTTGCCAATAGTCGACTGATCGTCGAATCATGTTTTTTTCTTTTTTTTTGCTCATTGATCCATATTCTCATTTGCGACATTGGCTTCCATTTTTTCCACACCAGACTAAAGAGCTGAAACACTCAATTAAACAATTTCGATTACAATTTCGAGGCCGTTCGACAGCGGTGTGTTTTGGACTTGAAGTCCATTCGATTCGAAGACGATTCGACTATGAGATTGGCAGTCAAATCAGGCTCCTAAAAATCGAATCGTCGAACAGTCGACTATTCGGGGTCACCCCTCCTATGTAGTTTTATCAATGGATTGCACGTGTCAAAATAAAGGAAAGCTACGGCACCCTGCACCACCAGTAAAGCTTTACAGTGAGTCCCTAGTATGTTTCATGAGCTGACTGACCTCCTTGGCTAGCACTCGGCTCATGGCTGAGATGTAAGTCAGGGGTGGCTCGTGGCAATGGCTCAACAGATCTGTCTCAGGCTTGCTGTGGACACAAGACCCCTCATTGGTGGTATCATTCATGTCTGAGGCTGGCCGGCCATCAACACTGAGGTAGTCTGTGGACATGCTGGAAAGGTAGGACACAAGCTCCGCATCGGGGCAGTCCAATTCAGTCTCTATCCGCTCCAACTAAAAAAAGACACATGATGGATCTTGGGTTGACATAATGGACGCACAGACAGATAGACAGAGTAGATTCAGCAGAAGGACAGAGAAGGGAAACAGAAAAGAAGAACAAACCAAAAAAAAGCCAATAGAGCACCACTTGCTAGCAAAAGAGATACAAAAAAGACAATCAATATCAGCATGTGGTCAGTGGAGTCAAAAAGGTGCCAATAAAAGTGGCAGGAAAGTTACTAAATTAATCAATTAATTAATTAATTGATTCATGAACCAGTCAACCCACTGACCTGATTGATTAATGAATCCATATATTATATAATCTTAATTAATATGATATATAATTGAAAACCTGTATGTACCTTCCCTTCGGAAACCCAGACGCCCTGCATCTGCTGCTGTTTTATGGTGTCCTTTAGGGAGCTGTACCAGGCATCGTTGGCTGAGTTCAGATGGATAGTTCCTGGATGGAGTCAAGACCTTCTTAGACGTTACGCTTTCCCATTCAAATTCAACACAAGAAAACCGGAAAGAAAACCTTAAATACATGCACATATGTGAGTGAGTGTGTGTGTGTAATGCCTCTCTTCCTCAAATATATGTCCTCAAGTCCTTGGATGGATATATCCTTTGTTTTGACTGCACAACCAGTTTAACTCTCTTACCATTTTAACTCCATAACCAGTTTAGTCAATCAGTGGTCGTTTTTTCACTAACTTAGTCCATATATGAGGTTGAACTGAAGCTTCATGGTGTAAGCTGCGTTTCATTGGTTCACATCCATGGTGCTAAAGTGATAATGCATCATGCATGCCATGCCTACTTGATGCTCATATCTCAGAATGGCTCTCATTCATCTCCAGAACTTCAACATGTTCCTGCTACGAAGACTGTGTCGGAGAGGTGAAGAGATGCACAGCAAAACCCTGTCCTTCGACTAAGGTCCTCCTCCCAGGACATAGAAGGCCTAAGTGTTAACGAGGTGGTGGCCATGAGAGTTCAAACTGTTATGTTCATGATGTTGATGAATTGGTGATTATGATGATTTATGTAGGATGATTTATGTGTTGTTACTGTCTATGGAATGGCCTTTGTAGTGTTGGTATTGTAGCCCTGTCCCATATCCTTCCCTGCACCCTCCAACTCCATGTGGAGCCCCATGGATGTTATTATTATTATTGTCATTTTATTAATGAGGAGTCAATAACTTGTCTTGCCCCCAAAAATAGTGTCACACTAACCAGTGAATAAGTGATGTTCAGTGTGTGTAGGCTGTCACACTAACTAGTGAGTAAGTGATGTTCAGTGTGTGTAGGCTGTCACACTAACCAGTGAGTAAGTGATGTTCAGTGTGTGTAGGCTGTCACACTAACCAGTGAGTAAGTGATGTTCAGTGTGTGTAGGCTGTCACACTAACCAGTGAGTAAGTGATGTTCAGTGTGTGTAGGCTGTCACACTAACCAGTGAATAAGTGATGTTCAGTGTGTGTATGCTGTCACACTAACCAGTGAATAAGTGGGAGCAGGTCTTCCTCAGCTTGAGCGCCTGCAGGTACAGCTTGCGGGCGCTGCGGCTGGAGTTGGGCATCACCCTCTGCCTCATGACCTTAACGCCCTGCTTGCTGTCGGGGTGGAGGAAGATGACGATGGGGTACCACTGGGTGTAGTTCAGGGTGTTCACCGCCTTCGGAGTCACATCTAACAGCGCGTGTTTATTCTTCAAGGTTGTGACCAGAAAAGAGACAACAGATTGTAATAGAGGGTTTGCACTCACTGTAATAAATACATTATAGCACCAATATTCAACTCCTGACCGTTCTTGCGCCGATGTGATAAAACACACCGCAAGCTGATTCTGACTCTACTATACAAGCTAGAACATAACAAAAATGATGACATCAGCTGTTTTGGAACCAAACAACTAATAGTCATGATATAGTAACATGGCCGTTTTCTTCAGGAAAGAGTGCACCAGTGTCTGTGTTTGGGGGGGGGCACCTGTTCGATGATCTGTCGGATGGTGTTCAGTCGCACCACTCCTGACGACTTTACAGAACCAGCGTCTTTAGGCTCCGTTTCTAATGTTTGGGACAAAGAAGCAACAGAAATACAAAGTCTCTTTCACGTAGTAAAATATAGTGATATATGTCTTATTTTACTACTGTACTATTATTTTATGTATTGATTGAAACAGTTTGCATGATAAAGGCAGCTTATTAGTATGGCATTAATAGTGTCTTTGTTTTGTCTTTGATATACTTTATTATAAATAGACACAAAGGTACTAGTGTTAAGAGCTGAATAACAATGACATACATGTTGGCAGCCACACAACACAAGCAACGTACTGGCAATAACAAACTGATCAGGCATCTCCTTGGCTAGCTTCTCAGTCGCTGCATCAGCAATGGGGCCAAATATCACCACAGGACGCCTGAAACCAGCTAATGAAATTCAGAGAAAAAAAGTGTTCACTGAAACAAAATCCAAAAATCATTGAGATCTCCACTTTTCATTTGTTATCTCACACATTTTTGCACTTACACAGGCACATTCTGTAAGATATGGTCTGATACCACGTTGTAATAATAATATAATATAACATATGCCATTCGGTGGAGGCTTTTATCCAAAGCATCTTACAATACCGTGAGTGCATACATTTTTAGCATGGGTGGTCCTAGTGGGAAACAAACCCCTAACCCTGGCAACGTTAACGCCATGCTCCACCAGTTGTTAACGTACACCCACCTTCTCGGAGCACCACCTTTTCATAGGTTGGGAAGGGAGTGTTTATGTCCTGGGTACTGGGCTCATCCTGGCTCTTCCTTACTAGGTCATTCTTCCTACCGTTCTGCTGGCCCCGCAAGCGCCAGAACTCGGCCCTGTCCCCCCCCACCATGTCCCTTGGAGAGCTCAGGACACTAGCCATCTGCTCTGCCCTTCAACGAAGAGAGACAAACATCTCACACAAACCATACCGTGTTTCAGCACAAACAAAACAAATTGGTGCAGTCGCTAAAAACCGCCACAGCGGGAAAATCTGATGGCTTTCAGAATCAAATAACCTAACAGTAGAAAACCACAGTTAATGTGGATTTAGTGGCCTTTTCTGAGCACTCGGTAACAGAATGTGTGGTCACAACTACAACATCATGATCAGAACTGTGCAATGATCACCTGATTTTGTTGGGAATGACACCCTTCTCTAGAAGCTGCTTCTCCTTGCCGATGCGTATCGCCAGCCAGTTACCCAACTTGCCGTCATAAAGAGTGTCAACCACCTTTAGTATCTCCCCGCAACCAAAGGTTAGGCTCTGAGGACCTTCCCGCTCATAATCAAAGTGAGTCCGGATGAAAAAGGAATCACTGCGCCCCGACACCAGGACGACACTAAAGACTACACAAAAAGGTTAATCAATTTAGAGTGTTAAATTGTTACACTGTGGAAAGGAAATTAATAAAAAGATACACTTTGTATTAAACATTATATATATATATATATATATATATATATATATATATATATTGCACAAAGAAAAATCAAGCAGGGTAAGGTAACTGCTAATTAGTTGACTAATGAGCAACAGGGTTTTCTAGAATGTGCTGTGGCAATCAAGAACTAACACAGGGTAAACTAAACTACACACTACATACAAGGGGTGAATGGAGCTTGATGGAACCCTGGGCCACTCCACCGTTTATTGTACAATAATCAATATATTGGTCAACAATCACTAAGAGGGTTTTACCATCATGTCTTCTCTGTGCCAGGATGGTGATGTCCTGCCCTTTGGGGATCTTCAACAAAAACAGCACTGCCTCTTCTCTGAAGATGCTTCGGAAATCTACATTGTTCACCTTGAAAACACAACAAGGTTACAGTTAGCAGTGGTGGAAGAAGTACTCAGATCTTTCACTTAAAGGAGAACTGCGGTGTAAACTGGTTCTGGGATGTTTAGTATGATAACGAGTTCGAACGTTCCATGGAGAGCAAAAAAAAGCTGAGACGACTATACGATTGACAATCACGCGAGCTCTGTGATAAGTCGATTGACGAACACAGAGCTTGCGTGCTCGCATGATCGTCAATCGACTCAAGCCTAAAAAAAAACATGGCGTCGACGGGTGAACTACTGAAGGTATTGTGTGTATAAAATATGCTTTTTAATAAACTATCTGTACACTTACGAAGTTGTCAATGCCTCGTTTTATATGTTAAGACACTCATTATACTACCAAAGAAGTGTCAGGCTATTTCTAGCCTTGTAAGCGCTTTAAAAAAGTGATTTATTTTTTACCAGGTCAGATGCCCGTAGCACTCAAACGTAGAGCAGTTTGGTAGAATTGGCTAAACAGCTAACTTAGCTTCGTGTTGTATCGTTTTTTTTTTGCTCTCCAAGGAACGTTCGAACTCGTTATCATACTAAACATTAGGGATGTCCCGATCCCGATCCCCGGATCGGATCGGGCCCAATTCAGGGTTTTTAAGGTCAATCGGGATCGGCCGATCTAATTCAATTGCATGGCCGATCCATATTTTATATATATATATATATATATATATATATATATATATATTCCATTGTTACGTTTGTTTGTCGTTGTTGTCCTATACACGAATCCGGCGAAACTACCGGAAGTAAGCGGGCGCCATAACTACTTTTATAATGTCGAGTGGGAAAACATGTTCCGTTTTCAATTGTTTTAATAGCAGCAATAACATTTCCAGTTGGAAGAAAAAACAATGTGTGATACACAAAATACCCCAGGGTAGCCCTCTCGGACACACACGCTAGCTTTTACCGCTGTTTTTTTTTTTTAAATCAGCACTTCCAGACCGTCACCGGGGCTTCAGAGTAATGTGTCCGAGGAGAGTAGCCCTCTCCCGGACACACACGCTAGCTTTTACCGCTGGTTTTTTAATTTTTTTTAATCCACACTTCCAGACTCTGACCGGGGCTTCAGAGTAATGTGTCCGCGCTATGGAATGCCATCTCATCATTACATCGCTGAAAAAGGCATCTATTTATTATTCTATTTCTTAATGTACAGGATATTAAATGTTGTTTGCCAACACAAAAAGTGATATCGGAAATCTGTATCGGAAAACCAGTATCGGGAAATATCGGGATCGGATCGGGAGCAATATGTAAATATCGGAATCGGATCGGGAGCTAAAAAATGAGATCGGGACATCCCTACTAAACATCCCAGAACCAGTTTACACCGCAGTTCTCCTTTAAGTAAAAGTATTAATACCACACTGTAGAAAGTAAAAGTCCCGCATTGAAAATGTTACTTAAGTAAAAGTACAAAAGTATAAGCATCAAAATATACATAAAGTATCAAAAGTAAAAGTAATCATTATGCAGAATGGCCCATTTCAGAATAATTTTCATTATATTATTGGATTATATTTATTGATATATTAATGTGTTCATCGCTTTAATAATTCAGCTGGTAAAGGTAGAGCTCATTTTAATTTAGTTATATATATTGTATATATTACTTTACATACTGCTGGGTAGCTTGTGCATTTCCTCCTTGGCACCAATAAAGCCTTATTGATATAATAATAATAATAATAATAATTAATTGCATTTATATAGCGCTTTTCAAGATACTCAAAGCGCTTTACATAGTGTGTGTGTGTGGGGGGGGGGGGATATGACACCTCATCCGCTACCAGTGTGTAGCACCCATAGACATATATACATAGACGCTTCATAGACTGACGCTGCCCGTTAGAGCTGACGTAGCAGCGCGGCCGCCATCTTGGAAGGGGCCCCAGTGCGCCCCCAGTGCATTCATTTCTATGGAGGAAGGTGTATACCCAACTACAATAATAAGCATAACTCCCCGAATTTTTACCGGATTTTCACACGGTTTGGTTTGTTACAAATGGCAGAGATTTATTTATGATACAGGACGAATTAATTATTATTATTATTTTTTTTTAAATAATAAGAATTATTGTTCAATCTTACTTGTTAAAGGTAATCCCACGCGATCTGGTGTCAATACTGCGCCGTAAGCTGCACAACATACTGGCATAGCTTGCTCTCCCGTTGACTCCTATGCTAGACTAGAGTGAGGAGTCCCAACCAATATGGCGGCGACGCTGGGTTACGTTCCATCACGTCATGAGGCGTCTATGTATATATGTCTATGGTAGCACCCACTTGGGTGATGCACGGCAGCCAGTATGCGCCAGGACGGAGTCCCCATCTCCATCCCGGGGCATTGGGGATCTTACAGAGGGCAGAGGGATGAGCACCCCCTACTGGCCCTCCAACAACTCTACCAGCACCAACTCGTCCGCCATCCAGGGATGGACCAGACCAGCCCCCACTTAGCTTCCAGAGAAACCAGCAGTGCAAGGCAGGTAGCCATGGTGCTGGCTACCTATATAATAATATAATATTTATTGATTATATTTGTAATGTTAATCTGAATCTACAAAGTAACAAGTAACTAAACAGATAAATGTAGTGGAGTAAAAAGTACAATATCTGCCTATGAGATGTAGTGGAGTAGAAGTAGAAGTATAAAATAAAAGTATAAAAAGTATAAAATTTGAATTGCAATCCAACCCATCTTCTGGTCTGTCTGTTTATATGCCAGACGTGTTGGAGATGTACCAGGACAGATTTTTACTTGAGTAATTGTACTTAGTTACTTTCCACCACTGACAGTTAGTATGTATAAATCAGTTTTAAATTCATTTAAATGTTCTGGGAGACGCTTGGTGTATTGTAGGGGCAGGTGTTAATGTTCTGGAATGTGAGTCTGGAGCCACACAGTATTGTACATTTAGTTGAATGTGTAACTATCTAGGAATCATTAGAAGTGAAATGATTGAGCCTGGAAAATACTTGAACACATACCCTCTGAAACCGGGATGTGTGTGCATGTAGATATCAAAACAGTTATTTTGGGTGCGCAGGTTTGCTTATACCTTTACAATCTGGTCCCCAGGACGCAGGCCTTTCTCCTCAGCAGGGCTGCCCTCCTGAACACCTGCAATGAAGATGCCCACAGCGTTGCCCCCTGCCAGTCTGAGGCCCAAGCTGTCTCCCTTCTGGAAGCACACCAGCACTGTGTTGGGCCTGGAGGAACATCCTTCCATTAGACAGTGGATGAAGACAGATGGCTGAAGCTTTGTGTTCTACTGAACTTAGATACACATCTAATAACACTTATACATGTCAGATAACACTATCTGACACTGTATATATATATATATATATACATATATAAACTGAATGTTTGCAATATCGGTAGCAAACGCCATTCAATTGTAAACTGTTGATAGTTATTTTGCATTTGGGCATAAAATTACACATTTCCTCTGAGCTCATCTCTCCCATTTAACACATCTGGGTTTAACAAAGCTTCGACACTAGGCAGTATAACATACATACAAAAAACAATCTTAAACAACTTCGGAAATGCACCAGCAACCACTTTTTATTTGAAGCATTTTGCTATGATGGCAAGAAAATGAAAAGACTGACTAAATATGAAGGTCACTCCAAACTTCTGCACCCACAGCCTCTCCGTGATTGCGGCATACTGTTTGAGGATACCCACATTGCCTTCTATTTGACTTGCATATCTATTAATGAATTGATTTATTTCTGTAAATCAAATGTAACTTTGGTCAAATACTCTGATTATAAAAGTACATTACAAGCTATCCCGAAACTCCAGGCATGCCAGGCACATCTACTTCAGCCATGAAGTATAACAGTTATGACATATATATTCACTTTCAGATAGTGTTGGTAATGTTTTTTGCATTTGGTCAGAGTTCTGCTGTATACCTACTAAAGCTATGCTTCAAGGCTGAGCTCAAAATACATAGTGATGCTGCAGTAAGGCCACAGTAACGCAGGACGTAGGTTTTAGCCCTGAGAGTTGAAATGATAGAGATTTACAGAGTAAGATACAGAGATACAGTGTTCGAATTATGGGGGAGCCAGAAACCTGAGCACCCCTGAAAGAAAATTTTGGAGGGGTCTCTAACATTGTGTGTGTTAAAATTGTACTTTTACGTAACAATTCACCTGGGGTTATTTTTTCCCCATCATATTTGGAGACCCCCCCCCGAAAGCCAGGTAGTAATTCGGACACTGCAGAGATGGAGAGAATATCTAAAGACCATAGCATAATTATGGGCCTACCCATAAATTTCCTCCTCTTCCGGGCTGGGGCGGAGAAGAATTTGGGGAGTTATTTTGACAGTAGCTGTAAGACAAACATTCTGTGTTGGACAACCCACAGCCAAATGCAAGTCAACTCACATGTCTCCTTTCAATTATCTGTTTTTTCTGTCTTTTATACTTCAACCTTGCATGTGATAAATCTTGGTGTGCACTGTAATGTACTGGTTGACTACCTCCAACTTCCTCAGCGGCCATGATGTCTACTTTGTGCTCTGATGACAGCCGGAGATCCTCAGGTTTTTTTGTACGTGATGCTGTAGCCTTGGTAACTGGGATGAGGTTTTCCCTGTCACACAGAAATGAGACGTAAAGACATAATATATTGGAGCTCTCTCCATTAGTAGTAGTTAACCTGCAGACTTCAACCCCTCGACCTTTGCACTGACACTCCTTTGCTCAATCACCGGGACCTTGTGACTAAAGCTTTGTCTGAAGTCATTCACTCATTCGCTACTCCCTGCTCACTATTTAGGGATTTCTATGTAGAGGACTATATAGTGAGCTCATCTGCAAAATGAAAAAACACTTTCGGACACTACTCTCTCTCTAATTAAGTCATGACAGTCGCATTAAAAAAAATGTGCCGGATCAAAGTCGGCTGGTGGACCAACCATAATAAATACCGGCATGCATTTTTGTGATAAATACATATATTAATGAGGATATTTTCCCAAATTAATAACATATTATATATATTATAAATAGTAAAATAATCAAAACATTATTTTCCCATTTGTACGACGGATTGCGTTGCTCTCTCTCTCCTCCATGGATGTGCTCTCCTCTCATCCGTGATTGACTATCGGTTGTACACTACTTTTCACGATGCATTGTGGGATATGATGAGTCCACTATACAGGTATAGGGTATACTCACTGGTGGACTATATAGTGAGTAGTGAGTGACAGTCTAAGGCTATCGACCTATGTCCTATACTTGCTGCTCAGCTCCTTCCTCAGTTGTGGCAGTGGATTCTCATGGGGCAGGGGCCTCTTCCTCACTTACTTGTGGACTAGAGATTTGTGTTAGCTCTGTCTAGCTGGTAGGCGATAGTACAAGTCCCCCCGCCCCGTCCGACCTCATAAGGACAAATATCACAAGCAGGGTCCAACATTAACTTTTAGAATTGTGTCCTTTTACCTGCCTGAGTGGAACAATCTACAGGCCTAGCAATCTAATCCGCGATTGGCTGGTATTAATTAGAATTGTAATTGTCCAGCTTGTATGGCGGCCAGCCTTTTTGGGGGTCTGAAGCGTGATCATTAAAGTGATCACCATTTAATATCACACAGGGACACACAGGGAGAGAGTGTTGGGGCCAGGGCAGCAGAGGGTGTCGTTACTTTCCCAGGTGTTCCCTTCCAGGGGGAGGTCTTCAAAATAGACATTGTTCCAATGGGCCTAAAGTCCATGGGATGGATTGAATTAAGGGTTAGGACGCTGGTCTCCCCACCCACCCGTTACCTCGAGTT
This sequence comes from Merluccius polli, assembly GCA_030340625.1. Lineage (NCBI taxonomy): Eukaryota > Metazoa > Chordata > Actinopteri > Gadiformes > Merlucciidae > Merluccius > Merluccius polli. The sequence continues at coordinate 327,861 of JAOPHQ010003698.1, read as the reverse complement.
ATATCGGTCATTGGATGAATGAGAAGACTGATCCGAATGGTGGGATCTCCTGTCCTCTAGGGAAGAGTAGTCCTGGTACGACTCCATCTCCGACACGTCTGGCATATAAACAGACAGACCAGAGGATGGGTTGGAACGCAATTCAATGAATAGCAAGGAGTTCCATAAATAACACATTAACCGACTGTTAGGACCTTCTGCCACTCCTATGGCCTAGTCTACCAACCAAACGGCTCACTTCCGGGAGCCTGCAGACCTCTGAGTGGAGATTGTAGTAAGGTGATTCAGATTTGGTCTTGTTAGAAGTCAGACCACTAAGTCTGACCAGGCATTAGATTTATTCTTTTAAGCTAGATTAGGTTTAGAAACCGACAATGAACATACAATTCCAAACGCAGACAAGAAAATGTATACACGCTGCAGTTTTCTTGCTAAAGTAGCAAAATCAGTACCAGAGTATCAGTATAGTACTTTACTTCATCATGTTTGGTTGGAGAAATTGGTAATCACAGAAAGATAATGACGATATTTTTTTGTCATCCCTGGTCCGACAATCACATTTTAAGATGTGGCTAGGACTTTACTCACTTTGTATTGCAACTTTTTGTACTTTCAATAAATGGGATTACATTATTTTTTCAATGTGAGTAAAATGATAAATAAAAGTGCATGAAATAAAAATGGAATGATTCGGTAATTCAATTCAAAGTTAAAAAATAAATACAATGCCTCCTCTGCCCGGGTCGCCGGGCAGAGGACGCAGCCGTTCCGCGGCGCTTACCTTCCTGGGCTGAAGCCCAGGTAAGCCCGTGCATTAAGGCGCCACTGCCCAGACCTACGACCGACGGGGGGGGGGGGGGGGGGTCGCCGGGCAGAGGACGCAGCCGTTCCGCGGCGTTTACCTTCCTTGGTGGAGATCCGGTATAGACCCAGCTCCCAACCCAACTTTGAGAATAGATTAACGGCGATAATTTTTTTATCGCGCGATAAGCATTACCGCGGGAAGTAGGGGTGCTGGGGGGGCTGCAGCACCCCCTGCTGGTAGGACTGCTGCACCCCAAAAATGTATTTACCCAAAAATAAATACATGAAATAAAATGAAAAAAGTGGGGGGAAAAAAGAAAATGCTAAAAGTTAAAACTGGAAACACTAATATACTATAAATTGTCGCGGTCTGGCTTAATATTGACTATACAATTTGTGTCTTGCTAGTCACATGACCACGCGTAAGGTCAAGTGTCAAGTGACGATACGTGACCTTAAGTGACACTTGACACTACTGTACAAGTTGTAGTCGAGCTAACTGAGCACCATGGCGCAAAAACACATTTTAGACTTTTTTGGGAAGTCTGAACAAAACAAAAGGAGATGCAACAGAGAGTTGGAAGAGGCAGACTCGCAGCCGAGCACCCCTGAAACGACCGAAACAGCAGCAGCACCCCCAGACTGTGATGACCGGGACCGGGAGTGTGTTGACAGGAGCTGTGAGCCTGCAATTCAAACCAACGTCCCAGGTCAAAATGCTAACGCTTCAGAGGCACCGCATCAACCAACTAGCTTCAGTTTTCCAGGGAGGCATTTTGGAAAAGAAACGTTTTGTCGTTCATTCAATGCGAGCTGGTTTACCAAATGGAGATGGCTGCATTATATTGAGGACGGTGATCGCGTTATTTGTTTCAGTTGTGTCAAAGCAGTGGAGAAAGGTCTAATTAATGAAGAGAGTGTACGGTTAGACAGCTGTTTTGTCAAGGGAGGCTTCACAAACTGGCGAAAAGCCACAGAAAAATTCAAGGAGCATGAGAAGTCTAAGCTTCACAGTGATGCCATTCAAAAAATCTCTGCTCTAAAAAACACCCCGATTAATGCACTTTTATCTGACGTTGCCCGCCAAGCTCAGAATACTGCGAGACATGTTCTGGAACTGATGTTCAGGTCAGTGCTCTTCCTGGGAAAGAAGGGGGTGGCTTTTCGGGGTGACAGCAGCCGTGATGGCATTTTGTATGAACTTATGCTGGAACGTACCTACAACCTCCCAAAAGAGAGAGAATGGATTCTTAGGAGAGATAACTGGCTCTCGGACACAATTCAGAATGAAGTCATTCAACAGTATGCCTGCGCCATTCAGAGTGAGATTGTGTCCCGTGCAGCAAATAGTCCCTACTATGGACTCACAGCCGATGGTACCACGGACGCCAGTACAATGGAACAATTTTCATTGACACTGCAATATGTGGACGAGAACATGGAGACTCATTCTGATTTCCTTGGATTTTACAATGCTCCGGACAGCAGCGGAGAGACACTGTTCAAGTGCATCAGGGATGTATTTCTCAGGCTGAACATCCCAATTGAACGTCTCCAGGGATACTGTTTTGATGGAGCTAGTAATATGTCGGGACGGTTTTCGGGGGTTCAGGCGCGGCTGAAAAAACTATGTCCCGAGTCTCTGTTCATGCACTGTGCCAACCACTCACTTGACCTAGTTCTTCAAGAGGCCGCCCGAGAAGTGAGTCTGATCGCTGACTCCATGAACTTTGTTCAGGGCATAGCTGTGGTGATCCGTGAGTCATCCAAACGCAAGGAGCTCTACGAGTCGATGTTTGGCTGTGATGCAGTAGTTACCATACTGGCTGTATGTCCGACAAGATGGTGCATACGAACAATAGCTATCAAGCGTGTATGCAGTGCCTACAGACAGATCATTGAAACTTTGGAGCAGCTTAAGGGTGACAAAGGTGTGAGAGGAGAGACCAGAGCCAAGATCGGAGGCCTGTATAAGAAGGCACTGAAAGCTAAAACCTACTTTGGCCTCCTGTGCTGTGAAGCACTTTTCGAGCCGTGCGAGTCGGTGGCCAGGAGTTTACAGCACACCAAAGCCAGCGCACTGGGTGCCCTTGAATGCACCGAATTGCTAAGAAAGCGCATAGAAGCGCTTCGAGATGATGCAGTGGTGGAGAACATACTGCACAAGGTATCCACAGCTGGACTGAAAATGCCAGACGAGCACAGGATGACAAAAACCCCAGTCCGCTATCGGCACACAACAGAGCCAGAGGCAGCAGCACAACACTCATGGCGATGTGAGTTTTATGAAGCAGTGGACTTGGTTACAGAAGAACTAAAGAGGAGATTCGACCAAGATGGCATGAAAACAGCAGCTCTTAGAGAGAAGGTTGTTATTAAGGCAGCCAAAAAGGAACAAACAGTGAATGTGGATTCCCTGCACCTTCCCTTGCACTTTGACAGGGACCAACTGGAGACGCAGCTAAAAATGATCGGAGACGTCTTCAGCGAATCTCCCGGTAATACCGTACAAGACATAGCCGCAAATATGTCTAAACTCCATCCACAAACGAGGGCTGTTTTCAAAGAAGCTGAAAACCTCATCAAACTATGCCTGTGTCTCCCCATCTCAGCTGCATCATCAGAGAGAACATTCTCCACTTTGCGCCGCCTGAAGACCTGGTTTCGCACAACGATGACCCAAAAAAGACTGACGCACCTTGCTCTCATGCAAGTCCATGGAGATATTTTGGACAGTCTGGACATTGGCAGCCTAATGAGGAGCTTCATCAGCGCCAACCCGGAGAGGAAGGCCACATTTGGAGTTGTGTGATGGAGGCTGTAAGTGACGTTTCTTTTTCAAATGCTGCCGCTGCGCAGCGCGCCTTTACGCACGGTGTTCAGCACCACAGTTACATGGACAGCTGTGACAAATTGTTTACTGTTGCCCAAAGTGATCAGCACCAAAAACAGTTACACGGACTCTTTGACACATTGTTTGTTGTGGTTCCACTAATATGTGTATGTAATATTGTTTTGTGCAAGTTAAGATTTTTGCACGCTAAATTTATGTGGCCGAGGCTCCGGGTTCATTGTTATTATAAGCCTACGACCAATTAACTCTGAATTATCTTGGAATTAAAAGTTGCTTTCGGTTTTTGATTGAGAACTGATCTCATGTCTTGCGTTTCATGATTTTATATATTTTTTATATATTTTTTTTAATCAATGTAGCGAGTTGCAGCACAGAGGTTTTTTTCTCAGCACCCCCTGCTGAGAATATGTTCCCGCGGCTATGGCGATAAGAGTCTCGCGTTATCGCAGCGCGTTAACGCCGATAACGGCCCATCACTAATATATATTTATATATACTGTATATTGCATTGCATTTATTTTTTAACTTTGAATTGAATTACCGAATATATATATGTATTTGTGTGGAGTTGAAATGAAAAACAGTCATCAACCAATAAAAACATTATTTTTAACTTTCTAACTTTTATCCACTTTTGGAGCCTTTGTTATGTAATGTATTATTTTGTATTTCGTATTATTTAAACCATTGTACAACCACAGTTGCTAACTTGAATAGAGAAAGAGCCATGCAAACTTGAGGCTTTTCTCTTTTCAAGTTAGCAACTCTGGTTGTATAATGGTTGAAATAGTGTCATTATAATGACATGTTTTCTTGGGAACTGATTTAACTGTAAGCCATACCTAGCAAAACGCAAACACATGCTGAAGTCTATAAAATGCTAAAACAACATTTAAAATGGATAAACAAAACACAGTTCTATGAGATAACATTAAAAACAGTAAAATAGCACATTTTATAACTCTGTATAGTTTGGGATGTATGGTAGAAGAACCTGCATAGCCACTCACCGTCATGTTCAGAGTCTGAATCAACAAGTAGGGGGATTCGAACCAGGAGCTGCTTGTGGTCCCGCTGGACCGAGAGCTGCAGTTTCCCTCGGGACTTCTCTATCAGCTTCCCAGCTTCATTCAGTGAGAGGTTCTCTGTGACCGTCCCGTTAATCTGCAAGGCAGATATGAAGAGAGGCAATCAAAAACTGTAGAAAGGTTTATCTATCTAAAAAGGTTTGTCCCATTTCCCCACTTAAGCCAGTGTTGATAGTGGCACCAACTATGTTTTTTATATTGGAGTAAGCTTACAAACTGATAGCTACTTCGATTGGCAAGTTGTCTGTGTTAACGCTGCATCCTACCCTTCCATCCTATAGGCGTAGCCTATCATCCCAAGAAGTGATGCGAAAAGCCTGATTGAGGTTTCCCTCCCTAAAATGTTTTGTGCTGGTCAAAGGGGTACTTGGCTGAAAAAATATCATCAAGGGAGTACATTAGTACAAATTGTTTAAGAACCACTGGGTTAGATGAATCACAGGGGGAACGTTCACATTGGTAATGAAAAATGTGTTTGGTCCGTCTGGGTGACGCAAACTCTCCTATGGTGAGTCCCTGTCCTCCCAGCCGAGGATGACTTCCCCCGCGAGCGGTCATGGGATGACACACTGCGTGCAGCCTTGGACCAGGTCGTTAGTTACCATCGACGGTCACAAGGTGTCACCACGGACTACTCTTACATCTCCACAGTGATCTATCATTAGGTAGAGGATATACAGACACTCAGACAGGGGAAGATAACAGCCAGGGCCAAAATAGGACCAGGGGGTCATTCATTGTGTCATTCATCTCAACTTGTAAACCCTTGACAGGTCTATAATTTAACCTGGGTACTCAATGAGATGTCCTTTCTTACATATGCAAATTCCTTGTGTCTAGGAAGTTTTCAGGCTGAAATTATCATTGAAATGAGAGCTCTCCTTCCGAAAATATTGTTACTTTCAGGATCCATATGCAGCTTCCAAAAGCAATATATTTTGTATTGTTAAGAATAAATAATAACATATGTATCAACAGGCTGTAATATCTACACATAGCCACAAGGGAACAGAAAGAAATATATAAGTTGTATTAACCGCACCTGGCCACCAGATGGCGGCACACATAATACACTGGGGGCGGGCGCTAAACACTAGCCAATCAGAGCATAGTATGCGTCATAGAGGCCACGCCTGCCCAGGTACTACCAAACAACAGATCCGGGGGAAGGACAGAAACCCCAGGCAGCGTATCTGTTAAGATATCCAGCTAAGGGGTAGCTCCACGCGTGAACTATACATACCTCTCCATTTGCTTCATAGATAAATACCTAAAGCTAAACAAATAAAGTGAGTTAAAAGCGATCCTGTGTCGGGGGCCTTCTTCCTCAATGAACATCACTACAGTATTAATTGGAAAGCGAAAGGTTTGATCCAAAATTCAAAATTGGTCATGCAAAACAAAGTTGCCTTGCTATCTTATTGCAGTCTGAAGTCTCTAGGTCATGTTACAATTAAATGATACTGTTCCCTCCCGCCCAAAATCACTTCCAGAATCAATATACAGCTTCCAAATCCAGTGATGAAGGCTGAATTAAGTGGTGACAGTCATTGCACCACATCCTCTTCCTGTCTTTAAATGATTAGTCATTAGTGGCAATAATACTACTATGTAAGATGTAATTTGTCGTACCAATAATACCTATAGATACCATTGTTGTGACCAATATCAATGCAGTGTCAGAGAGAAGTATTAGCACCTTGAGAATGATGTCTCCTTCTTGCAGATTGCCATCCTTTGCAGCTAGGCCTGTAGCGGTCATCTGCTTTATGAAGATCTGGCTGCCCAGACGCAGGCCATATTCTACACAATAGGATACACATATCACGTAAAATGGGCTAGGATAGAAATACATCTGTGTACAAGAACTTGTATATATACAGTATGTACATATGAGTGTGTATTAAGAGATTAAGATAAAATGTATTTTATTCATCTCAGACAGGAGATATGGGAAAGCATGTTAGAATGGAATCAAGATATACTCTGTATTTAAGATTTTAACTGCATTTCAGTGTCTTTGCTGTGGTTGATTCTTATGGAAGCCTTTCTGATATAAAATATGTATTACCTAAAACTTATATTAGGGTTATATTCTGATTTAATTTGGATTGTGTATTACACTAGTCTAGTCCTCACGAAAGTTCATTGGAAATTCAGATGGATACAAAGATTAGGTAAGAGCCTCATTCCAATACAGAGGTTAAAATAGTACATAATATTACAGTCATAAATAATATATAATAATAATTGGTGTGGCTATGGGATTGCATACATTAAATAATTGCTGACATCATCACCTTGAGACAAAGCGACAATGTTTTCCTGCTGGCCTAGTGAACAGTATTTATTGATTACTTTTCAGGAGGCTACTGTTGTTTGAAACAAAAAAGGCTTTCCTGCTGCTTGGTTCAAAATAATCCATCATGGTTTATCCAGAAACATCTTTGTGAGGCCATTTACATTTACAAAGCTCTGTGAGCCAAGCTGGTACATTTTGAGTCAAGTGTGCTGAGTACAGAGAATGGTGCATATGGTTGCTAGGTGCTAAAAATAAACAGGACTTTTGTCATAAATAGCCATCTTTACACAACAAAAGTGTAATATTTTGCTTTGCATGAATTTTAGGTTATACTTTACATTACTGTCCTGTTACAGTGTAAATACACAAGTAAGTATTGTGTAACAACATGTAACATCATGTACTTAATGTGTAATAACATTATGGAACAGTGTGTAACTACAGTGTTGTTAGGGTTAGGGGTTAAGTTTAGGAATAGGCTAAAAAGCAAGTTGCATAGGGTAGGGTCAGGCTGTTTCATAGCGTCCTTATTACAGCTCAAGCACATGCTGTTACAGGTTGTCACATGGCATATTACATGTGTAACTACACTGTAACAAGTGTTAGAGTGTGGAAGCCTGTGGACACTAGCATGTGTTCTCCTACCTTCATACGGTGTGTCCTTCACCAGCAGGACACTCACAGGCTTTTCAAGCGGCTCCAGCATCCTGGCCCCCCTGGGGTGCTCCCGGGGAGGGGGGCTCCTGGCCAGAGATAGATACTTCTCTCCTGCTTCTCCTGCTTCACACTCATATTTACCACTAAAGTGGAGCATTTCGCCCGCACACTCCGCTTCTCCTCCCGGCTTCCTCCATACACGGCATCTTTGGCAGTGTGAGTTCGGTCCTGGACTATGGCTGCAGCCTCCACCCTTGGTGGGTGTGTCCACCCCAGGTGAGTTGCCTCTCTCCTGGCTCCTCCCCCGGCTCTTGTCCCGTCGGTCCTCATTCTTCCCACATCCCCTGCTTTCCACATGAGGGTCGTGGATGGTGTCATGGTGCCAGCTGTTGTTCTGGTCTGCCTTGTTGTCATCAGTGCCAGGGAAGCACTGCTGGTTTTGGGGGCTGGTCATAAGTGTACGGGGTCTTTTCACCGTCTGGAAGGAATGCAGTGTGTTGTTTGTCTTTATTACACAGCATTGTTGGACACTCGATTCTGATTGGCATTCTACAGTCTGTTATTTCTGAATAGCAGACTGCTGCTATGAATAACAGGCTGTTGCTTTGGATGCTATTTCCAACCGTTTAATGTAACAGACTATTTTCTTTTGCATATGGTAATAATATTTGTTACATTTTGTGTCAAGTTATTGATTTCTTTAGAAAGTAGCCATATAATAGCAGAATAATGTACAACGAGTCACGTTGAGGTCCTGCATCACCCTGTCGGGTTTATTTCAATAATGACGGGCTCGCTGTATATTATCCCTTACTAAGTAATTTGCATGCTGGTTATCTTTTCCTTCATGTTATATCACATACTGTACTTGATTATACTAACTAAATGTGTTTTGGGAAACGGGAAATAAAATGGGTTGAGGTGGATTTTTGAAGTGAATTTTTTTTGCTATTGCTATTTTACTCCATGCTTGTATGAAGACATTTGTCTTTCTCACAAAGAATCATGAATCTGCCTTGAAATAGCCTTACTTATGTAAATGGACAGAACAACAAACAAACAGATTTGAGGTTTAAAATCTCTCATTAGTAGTCTGGATGTTTGTATGTCCAGACTGCAGCTGCCGTTTTTGCTCATTAGACTCTCTGTGTTTAAGGCCAGTTTAATCCAAAAAGACTAGAAGACTAGGAAAAACAACCTCGAATTTTTGTAATAGTATAATCACACCAAAACTAGACTGTTGACACCAACATGACCAGACAAGTTCTCAAACTGTTTCTATAGTAACATGACCCATCGAGATCTCATTTAGGGATTATGTAGTGCACGCAAATACTGGAGAGACGTTCTAAAACTAGACCGTTCACACCAACAGTGAAACGCTCTAACGCTGCAGTGTTAAGTCTCGTCTCATCTCGTCTTTCTGGTCTGAAACCGGCTTTTATACTTACTATTTTGGCCTCCTTGCCACACTTCCGCAGTGACTGGACTGCAAATGAATGAGGCACATTATCCATTGGGATGGAGTTCACCTGAATCACTCTGTCATTTTCACTAGGTCATTAGAGCGCACACACAGACACACACACACAAACGCAATTTAACATGGCAGATGTGTCTCAATTTCATGACAATGGAAGGATACCTTTAAAAGTTGTGGTGACGTTCAATTAATTATACCATAACCATCGCTGGAATACATTATACATTTTATATTTAAAATATGACCATTGTTAAACTTCACAATTCATATGTTATATAATTGTTGCTGCCGTGTGTTGACATTATCTTAATAATAATAATAATAATAATAATAATAATAATAATAAATACCAAACAATGATTATTAAGTGGTTGCAAAAACAAGATGTAAATTAATCAATACCAATTATATCTCTAATGCCAATATTAGATGCTGCAGTCATGCATCGTGATTAGATCATCAGATCAATAGAGCTTTGTTAGGATCCATCTATAAACCCACAAGAGCAGTCCGTCGGCAGGGCTTCCCTGCAATACATCACAGATGATGATTGATGTGTCATCATTTTCCATATTGGGGTTGTCCTGTCCCCCAGACACAGCCAGGCCGAATCCCATCTTGGCATCCTAGACAATACAGTATTAACATAGAGAGAAAGAGGGTGGGCGACTGTGACCATGCTGATGTAACCGGTGCGACTAGCATTGGCAATGATCAGACAGGTGAGTGAGACGGGTACCAGAAACCCAGCTATTGACAGGCAAGATGGATTCCCAGAACAATCAGAGAAGAGAGGACCTGATTGATCAGAAATAACCAGAGAGCGGTCTAGACAGCATTTCACTCAATAGCAGACGGATGGCTATGGCATTTCTTACACTCAAATTGTAGCTCTTTAATCTTATGGCATGAAAATTGATTGACCTTGCTAACATGATTGAGCTAGAGTATGAACTCACCCTCTGTAAAGTGACAGTGTGTTGTTCCCAAACCTCCTTTCCAGACGTCTGTTGAAAAGTGGGAACAGAATAAAATCAAAAAAGAGATATTGAGTTCTGTGTTCATACTCTGTGAGATTCCAAGATGCTACCAAAGCATGTATCCTGACGTACGTTGAATGCATAAAACTGAATGCAGCAATAGAAAGTGCAATTGTAAGAAGATTTAGGGAGTGTCCCAAAAGAATGAGAGGTGTCCACAGCCAGGGAGGGCTTGGCCATCTGGACGTTCTGGCAAATGCCAGAAAGGCCGCAATGATTTTCTACTGCTGGGCCGACCTGATTACTAAGTTAACTGGCCGGGAAAAAGGTAAAAGAAAGAAAAAGTACAGCGGCCAATTCGGCCCTCTAGCGAGATGGGCCGGCTCGGTTGTGAGATGGACTGGCCACTTGAATGGGGGGGGGGGGGGACTGGGAGGTTCCCCACTGGCAAATTATATGAAATCAGAGATTGTACTTTGCTGTGCGAGGTGGACCCCTCCCTCAAGCTAACTGCTCCACGAAGAGCAGCACACATAGTCTATTGATATCAACATTTAAAAAGAGGGAAATTCAAAAAGACTTAGCTAGCCAAATGATAATAAATAAGAAAATGGGTAAAGAAAAAGAGAGAAACCAACGGGTGGATGGGAAAAAGGAATAATTAAAAAGTGGAAAGCCCATGAGGTAGATGCAGTAAAATGTGCTAAAATGTTTTCCCAGTTGCCCAGACCATTTTTAGTACTATAGGCCTGCTAGTAGGCTATACAGTACCAGACGACCCCGGTTTGTATGTGTGTCAATCAATCAATGTGTTGTTGTCATGGCTGTTGCTAGCTTATGATGCTTGTGGTTCTGTCTGTAACAGAATCTGTCAATATGAATACACTATATACAATATATACAACTAATTTCTAACCACAAGTGGCGAATTACGAAGGCGAATTACAACCACAAGATTTGCCCAGTTTGCCCAGATTTTTTTTAGTTTTGACATGATTAGCATAAACCAATCAGAAAGCATGGGGATGGTCCTTCAGCACCCTTAGGAATCAGGAAGGGGGAAGGGGTCATGAATCCCACCGCAATTGCCTGGTTAGGCCCAACCACACTGCCCAGAATCACGACATGATTGGCTGGATACATCTCTAACCTGATCTTCTGACACAATGCGTTGCGGTCTAGCTCCCTCACTTCCGTTTGCAACTGGATGTGTGTTTGCAGCCAGCCATTGGTTCATCGAGCCGACCATTACGCCCTTCGATTCATGTCAAGACCAATCTGCCCAATCACAGGTCAAGCGCCACCACTGACTTGTGATTGGCCTGCCCTCTCTTGCACACCGAAACCATCACAAGAGAGACTGGAAATCGAGGCTGTCTCGAACATAACCCTAAACTTAATCAGCTCTAATCTAACACCTAAACATAACCATATCCAACTTATTTTTGAACCATGCAAAGACTGCTGTTAAAAGGAAGAATCTTTGCATCTAATTGATCAGTGCCCGATCAATTTTTGTATATATATTTACACATCTTCCAGCATTTAGCATAAGGATGCTTATAGTTAGAGTAGGAGCAACAGGGATCAACTTCAGAAAAAAAGATTGGCTTCGTAAATGTAATATCCTGATTTTTTTACATAGTATTTGGGACAAGTACTTTACACTTGTCCCAAATTAAACCTGTAAATGAAACCTAAATAACTCATAGGGCTGGACGGCCTGGTTCAACTACATAATGTCTTAATCAAGAACAGAGTGGCTAATAAAGAAATACATTCAATACATTGTCTATAAACTATGTGTCACAGAAAAGGACAGAAGGATAGAACTATCTTCATCAATGAAGATATACAACATCCATTGCAGGATGGAAGTGATGGACACATGCCTCTCATAAGAAACCCTGCTGGTCTAGAATCTACTGACATAACAAGACCAGTGAACCTCTCTAAATGCATTCACCCTAAGCTAGCAAAGCCCCACTGCCGGATGTGCCATTATCAGACCACTTTCCATTTAAAGTAAAATATTTATTAGTAGCCGGGGGCCGGTGCAACACGTTTATATTTGGCAGTATGGCTCTGTTCAGGGAAACTCCCCACCCGTCCGAGCAGCCTTGCCCAAACGGACAGGGAGCCCAGCGAATAAACCCCCCACAGAACTGACAGTGACATGATATTCAATCAAGTCAATTTTGTTTGTATGGCCCCCACAGTTTCAAAGGGCTTCAGAGGCCACAATATATGACACCCCTAACCCTATGGAAAAGCTTTTCTAATATCAGGGAAGAACCTTGCGAAGGAAAACAGAAAGAGGGAGCCCTCCTTTCCGGGATGGTTAGTGGAGTACAATGGGTGCCATAATGGGCAGACATAATGGCTATCAAGGTTTTACCGATATACATACATATACAAGTATAGCTTTTGTGTTGATATACAGTGAAACTATGCACAACTGACAAGCGGGAGATAGGGTGGAGTTGTTTTTTTTTGTGCCCCTTGAAGCTAAGCAGCAAGCAGCTGTTAAATGAAGAGTGTTAATGAGTGTGTAGGCTTTAAACACAGTTCTATGAGTGCCTAGCTTAGATTGGCTCATGTCACAGTCAGCTGAGCTATTGCTGGTTGACGACTGGTTAGTGTGGGCCTGGGCAGTTTCCCCCAAAATGTTTTCTCTTATTTTTTTATAATTGTTCCCTAATTAAAACCAAATTATGTTACGTTGTTGAATCGCCAAGCCATCTGTGAAATTTCAGATGATGTAGCTTGATCCTATGCAAGTAACGATCCCAAGTTAAAAATAACTATGAATAAACGTCATAAATCGCTGAGCCATCAGCTGATTTCTGTTGACTATAAGCAGCCTCACTATGCCATGACGGCTGTCATGAAGCGCTGAGCCATCACTCCAGTGGCCGCCTGAACCAACACAAAGCTTAACATATGCTAGCAGAGGTGGCTGACATCAGAAAAGTGGTTGATGAATGTACAATATATTGCTAACATGTATTTCATGTTTGAATTGATATTCAAGTTATTGTGATCATGCTAACAAGTCATAACATATATGCCATTTGGCATATCTCTTAAAGACAAAGTAATATTCCAACTTAGCCACTTACAATACGTTTGTACGTGGCATTCTAGGTTAACTGTAATAACAACAATGTAAAATAGGTTTGTGCCGGGTATCAAGGTGTGAGTAATGTTTATTTGAAGTGTAACAGAGAGATTACTGCACTGCGTCTATCTAGACAGAGAAAAAAAGAGACTAGAGCTAGAGAGAGCAGCATCATGAATATTAAAACATGAACTCCCCTGTCCACCTCTTTGTTCACCCAGGTTTTTTCCTCCATGTACATACCTCAATTACTCTGCTGGTTGCCATCAAAACTAACGATTTTGTAAGGTTGGAGGCGATGCACAAATAACCTAGATTTTGTAATCTATATTTATTCTTCCTGTTTCTCCCTCACAATTCCAGCAGCTGTGGCTTTAACCTTGCATCCAAAAATGCACTGAGGCAGAGTAGAGAAATAATTTGATTACATATAACACATAGCTGCTATTCCACTATGTCATAATGCCACATATTATAGATTTTCACTACAGTAGACATCAGGATACATAACAGCAGAACTCCACTGCATTCTGTAGTTGTGTATTTCTGTGTGTTTAGTAACATTACAGTATGAACTGTAACACCCTGTCACCTTATCCATCTGGCCCTGGCTAATTAGCACTGCCACATGAGCTGCAAAGGCACACACACGCACACACACACACACACACACACACACACACACACACACACACACACACACACACACACACACACACACACACACACACACCAAAGGCACCAGTGTTGGCTAGGGACAAAAATAGAGGAAGGGGGAGGGAAAAGATTAATGTCAAACTTGATATAAAAGATATAGCTAAAATAATGGTGGTGAGCTATGTGGAAAAATTATGAGAAACGGTTGAAAAGGGAGACAGAAAAATAAAAATGAATGGACTTCATTGCTTCAGTGCGTCCAGTCACCAAGGTGTGAAAAATCAGCTTACCCCGCAGCGTCTTTAAATATCCGAGGCAATTAGCTAAGACATTTAACTGTTTGTAGAAGGTGTGTATATGTGTAGGGAGGGCGACATAGAAAATGCTGCCAGTGACCAAATATGATTCCCTCACGTGAATGTTAAAAACTGCTTTGCGTTGTGCTCTTCCATTCATTTTTTATTGGGCAATCATCGGCACCCAACTTGCGTTGGTGCTACCATAGGCATTTCCAGTGCTTTGGTGGCGCTACTGTAGCGTTCTCGTTACCCAAGCGTTGCCACTACCCTAGCATTGCCGCTACCTTAGTGTTCTTGATACCCTAATGTTGCCACTACCCTAGTGTTCTGGCTACCCTAGCGTTGCCACTATCCTAGTGTTCTCACTACCCTAGCGTTGCTACTACCCTAGTGTTGCCACTACTCTAGTATTCTCACTACCTTGCGTTGCCACTACCCTAGTGTTCTTGATACCCTTGCTTTGCCACTACCCTAGCGTTTTCACTACCCTAGCGTTTTCACTACCCTAGCGTTTTCACTACCCTAGCGTTGCCACTACCCTAGCGTTCTTGCTACCCTAGCATTGCCATACACAGCCCCTTTGCGCTGTGCTCAAAGTTAAACTAGGGTATTTCTACTTTGACCTCTGTGGAAGCTGACCTTTCAAAACGCATCTCATCACATTACAGCTTTTATGACGTACTAGAAGCAATGGAATCTAAACATCCAAATGGTTTAAACATGCAGAAGCTTCTAGTCAGTCTCTGAGTCCACTGAACCAACAATATACACATAAACCATATCACAACCTCAAAATAAAATTGTGGGGCAACATGTCAGCAATCTGCTTTGAGCGTTAATTGATTTGTTGGATTTCCTATTCCGTTGGTAAAGCTCCACTATGTTACTATGCACACTAGCCACCTCTCATGGCCAGAGTTAGCATCAGAGAGCATTGGCTGATTCGCTCTTTGGACAGCGACACTGTCGACCCTATCAACTATGTTTTCAAGCCAGGTGACAGTCCCAATGGACCCTTTTCACAGATTGTCAATAGTAGGGTAAAGTAACTGAGCTATTAATGTGTTTCCTACTGTGAAAAGGGTCTATTCCAAATCAGATTAAACACCCCTGTTTAGTTCCTGAGAAAAAGTGTTTATTATCCCCAAAGTTGCTGTAAACTCAAATACATTTGGGAAACTACAACTGGCTAGCTTATGTAAAGGTGGTCCACAACACAGTGATGCAGGGTCCAAAATGAACAACCATCATCAGCCAATGGTGGACAGATTTGACTGTTTGGCAGGTAAACACGCCATGTGCTGAACACACACACACACACATGAAGCGAAGGTTCAGACAGGAAGACTACTTGCTCTTTACAAGATTCTCTCTGCATCTTATTAGATGCAGAAACCTATCTGGGATACACAGAGATTCATATCTCCCACGCTATGGGAGACTCATCCTAAACCAAACACAGTGATACCTGTCAGTAAAGGTACGGCGGCTTGCTTCCCTTCTCTGTGCCTTTTCAGATGCTACATTCATGCAAACCAAAGAGGTTCATCATCCGGCCTGCACCAGAGCATCAGCAGCGCCAGTCCCATCAGCACCAGTGTCAAGACTCATCTAGGGGGGGGGGGTCATCTATCTCCTACATCCTATTCTTCCATTTAAATATACTATTGCATTCAGGGAGTCCTATCGCCAAAAGGATATTGTAATAAATGATCAATCCAACTAGTCCCTCCTGATTGATGCACACCCACCCACCCACCCACCCACCCACACACACACACACACACACACACACACACACACACACACACACACACACACACACACACACACACACACACACACACACACACACACCTATCAATATAGTCACACATACAAACACAAATAATATTGGTCTTTCTCACAGGCAGACATCTTAAAGAATGGCTATAAGATTAGTCATCACTTCACTTTGTATTCTGACAAAAGAGATGAGAAGAGCAAGCAAGCATCTATAAATATGCACTCAATTCACACATACCTCAACATTATGATAATATGTCTGAAATTGAACATGAGACTGAACTATGACCAAGGGCTCTTGTTTGTTTAATTACCAACATACCGGCCCTAGTATGTTTTGTGGCCATAATTTAACATTTCCAGGGAATGATATAAAACATTAGAAATCTGGTGAAACAAGTGTGTAGACATTATCTGCAGTATCTTTACATAACAATCTTTCAATAATGCTACATGTATTTGTATGCTTCCAACAGATACATGTATTTTGTTGCAGCAGTAGACATTACATTTCAGCTGTACTATCAAATACATTGCATTACATTAGCTGCTGTTGTACATTCTGGAGACTCTTAAATATGCAATTTACTTTAAATACTAATGTTTCATGAACGGTACTTTCAAAGGACTGTTTGATTTACAAAATCTACTACTACTACTTCTACTACTACTACACCTAATGGTATTTAGAGTCAGATTTGATCAATTGAATGAGTAGAAAGTTTATCTAGACGGTACCTAGACATGAGGCAAATCATTCAAGGTCTCACGACTTCACATACAAATCACAAATCCAATAATTCCAATAATCATCTATCATTTGCTCATTAAAACACAAACAATACACACTAATTTTAAATAAAAATTAACAAATTGTAAGAACATGTTTTTCTAACAATCCCTAACATAGACCGACACATTATGTGTTTGTTTGTGTATGTGTGTGTATCAAAAGTCCTTGACCTTCCCCTCCCCACCATCACAGTATTGTAGATTTGCAAGGACATAGCCCATCCCTGCCATATACATTGCAGTTATTGTCCACACACACACACACACACACACACACACACACACACACACACACACACACACACACACACACACACACACACACACACAAGCACACAAGCACACATGCATGCACACACAAGCCCACATGCATACAGACACATGCACATACACACACACGCACACCCACACACACATGCATGCCCGCCCCCACACACACACACACACACACACACACACGCACACACACACACACACACACACACACACACACACACACACACACACACACACACACACACACACAAGTATTCACACCATAAAGGGACATGGCCAGAGCCTTTCTGTGCAAAGATGCTAAGCAAAGTGTAACTACAATGGCAAGCCACAGCCTGCGAGCTGTGCTGTTGCCTTGCTGTAGAAAGAGAGAGAGAGAGAGAGAGAGAGAGAAAACATGGTGCATGTACCTTGCCATCGGCCCAGCAGAAGCAGACGTTACTGGATGTGCTCAGGATGTCCGACAGGAAGGAGGAAATCCCCAGACGCATGGCGACTAATGACAGGAAGAGCAGCTGAGCAAGAGGCCAGTGTGTCGTGCAGGTAGGGAGAATAGAGAGCCGTGTGAAGCTCCCACAGACAGTTGTTTACAGCATGGAGGTACCACACGGACTGAGAATGAAGAACGAGGGAGTGAGGGAGAGACAAACAGAGAGCGAGAGAGTGAGAGAGTGAGAGAGCGAGAGAGAAAGGGGGTGGGGTGGAGGGCAGAGGCAGCTATTGCTGCGGTTGCCAGTACTGCATGCAGGACTCCTGATCCATCCAAGTATGTGTATGTGTGTGTGTGTGTGTGTGTGTGTGTGTATCATAATGTGTTTGTGTGTGTGTGTGTGTGTGTGTGTGTGTGTATCATAATGTGTTTGTTTGTTTGTGTGTGTGTGTGTGTGTGTTTGTGTGTATCCTGATGTATGTGTTGTGTGTGTGTGTGTTTGTGTGTACCCTGATGTGTGTGTTTTGTGTGTATCCTGATGAGTGCGTTTGTGTGTGTTTGCTTGCACGCCGTCTGCCCCCAACCCAAAAAAATGATTGACATCCCCCACATTAACATAGCAGAACAGAGAGGTTGATAAGATAGAATGCTGCATACTAGTGTGTGAGGTACTCATTGGAATATGACTCCAATGGCTTTAGCAATGCCCTTGCCAACAGATACCTTCTAAAAATAAATTTAAGTGAACAAATATAAGCAATCACTATGGTATCAAATGATTGACAATGCCTGGTGATCCTCTGGTGTTTTGTGTTCTGTGTCCCAAGCACTTAATGAATGAATGCATTACAATCTTATCTCAGATACAGCTTTCAGGGATAGTTCATAGTTAATCTTTTATCTTAGTTTTCTTTTTCGGGGGGGGGGGGGGGGGGGCTAGACTCACCTTAGTCCGTCACCTACGTAGGCAAAACGGCAGGGTGAGATTCCAGCCCACAGTCATTTGTTGCATGTCATTCCCTTTCTCTCCACTCACTGTCCTGTCCATAACACAAAACAACAACAACAACAACAACAACAACAACAACAACAACAACAACCATCAAAAGGCAAAAAGAATGTTGGTTGTAATAAAGCAGAGTACTACTGAGTACTACTCCGGCCTGATTGGTGGAGGAAGTGTGTAAATCCTCTTGTTGGGAGCAGCTTGGGGAATATTCACTGACAAATTAAATACATGGCCTACTACAAGATAATATGTTTTAGGATAAGTACTATAAGATGATAAATTAAATTAATAATATTAAAAAATTGCACTTTTTGGGTGTCTGATATGACCCCTCATCCAGTACCAGTGTGTAGCACCCACCATGATGCACGGCAGACAGTATGCACCAGAACGCTCACCACACACTGACTGCCTCACAGTGGAGAGGTGAGGAACGCTTAGAGACCAGCGGGTCATGTTAGTACAAGAGCCAGTTTCGGAATTTAGGTTAGC
The DNA here is from genome assembly GCA_030340625.1 of Merluccius polli. NCBI lineage: Eukaryota > Metazoa > Chordata > Actinopteri > Gadiformes > Merlucciidae > Merluccius > Merluccius polli. The sequence goes on along the minus strand of JAOPHQ010003698.1, from coordinate 308,832 downwards.
ATCCCTACTTTTACAATGAGTGCCACGGGATCTTTTGTGAACACAGGGGGGGGGGGGGGTGTCGGTTTAACGTCTCATCCAAAAGATCCGGTGCTCTAGAAAGGACACGCCTGTCCTGGGACATATGAGGTGGCCAGAGGGATGAGCACCCCCTACTGGCCTTACCACCCCTCTACCAACACCATCTAGTCTCCCATCCAACAATGGACCAGGCGAGCCCCGCTTAGCTTCCAGAGAAACTAGCAGTGCAAGGGTGGCAGACAGGGTGCTTATGTTCTGGTAAAACAAAAGGGAAATTTTCCCATGATACAAAAGAAATGACATTAATACAAAATAAAAAAAGATTATTTTTGTGCTACAACATAGAACATAATTTAAGTTAATTTAAATTAAATCACACAACTTATTTTATTGGAAATGTCTGCCCAGCCTTCACAGAGTTTGGCTGGAGGGCATTGGTGTCGATAGGCCCAGGTTTCCAAGGCTTGAGCCCCCAATAACTTACCCCTACTTACTTTTGGGCTCAGACTGGACGGTTTCATGTGCCAAAATCACTCCAACTGGAGGGCCAGGCTAGTTGAGGGCGAATTTTGTCATTGATAAATTTAGTCAGGGTTCAAGACTGACCAAAAAGGCAGCATAAGCTACATAATTGAGCTGATGAAGGGCTAATTGTTGCTATCTTGTTCTACATATTAATAGAATTCCAATAAGATGTAACATGAAATTAATACTTTGGTGCACCTTTCCTAATTACCAAAATGTTGTAATTAGTTAATTGTATAGAGTAGGGTTAGGGTTAGAGTAGTAACTTAGCTTCATTGGGTTTTAGCCTAATGTCTCCAATTCCATTTAAATGCATCTCTTCTCCAATTAGTAATATTTCTAGCATTTAAAATAGATGGTGTTGTTTACAACTCATAATTAGTGCCTATGTGCACTGATAGGAACATTTCCCAGTGGGGGGTGGTAAATGTATCCTACTTGTTTTATCTTGCAAATAGATGTGGCTAACTGTAGTGTGTACATTTGAGCTGTCTACTCTGTGCCTCGTTGACATCTCGCCGAGTGTACTCTTCTTCTACCACCAGATGTCAGTGTTCATCATCAGTGTTCATGTATTTTAGATTAGTCCAAACGGCATACCTATAGGCCTACAGTAAAACACAACGCGCAGGCTAAACATAAGGTAAAGAGGCAACCAGCAACAAACTGGAGACAACTTGGAACCCAAAGCAGTGGTAGTCAAATACAGTCTACTATTTTACACAGACATATTGTTAGATTTACATTTAGGGCATTTAGCAGATGCTTTTGTCCAAAGCAACTTACAATAAGTACATTTGTTAGAACGAAAAAATATATATACTAAGCGCAGAATATCAAAGTGAGCCAGTACATACAAACTCAGAATAATTGCAAAGGTTTTTTTTATTAGAGGGAGGGGGAGGGTAGTAGAGGAAGATATTGTCTTCTATCTTTCGTCATGCCTCAAACGGAATGGATCATAAAGATGTACAATGCTGATTGGGGCAATTATTGACAGCAAGCTACAGTATCCAGAAGCAGATGTCCTTGCTGCATGAATACATTAAACAAACCAGTTAGCCTTTGCATCGTTGTAGGTCTAGTTCTATTTTAGAACAATATTTAAATATGTACATATGCCTACATATACCTGCAATTTAGAGTTCAACAAGGGATGCAGACAAAACAGAACCGAATGCAGTCAGGGCAAAAGAGAAGTTTAATTTGGGTGGAAAACAGATTATTAAAATATAAAATGAAAGTTTGCCATCTTGAGATAAAATGCTTGTTAGCGCCTCCAAGTGCAAATTAAAAAATGTCAAGACCTACTGCAGCAATGGAGGGTGAAGCAGAAGATTTCGCTAGAAGAGTTACAAAAGCAACATGTCTTGGGGCGTGTGACCTAAATTCTGTACACTCTCCAAAAATGGCTTGAAGTGGACTGAATTGCAACATTGAAAACTGAAACCAGAAGTCTAGGTCAGTGACATATAGTTCCCCTTTTTAGTTTCACCTATTTCCCAGCAGTCAACTGTTTATTTTTGATGTTCAAGATTTTCTCATCAAAGTGTTATGATTTGATAATAAATGTCAGATATATCAGCCCCTTTTGAGCAGGATGTATTTTTAAGTTTCTCCCACACTGCCTCCAGTGGAGGGTTAGGATGCAGGGTTACATGTACATATTTTTATATGGAGTTATGCACCAACATATGTACTGAACTCATGTTATTTGCAATATGACATAAGCCATCTGAAGCTCTGGAATTTTGAGGATGCTCTGATCAACAGCAATGAAAGCTCCCAGCTCCATTATCCCCATCTTCTGGCATATGCCACATTTGCTTTACTGACACCTTCCCAATAGATGGAAAATGATATACTGTCAGTTCTATAGAGCTACTTAAAGCAATGTTTGTTTGGGTTAAGATGAGTTTACTTAAACTGTCATTTTAAAGACCGGCTTCCTAAGCTTATATTGACATTGTCTTTTAAAATATCCTTCTAACCATAGAAGGTATAAAATAAGTTCTAACCTGTGCGTTAGCTCAGGTCATTTTTTGGGATGGTTTTATTTACTTGCCAAGTCAATCCATGTTAATCCATTTATGTTTGTAGGTAATACATTTTTCATCACAATTGTTCAACACAATGTGCCCCACTTTCTATGGCTGTTGACAAATGCATGCACACAACGACCAATCAGACTAGTGTGTGTGTGTGTGTGTGTGTGTGTGCATTCCGTTAATTTATCAGTTTGATACTGATGCTAATAATTGTAAATTAATAATGAGATATGTCATTATTCTCTATAGCAGAGATTACCACTATAGCTCACGTACCATTAGTAGGGGGGCCATGGCCCCCCTACTAATGGTACATGAGCATACTACTTCGACCAATTATTTTATTCTAAATATCCATTTTTTGTTTTTGTGTAATAAAAACAATCTTAATGGTATTTTTCCGATAAATTGCACAATAATTGTCTACCTCTAGGCCTACATAAGACCGGTTGGTAAGACCATTGGGGTTTTTCCATTGGCACTTTTGGCCGTGCCGAATCAAACCATGCTGCGCTGATTTGCGTACAGTCGTGCCAAGATAGACCATCTCTGGAGTTGGGCAAAAGCGCACCCGACTGCAAATCCCTGCCGTGCTGGGCTGATGCACCGAGTCAAACCAAGCCAGCACGTGTATGGAAAAACGGCACATATGTACATATCGATTCTTTTGACAATTTGGTTATGTTTGGGTTCTGAAATACCTTATTTTAGGTCGGCTGCAGGCCGTGAACACTTTAAAGATGTCAAAGTGGGTCTCTCTCAAAGATGTACTTGGTTCTGTTTAGTGGTTTCTGCATCATAGACATGGTATCAATGCATTTCTGTTGCCTATTTTCCTGCTGATGCCATTAACAACAAAACGGGTTTGAATAAGCCTATGTTTCTTATACGAGGGTGCCAGTTGTTCTTTGAAGCCCTGTTTGTCTGCATAGAGCCTTCTGCATAGACAAGGCGTCCATTATGATTGGAGTGATCTGGGCTGATGCAGATTTATTTCCTCTCAAATTACATCAAGTTTTACGCTAATGCAAACATGTTTAACAGCTATATAAAGGAGCTCAGGGTGTTAAAAAAAGCTATTAGCTCTTAGCTAATAGCTTACTTTGCGTGTGTGTGCCTGTAAACCACCAAGATGAACCTTCTTCATGAGTTCTGTGATGTTAATATAGAAACAAGTTTACCTTGAAAGCCTTATGTTAACATAGTTAACCTTTTACAATTTCTTATTAATGTTGCTGAAGTAGCATTTTCCTTCCCATGTGCCGCTGCATCGGGTCTTAATTCAACATGTGGAATAAATACACTGTGACCTATATGAAAAAAAATGCGGTTTTTAATTTTGCCCTGAAAGTGTAACATATTAATAATGCTATAGATAGAATACATACAGATCATTTTGTGTGGATGTTGACGATGCTGATTTTCACCGTGATGATTGTCTTCAGATTAGTTGTCGAATTCTTAAGGCTAGATCTGACTATAAAGAAGTAATTAAAGGATGGCTCAGAGAGTGGACGATTTTGCAAGTGAGGATGTTTATTGACAAAGTGATACAGCAAGAGCCAATACGAAAGATCTTACTGGGTTCGGTTCATGAAACTGACTGAAAACAACTCCTTATCAGACACTTTAATTTCTCACTTTCTTATCTTCAATGGCTACTCTCCTCCCTGGTTTCCTCTCTTGGACTCCACTCTACTCATTTGTATCAACTTCCCCACATCAGATGGGCCCGTTCATGCATTCCGCTCCATTTGCCCTTTAAGGTCAACACCTCTCTCTCAAAGATTTAGTCAATCAAGCTTCATGATATATACATTTACGATTCAATTATAATCTTCATAACATGTACACTTGATTATATGATTATATGTCCTTTATTGTTTATATTTTTCTTATATATTTTCCACATTAGTTATCACATAGTTGAGATCATAGAGCTGGGGCCAGGTTGATTTAGGTCCTGTCTTTTTAAAGTTGATAAAGTGCTGACCTTCTCCACATAAGAGTCTTTGTTCAGATACTTTTCCACAATGTAAAGTATATCTTAAAAAATAACATACATAACAAAGCTAATTAGTAAGGAAACGTCCCTTTGCAAGCCTTAATGAGCATAAGTTAGGGACTTTTTGGAAATATGTGTAGGCCTATATGTAATGAATTTGAAAGTATAGACTATAGTTATATTTTTGCCATTTGGTTGGGGTCAAGGGGACTTAGAACTCAGCCAGATGACACTGCAACTCTGTTACTACAGCCATGATATGAATGAGGTAGGAACACTCCCTCCCCCAGCTAAACTTGGGACCTTTCCAAAATACCAAGCCAGAGAGGAAGAATGATGCTTATTGTCTGTTGTCTACCTGCAGATACAGAAAGGGGGTGGATGGAGGTAGGGGGAAATGCTTCGTATTCAAATTTCACCTGTCCTCAACAGCCTTTAAACAGCCCCATAAAAAACCCAAGTGAGTATTTTTTTTAAAGGCAATGCCATTTCAAATTCCAAATCGAATATGCAGTACCCTAATGTAAAATCAATGTTTGTTAAAGTCTTGTGCAACAAAAACAAACCTGCAATAGCCAGCTGCACTATTCAAAATATGAATGGACCGCATATGATGTAGTCTGCTGAACATGCAGGTTATTTGAATCAAACTTATTTGTAAACTAGGGCTATGTGGCTTTTATAAATACATCAAAGAAACAGAAACTTTACATTACATGACAAAAAGTAACAAGTCTGGTAAACTGAAACCTGAAAGATTGGTAGCTCTTTCAAAAGCTGTACGTGACCAGCCAGTGTCTGGTGCTTTGACTGCCCTACTTTATTGTTTGTTTTTGGCGACCGTATCTTTTATTAAAGACATTTTTGGGACAAAAAAGCTGTTTGGGACAATGTGGAATGGTTAATACCTTTCTGGTCTTTTAGACATTAAGTTTCCCTCCAGATCCATATCCAGACCAATGACTTGTTTGAGCAACTGCTCAGCACCCATCTAACATTTGCCACTCATTTACTTTTGTGACTAGCATGTATAAATAGGTAATATAGTTTCACATGAGTTACTGTCTCAGCTTTTTAAGGCCTTTTAAAGTCTGGATTCATAAATATTCCTGAAAATGTTATTGGTGTTTTCTGTGGCACACACTGGGAAGCTTTGACATTCTAGTAATTTAGTAAAGCCACTGAAAATGACAGTGCAGTGTTGTTGTGCAGTGCCAGTGCTTAACATAAACTAAAACAATTCATGAACAATATGAGAAAATATTTATTTAGAAATAACAGAACACATGACTAATTTGATTAGATTATTAAAAGTTCCAACATATGGGTCTTTGGTATAGCACATTTCCTTAACTCTGTATGTATTGAAAGCTTACAAAAAATTAACAACCAGTATATGGCTGATATTTGATGTGTCCCTTCTCAGCAATATCACCTAAAAGTTGGCTTGAGAAGGCCTATAATTTACATCAGCATGATTATTGTTAAGATAAAATCTGTACTCCATTTATATGAATTAAATGTTCAATGACATCAGTAAAAAAATCTATGCTGAATAAAATGCCATCTGGCTGTACAATTCCATTTCGACATTTACACCAGTATGTGTCCTCTGTGTTTTCGCTTTTCATTCAGCATCTCTTCCAAGCACTTAATTAGGATTGGATCCACTTTGAGATCAAACTTGTTGGCAAACCAGTGGCCATAGTTTAGCAGCCAGCGGAGCTCTGCAGCTCCATAGATGCAAACACTACGCATATGGGTGCCAGTGCAAGGTGGATAAAGTGACCCTTCTAGATAGTTCCATTTAACTAACCGTGTCTTGCTCTGTAGGTCTGTAATATCAGTGTGAGACCTTGGAATGTGGCCTGGCACCCCTGGGACCCGCACCAATGTGGCCCAGAAGTGCTCATCTGGTGAGTATGTGTCGGCAGACCATGCCAGAAAGTCTTTGGCCACCTGGCTAGTGGTCACAAAAGTCACAAAGTCCCGTGACAGGACAAAGTATGCACTTCCAATAAACACCTCAATACTGTGAGGAGCTGCATCTTTGGCCCTTGTCGTTTTCACTGGAAGCCGCTGGTACTCGTAGGCTACGTTCTGCAGCTCATACTGAAACAGGAAGCGCTGCTTCTTCAGCTCACTGGGGTGACTAGATTCAAGCATGTTGCTGCCATTGAGCGCCTTGAGCTCTGTAACTAGTTCATAGTTTGATTTAAGGGGAAAATCCTGGCCACACAAGTTTATGACATACTTCCATTTTACCTCAGACTCCAACATGTCAGAGATGCAATTAAGGTCTGCATTGAGCCTGGTGATATGGGCATACTCAACAGACTCAATTTTGGATGCAATAAACAGGTTGGGTAAACAATTGACCAGGTTCTTCATGGCTTTTATAAAAGCTGTCGTAGACTTTTTGTCATAGTGAATACAGTAGATGTTGTGAGGAGCATAAATTGCGCGAAGAACACGCTCTACCATTGGTGCATTCTTGTGTACAACAAGGGAATATGCCAGTGGAAATTTCAATTCCTCGTCTAACATGGGGATGTCATTGTATCGCCTTGTTTTGACAAACCTCTGACAGTTTGCGGACAAAGAGACAATGCTGTCATCTTCCAAGTCCACGGTGACTTTTCTTCGTACCTCTAAAGACTTGCCTATCTCTACAGGTTCCAATTTGTATATACGAGTGCAGTCGATGTTGTACCCGTTGGCCCGGATTCTGGAAGAGCTGGCAGGAAATCCATAGGACTCAAGATATAAGCTGTTCTTCACTCTCACTTTGACGTAAACCAGCTTAAGTAAACACAGCAACAGAAGAGAGGAAGAAAACAGGAAGCATCTGTGTCTCAATGTATGTAAGGCGGCACATCGTATTGTCATTCTGCTGGGAGACAAAAGGAAAAAAAAGTTAGTCAGTTAGTATATTCTATGTTTAGTATTACGATTACCTGCACCTTTGCAAAAAACATTGATAGCAACAATGGGAGCTTAAAAGGAGCAGTAGGCAAGATTCAGGGGAAATTGCACTAAACGACAAGAATTGACAAATCAGAAGGCAAAATGTCTTCCTGCCAAATGATGTCATTGTGTAGGCTACTTAGTGACATCTATCCAAGTAAGCGAAACACCCTTATCAAAACCTGTATCAATGCAGATGAGAGCAAGCATCAATATATTGGTCAAATGCTCAGTATACCTTGTTATTGAGCTAAAAGTGTGCTGCTTCTTAGAACTGATTTACTACTTTATTATGCAGGGTATAGGCTCACATATATCAAATGCTTTTTCAGTAGCTTTTAGCTAACCACCCATCAATGGGGCACATGCTGGAGTCCCTCAATCTCGCAGGTAAAACCCAAAATGAAAGTGAATGAATTCCACCAGAATGTACTGACATAATATATCAAATAAAACTGGGATTATTACATTTTGACCTATCGTTATGGCATTGCACATATGGACCATTGGATTATCCTCTACACAAGCTCTAAATGATTGGCTTGGTGATGGACCAGTCACAACCTTTGTGAGTTTCTAGCTATAGAAGAGTTGTTTCCACTTGTGTTAGCAGGTCTTTCCAAGGGTTATCATATCTTATTCAAATTAGCATATGGTTGTAACTGTAGCCTATTTATTGTGTGTGTGTGTGTGTGTGTGTGTGTATATATATATATATATATATATATATATATATATATATATATATATATATATATATATATATATATGCATATTAGGTTATTATCCTACCTTTTCATGTCATGTTATATTTCTATTTCAGCAATAGTAGCAATAATAGGAAGTAGGCTACATGTAGAAAGGAAGTAGGCCTACATGTAGGAATGTATTGTATTGAGGTTTCAGTGGCGCTACAGTTAAGTTTTCAGACTCAATAGCCAACTAGTAGACGTGGTTGATTGGTGCATCGTCGACGTCTATAAATCACAGAGAGGTCCTTTAATCCAACACCAGGTGTAAAGAGACAGAGGACGACGGGCGGGACGCACCTTGCCATGGAGGTAAGTGCTGGAGGTTTCCTTCCCGCGCCATTAGTCTCCTACCGCCCCAGAACCGAGGAGCTGAAAACGGTCAATCAATTTTAAAACGACCCTGCTCTCTGACGATGAAAGTTAAAGTTTTGCCATGTGTGACCTGCAAAGACAACTCGTGTGTGTGTTCGGGTCACATCCGACACACCGCGACTCAGTGTACCGGAGTTGTAATCCTGGCCGGCTGTAAGTGATGAGAAACGACCGCAGGAATCACCTCATTACAACACTTCAACCACAATGACGTACGTCGGCGGCCCACCCGCGGACAGCGGGTCCGCTTTCCATAACACGAGAAAATGAATGGGACGCAATACAATACAAAGGACTTACCGAAACCGTACACGCATTTAGAGAATCCTGAGCATTAAGTCCGTTAACTTGTCTTCATCGGGCCAACAGTTGGCAGTAAAGGTGGAGCAGCCAGCAGTCCGACACACAATGCGGCCAGTCAGCAGAGGTAGAGGATATTTAACCAGCAGCTCTCCCTCCGCCCACCGGGCCAGGCGCTCACACACACACACACACTGGCCTATGGGCACAATTCAGCTATGCACACAAACTTTTATATTTATTTGGTTATGGTCAACAGTTGCACCGTTAATAGAAAAAAAACACATGAACATGTTTAATGGCTGTTGCGACGTCGATAAGAGACGGCAATGCAGCTGCAGCACAAACACACTGCAGTAATACATAATGTTTTATGTTATATTTGTTTGGCGATTACATTGTATGTGTGTAAGAGCTAAATGTCAAAGTAACACGAATGTATGCACATGTGAATTCAAAACCACTAAATACAAATACATTATACCACATTGTTATCATTATCAAATTAATCCCAATCCCAATTCTGTAGAAACATTTCCCAGTTCAGGTCCATTGTTCCATTTGGCAATAATTCATCATCACCTACCAAATGGATGGTTTTAATTTCCATTGGAAGATTCATCATAGTCATAACTGTAGAAAGAGCAGTGGTATACATTTAACATGATATAAAACTTCATTATAAATGTTTTAGAAAAGTCTATTCACATATTCAGAGCAACACCAGGTGGGAGATGGACAGGGAATACTTATTAATTATTGACAGAGAAAAACATGCTTCAGCGGCTCCAGTCTTTATCTGTTTGTATAGTGGGGAGGATACAATGACTAAGATATGGTGCAGGTTAGTGAGGTGTTTAGTTAATGAGTAGGCTTTCTTCAAGATGAACACAGACCTGTACTAGGGCTTTCCTCTGCAGAGCCAGCGTTATCATCAGTCCCAGTCAATTCCTTGACATGTGCAGCTGTTATCTTCACTAGATTGAATAACGAACTAGAGAGGCACGGTTGGTCTGAGTTCGCCTGAAAAAACATGTTTTAGTTGATTATGTGGCTCATCATTTGCAATCAGTCAAAACCACTAGGTACATATAATAGGAACCACCACTATACAATCTTTGTTGTGCAGTGGACTTTGACAAACATGGCAGTCTGCTGCAGTTTCCTCTCTGACATCCAGTTATTTAACATTTTCTCTGTGGGCTAGGAGAAAATATGGGCCTAAAAGTGCACTTTTAATAATGTATGGCCAATACTTTCCGAGAAGAGTCCTACTGGCAGGCAGGAAATGTTGGGACTTGTTTAATCTCACATGATACACATGATAAATGCAGCCCTTTATGGTCTAGATGTAGTTCATATAACTATAATACACAGTGTAACACACACATATATATATATATAGATATATATATAGATATAGATATATATATCTATATATATATTAGGGATGTCCGATATTGGCTTTTTTACCGATAACCGATATTGTTCAACTCTTAATTTCCGATACCGATATCAATCGATACCGATATATGCGGCCACGTGAAACCTCCGCTTTACACTCATTGCAATAGGCTTTATGCCGAGCAGAAGTGTAGAAGTGTGGATTAATAAATAAAAACAAAACAGCGGTTAAAGCTAGCGTGTGTCCGGGAGAGGGCTGCTCTCCTCGGACACATTACTCTGAAGCCCCGGTGACAGTCTGGAAGTGCGGATTAATAAATAAAATAATGTGAGCACGGTACAGCGGACCTGAACCGGTTGTGATGAGACCTGTTTCGCAGAATGCGGAAGTATGTTGCGCATAACCCCTATTTTACTATTCAACGTAGAAACTTTGAAATAATTCCAAACCACCGACATAACTACAGCTACAACTAGCGTCCCGCTACACGGCCGCACATGCCCAGGCTTGTTATTGAGACGGAGCGGCGCGTTTGATGATGTCATCAAACCACGTCCTCACTTGAAACATAACAGATGTCTGAAATTATTTAAAAATCGATTTTTTATCGATATTTTCCGATATTGATTTTTTATGCCAATATCGGCCGATAATATCGGTGGGCCGATAATATCGGACATCCCTAATATATATATATATATATATATATATTAGTGATGGGCCGTTATCGGCGTTACCGCGCTGCGATAACGTGAAACTTTTATCGGCGACAATATTTTTATCGCCGATATTATCGTGAACGGAAATCCTCCGGTAGCACCGCCCCCGCTCAACAATCGGGCAACTAAAGGCTCCGGTAGCATCCCCCGCGCAAGAAAAAGCTCTGGTAGCACCCCCCGGCTCAACAATCGCGCAGACCAACTTTTAGTCATTATTTAGGTAATATAAGTCATTACTTAGGTAGCAAATTATGGACACTTTCGACATCATTCAAAGGAGCCACCTTAATCTAGATTAATTTCAAGATTACCATTAGATTAAAGATTTTAATCTATGCCCATCTCTAATATATATACATATATATACATATATATACATATATATATATATATATATATATATATATATATATATATATATATATATATATATATAAAATCCCTCAACTCTTACCCTTCTTTTGACCCAGAAACATTTGTGCTGCAAACTTTTAAATTAAGGGAGTTATTGAGCTCTAAAGTATCAAAATGTCCTTCATTGTAACTGGGTTAAAATTGTAATGACAAAAGTGTTTTTAAAATGAAGACATTCATCCTAAAAATATAAATCAACAATCATGTGTGTTAGTGTTTGCAACAAAATTTATAGAATAATGGGCGACATACTGTATCTAAAAAATATTTAAAAACATGAATAACTTTTGTCCAGACTTTTGCACTTCATCAATGTCATTCAGTATAACAAAGGTAAAAAGCCATTTTTAAGACAGTGTGTGACATCACAAAGAAGACCCATTGAAGACCCTCTATCAATGTGATGAGGCGAGTAAATCTCTGTAACCTTTGTAATAAAAACGCATGTCCTTCAGTACAACACAGAAAACATACTTTTTAATGTTATTATTTTATGAAAAGCCATATTAAATATGAAAAGGATAATCTTTATAGGTCAAGGTCATTACTTTATATAGGTGGCCAAGGAACTGCCTGTTAAATGACATGAAACTTTTGTTGTGAATCCATCCTTCATAACAAAAGTTTCATGTTATAGATTTGTTATCCCATGTTTTCACTAGTTTGCAACATTAAATTATGCAATTCATATTTACTTGTTATATGAATACTGAATATTATCATTTTAAACTATTTTTTGGCATTTTAAGGTATATATATATATATATATATATATATATATATATATATATATATATATATACATACTGTATATATAGTTGTAGGTTTAAACATGAATGAAACATTTTGTGGTTCTATTCAAAGCAGCTTAGACTCACCCTCCACAGAAGCTGTTGAGCACTACGAAGCACCCCTCTCAGGTCCCTGCTGGTTCCAGAATATTCTTTCTGCAATCCCATCTTTGGTGGGATTGGGTCTTTTATGACATTAAACTTTTTTTGCTTGCAGTTCCCAACATTGGATGTTCTCCCTTGTGTTTGGCATTGTCTTCTTTCAATGGCTCCATCAGGTGGAACCTTCCTCAGCTGGGTGAGAAATGTGCGCTTCAGAGCACGTTTCCGTTTGGTTTTAAGATCAGTTGCAGCACAGCTGGGAGAAAGATGCTGAAGTTCCACTGCTAAAGTGTTCCGAAATGTTAGTACCTTGGGTGTTGTAGTGGAAACAGATTCACTGACTTCAACTGTTGCTTGTTTGTTTTTGTAACTTGTCAAATTTGTAGGGCAGGTAAACAAAGGAGTTGTGAGTGTGGTGGCCCCAAGAGCAGAGTTACGGTCAACTTTCTCACTGTTTTGGCCTGAACAGTGGCGTACCTCCAAACTCCTTGAAACACCTTGCTTCTTAGTAAGTTCTGACAAATGTGGGCTAGAGGCTGTGTAAGTAGATGGGAGGCCTGGCTGCTGTCTCTCTGTTACGCTGTGAGGTGAACAAGAAGATGAGATGGCCTTCCTAGTTAAGATTTTCTCTTGCAAATGATGATGCTTCTGGAGGAGAGACAGCAGCTTCCTCTGGCGTGATGCTAGAGATGTGAACTTATTTCTCAACACATGTTGGCAGAAGGCGTTAGATGCAATCCTGCCCCAACAAAGTATAATTAAGAATGAATGTACACATAATACCAAAGAGGTATACCAAAAGCAAAAAATAATAATTTCCAAAAATATGTATAATTGAAATGGTAATATAAAAAATGTTTAATTAGAAGATTGTACTGAGATAATAGAAGTGAGATTTCTGTGCTGACCGGTACTTGTGGGTGAGGGAGTCCTTTTCCGCTTGGTGTTTAGCCAATACATCATTCAGGAGACTCTGGGTTTGTGTCAGTGCCATAATTAACTTGCCTAGGAAAATAACACTCCTACAGTCAACCACGAAAATGAAGCAAAGTTGGAAATGGCACTAAATTATGCTATTTTATCAAGTAGTCAACGTACGTCGTAAACAATGTAAAAAGCTAACATTTTTTAACATTTGATGAATCAAAAGAAATGCAAACCAGGGTGTATTAACATTAACTGCACAAATGCAGCTGTGTATCTTAAAGGACAATTCCGGTGCAAAAATGTCCACCGAGTTCGACCGTTCTCTGGGATCAGTTTGTATTCTAGTCGAATGTAACCAAAGTTCTCGAAAAACGCTAATTAGCGTATAACGCTAGCTGTGGGGGCAGATATTCATGTAAAATAAATCGCAATTCTATACCACTAACAAGGCTCAAAATTGCACCACACTTCCACGGTAGCATAATGAGGGTCCCTACATGTAAAACAAAGCATTGAGAACTGTGTAAGAGACAGTTTATTAAAAAGAATGTTTAGAAAGCCAGTGCCTTCACGAAAAACAAGCGGGCGCCATCTTTGGAAAACAGTCACGACCAGTCGTGCGACGAACGCAGCCGGGAAAAGCACAAACAAGTGGATGGTTTGGGTTGAAGATCCAAGTGGATGGTTTGGGTTGAAGATCCAGACAAACACATTCAAACACATATGATGGTAAACAAGTTTAACCTGCCTGGATCAGGGTCACCAGGACCAACCCTTGGAGCCAGGCCTTGGGTAGTGTTCCTAGATGAGTGGATGAAGAGCTCATGTAACCCGGCAACATGGGACCTGCTCATGAGCCCATCAACGATGAGAGGGCGGGTAGGGGCAGGTACAATGCCCATTTGACAATGGCCAAGCAAAGGATCAGCTCTAGGTGCAGCACAAACTAGCTCTAGACATGTGGTGTGTCAGCTCACTGGTGGGGAAGGAGCGTTGTTCAGACTTTAAGGAATGGCTTGCCTGCATCGGGGGAGGGACTAACAGGAGTGTCACTTTGGGACAGTGTCTGCAGTAATGCAGGCTCTCTATCGGATGCTGGTGGTGAAGAGAGATAGGAGCCGCGAGGCGAAGCTCTCACTTTACCAGTTGGTCTAGGGCCAGAAGTCTTCCTCCGCAGGGTCGCGGGGATCACTCTACATGATAGAATGAGGAGCTTGATGATCCAGCAGGACTTCAAAGTAGAGTCTCAACCTTGAGGAGAGGATACAGTTGAGGTGGAAAAGAGAATTGATGGATGGAGAAGGAGCTTTTAAGATCATATCCTCCTCCAATAGGTGGAGAACAGAAGATCTACTTTCAATTGGCTATCACTCTGCATAACTTTTTATTGTTGCAGTTGAGGTGTTAGCTTGTTGGTGGGCTCAACTGTGACTGGACAAAGCCAAAATATATTGGAAATGAATGGAAACTGGTTGATATTTCTACCGTGGGCGTCAGCAGTTGAGTGTAGGGTAATGTGGTAATGTCTCAGATGAGTCGAGCAACTGGATATTTTGCTGGCCACCAGAATTAACTTGGGGGTGACCAGCAAGTATATATTCTTCTTAAACAAATGACCCTCTCAACTCCATACCCCGAATCACTGGAAGCAGGATGGACTGGGGCTGTGCACTATTTTTGAGGCATAACACTAATGAGAGAGCATCCCCTTGTTGTTTTGGCTTCTGGGAAAATAGGACAGAGGGAATTAAAATCTGAAAGAGGAAAAAGGACATGCCTTGAGTTTAGCCATCTGGCTTCTCGGACATAGGAGGAGCAACTAATTGCAACTAATCTGTACCACCACAAATGGAAAAGAATAGATTCGACCCAAGGTTGGGCTGATGCCACAAAAAATGTCAACAGCACAGTAGTAGTTTTTTTTTCATTCTTAGGGCCTGGTGGGAACTGTTGTTTGAAAACCACTGATTTAACAGACACTGAGGATACGCAGTCAGGAAGTGATGTCGGCTGTCTCTCCAGACATCAGTTTCATTACCCCTCAGAGCCTCATGTCCCCAAATTACATCGTCTAGTTCACGGACCCTGAGCGAACCTAAAAAGAAACAGGAGTAGAGCTGTAGTACAGGCAGCTGGAGCCCTGAAAAATCAACCACTCTGGATGCCTTCTGTCTTCGTTGTTTGACTGCCAAGTTATCAACATGAATGACAATGTTCATAAGACCACAGGAAGGCAGCAGGGAGTGCTTTGACTCCCTGCTGCAACAATTTCATCAGATAATCCCTAACTGAGCCTCTTCCCACGTATACTTGCTTCTGACTCGCTTCTTGACATCTCACTGTATTGTAAACAAGTTGAAATTAACTAAAGGCTTGTGACTACAGTTCATTTAAACTTAAAATGAGTCAGTGGTGACCCTTCTAGGACGTTCAGCACAAAGGCAATTTTCAAGCCTACCTGGAAAAGCAATTAGGTTGAGCAATTATGTCTGTCTGTTAAACTGCATAATACAGTTGCACAGTTACATGCATTCCTTAGAATTGCCAGAGACAGAACGCTGGTTTCAGGCAGAGGTAGAAGTAACGCTGTGTTCAGGCAGAGGTAGAAGTAACACTGTGTTCAGGCAGAGGTAGAATTAACACTGGTTTCCGACATAGGTAGAAGTAACGCTGTGTTCAGTCAGAGGTAGAAGTAACACTGGTTTCCGACATAGGTAGAAGTAACGCTGTGTTCAGTCAGAGGTAGAAATAACACTGGTTTCCGACATAGGTAGAAGTAACGCTGTGTTCAGGCAGAGGTAGAAGTAACACTGGTTTCCGACATGGGTAGAAGTAACTCGGGTTCAGGCAGAAGTAGAAATAACACTGGGTTCAGGTAGAAGTAACACTGGGTTCAGGCAGAGGTACAAGAAACGCTGGGTTCAGGCAGAGGTAGAAGTAACGCTGGGTTCAGGCAGAGGTAGAAGTAACGCTGGATTCAGGCAGAGGTAGAAGTGTGTAGAAATGTGTTTGTGAAAATGAAATGTGTGAATTAGTTTTGTTGTATTCCAGGCAACATTACAAAAACAAATACCATTTAGATAATAAACCAAAGACACTAACAAGACTAAACAACACTAGTCTACTATGAACAAGAAACTGAATGTAGCAAACATGATTATGGTTTGCACTGGAAACTAAAACTTAATGAGAAGTTTTATATGCAGTTTTGGGAGTTGCCTAGGCATGTTTATTTCTAAGATTTAGCAGTTCTACAAAACAAAGGAATGAATGGGAAAATACAATGATCGGGTGAATGTGGAGTGTTCTCTGGTGGATGATTATTATTCTGTATACTTACTATAAGTACTTAATCACAATAACGAGAATATGTAATAGTTACTTTCATCTCTGCAGTTAAGTCTTAAAATTTTATTATTTTGGTCATGAAATTCATGTCTGAGACAACCACATATATTATTTGGTTATATTATTATATTACACTTTATAATAACGTTCAGTCATAAGTCATTTATAAGTTAATGATGAACTAATCATCAACAAAACATGAATATACATTTGTAGATGATTAATAAGTACCCTTATATTAATAAATACCCTCTAGTGACATCACAAGTAACACACCAAGATGTATGATGGACAGATCAGCCTACCAGTTGGTACAGTCCACTGGATAGGCTGGTAGGCTGGTCTATCCATCACACTGGGTGTGTTATAAAGTGTTTCCATTATTTGCATTAACATACATAATGAAAATGACTACTGCATAGACTTGTATACTGTATACTGGCTGGTTGAGTTTATGAGCTTTACCTGTGTCCTCTAGCACTGATATTTCCCAGGTTGACATTTCTGTCAGTCTGTTCTCCACCTCTTCCAAGGTTACAGCTATAGTATCTGAGTACTTCTGCAGTAAGCAAAATAAAAATAGTAAAAAATACAATTGTACCACAAATGAGAGGTCTTAGATGTATATATCAGAGCTAGTTTAAAAAAGCTCTCACAGTATCAGGTGCACTGTCTTTCAGTCTGTGCAGAATGCTATCCGTCTCTTTGACCGTCTGCCCATCAATTGAATCTGTGGACTGCAGGGTGGTCCCAGCTTGGTTATCATGACCATGACTCGAGCTAGGGTTAGAGCAGCCACCTGCCGAGTTGCATGAGGACTCTGAGGATATGAAAACGGTGACATTTTGCAAATGCAACTTTGATGAAAATGCATGATTGATTTGATGCCAGTTAAAGGTGCTGTAGGTAAGCCTCTGTATGAGACAATTCAGATTTTAGACCACTCCTGGCTCATTTCTGACCATTCAGGGAATCTCTCCCCTGATTGGTTTGGGGAATCCACCTGTCAATCACATTCGTGTCTACGGCATAATCATAGCTCCACAACAGGTGTGTTAATGCAACTTTGTCAATGACGGTGAAACGCAGCAGAGGGGGGGGGGGGGGGGGGGGGGGGGGGACATTTTTTTGGTTTGCTTATTTTCAAAATATTCCTCTCTTCACAACTCTCAAATCTTACCTACCAGAATGAATAAAGGATGTACCTTGAACAGCATTGCTAGGCTGATGGCGGACAATGGTTCCTGAGAATGTCGAGAGGAGCTCTTTGATGTCGACATCCTGAGTCATATCCAAGGCACTGAGTCCACAGCCATTCTTGTCATTCGAATTTGAACAATACTGGAGAAGGAGCTTCACAGCCTGATAATTAACAAAACATTGGGCTTTATTGAGCTTTCTAAAAAAGATTAAAATACTAACAACTTGTATGCCATTTAGCAGATTTTATATTTAGTCATTTTTCAGATGCAATCAGACTCGAAAAGCAATTTACAGGTGATGCTAAGAACAATCAAAACATACAAATCAATATTGGAGAGAGCCCCTTTACTGTACTTAATAACTCAAACACACTATTATGAATGTTTATGAATTCAAAATACAATTATAAACAGTCTAAGGGTCATTACATTGAAGTAAAATGAAATATAAACTCTGGTATTTGTCTAAATCTAGTTTTTAAATCTCATATTTTGATCAATTTAAGGGCATATCTTCTCATCATAATTAATGTAAACTATAAAACTGGGTGTCACAAAAAGAAGATATCTTCATTCAGAGCTAATAGTACCTGATAGCTGCCAGATGACACAGCATCATGTAAGGGTGTTAACCCCTTGAGCCCCCTGGCATTAACATCAGCTCCAGCCCTCAATAGTTCCTCTGTCACAGCTTCATCACCAGCCAAACTGGCCTCATGTAGGGGCGTCCAGCCTGAAAAAATGGTAGCCTCAATTGTTATTGAGCCATGCATTTTATTTGTAATGTAGTTATGGAGATTAGAAAAATGTCAAGTAAAAATCTGATGAATATTCTTATACTTAACCGGCATTATCTTTTGTGTTAACATCCGATCCAGCCTGTATGAGGGCTTTGACAAGTGCCAAATCTCCTTTTTTGCATGCCAAATGTAAACGAGACTCTCCAAATGCATTTTTAAAGTTAACGTTCTTCATCTGTCCTTTTATATGAGATATAAATACATTCCATTAAAACATAAAATAAACAAACAAAATAGCACTTGAAACCTCAAAAACATAATTCTACCTGTCTTAGATGTAAAAGGAGCAATACCTTTTTTATTTGTGTGCTTGGATATCCATGTGTTTGACAATTTTGGTGGCCTTTTCTGACATAAGCCAAGTCTTCCCTTTGATTTCTGTCTCTTTTCTTTGGTTTTCTTCTTTAAATTGCTGTCTTGTGAATACGAATCATGTATCTGTATGTTTATGGTCCCAATATCAACTCTAGCAAGGCCAATATCAGAATCATGCAACAGGCTTATGGAGCAGTCGCTTGTGGATGAGCCATTGCCATCATTACAACTCTCAAAAGGCTCCAAGCCTTCATCCTGCTGCTTGTATGCTTTGACTGAGACTGTGGATGCTTCATGGACCTGACCCCCCAAATGACTAAATGGGTAAATGGAATCTAGTTCTGAAATCATAGTGCAGTCTGAGTCGGTTGTGCAAGGTGAACAAAGGTCATCTTTTGGCAAGTTGGTGGGATTAGCTGAATCTTGGTATGTCAGTAGGCCTTCCTCGTGCCAATGATTATTAGTTGGACATGCATCATTCTCTTCAGATGTGTCTTCAGAAAGAATCTTCTGTACTAATTGGAGATCATGTTGCCTCTCAATGGTCATTGGGTATGTCTCTGGAAATAGTTGTATTGCAGAATTTGTGATATTAATTTCATATAAGTCATCACTATTATCCAAAGATGTGGAGGCATTCTTGACACATGAAGAATTAATGGCTGATAATGCCTTTTCATTGTCATTTACTTGTCTTTCCTCTCCTGAATGAGGTTGCTTACTGGTTTGTATTATGCTTCTTACATTGGTTTCTTGTATATCAGCTTCTCCACTGAGAGGAGAAACTGATACTATATTACACATTTTAAGATTGTTGTCTAATCCTGCTGGTCCTTCCACTGTCTGCATTTTGTTAATACCTGCAAAGACATTGAACATTTTTTGTAAAATATTGAAAACATATTGGTAAATAAACACTGAAATGTAATTAAACAGTTTAACCCTAACCCCAGTTTATAAAAAATTGTTGTGCTCTGTGTTGTATTCTGTGTTAAGCAGAAGGAAAATGAGTGAAGCTGTTAGTGCTCCAGAACACACGTTAGAGCTCCAGAACCCCCCCCCCCCCCCACCAAACACACACACACACACACACACACACACACACACACACACACACACACACACACACACACACACACACACACACACACACACACACACACACACACACGTGTTCCTGTTTATATATATGTCAATCAAAAAAAAATATATATATATATTATTCTATAAACTACAAGCTTAGCTTTGCAGCTCTGAGTGACTGAATGAATGCCATGAATTTTTATTACATATTATAAGTCTATTCACACAGTACTCAATGCATGTACCTGTCACCAAAACAACAAGACTTTTGCACGTCTGATCACATGTGAATTAATGAACCAAAAGTATGAATTTTGTGGAGCTCTATACTCAAGGGTTTCTGTAATGCAACACTGCAAGCACACTGGAAATGAATGGGCTACCAGTGTTTATGTATCCATATTTTTGTATACCTGCAATTAGTAAAGCCTTCCTTGTACTTTCTAATGCTGACTCCAAAGGCACTGCTGTTGGCAGGCCTTGTGCTTCATCAGCAAGTGTCTGCTGGTCCAAATCAGATTGATCACTTTGCATGAGTAGGCCAATAATATCCTTAAAAGCGTTTTTGCACTTTATTGGGAGTGAATTCCTTTATAGTCTGGATCTGACTGGGCCGTTTTGTTAAAGTTGCTGAGCATGCGCTATTTCCTCAGAAGCAATGAATTGCCATTGGAGACCTTGATTCTTGAGGGATATCCTGACTGGTTTCCAAATTACTGAATCGGATCCACTCTGCAAAGACAAAAATACTCCTATTAGCTATCTAGCACACTATTGTGATTGGCCATGTAGCCAAGCACTACAGGTTCTATAAGTATATCTCTAAGTATATATTATATTTGCTTCTTTTTTTAGATTTGACCCACTAAGACAGGATGATCCAAAAGGGGTCCAAATGTCTTGTTTTATTGCTTCAGTTAATTACCAATTCATCAACTCAAATAAAAAGGTGAAAACGCAATGGTTGCTGCAGAACTGTGGTAGTACATTGTGAAACTAGTTCTGACAAATTAGAACACTGCTCACACTGGAGGTGAATACTGCTAACTACTGACACATCCTGCTGCTCTGCCCTCACCTCGTAGCTGGACACAGCCCGTCCTCCCGGAAGTGGTGCAAATCCAAAACGATCAATCCTTTCACTTAACCTTTTCCACCTCTCACAACTCTTATATTATAGTAAGACCTCTCGTTGTAAAAGGCTGCGATCAGCAACAATGCCGTGTCATCGCTGTCCAACACATTAGCATCGCCGCCACCGAGTCGCTATTTTCGCGCCGCTCGAGCTTCGCTGCCACTTAAAGGCCGCAGTATACTCGCCGTTCCCAAGCTGTCGCGCGACAATGTGACGTCACGGGGGCGCAGTAACTATTTATACTCGCGCTGGTGGCCGCGACAGTAGTTGCAGTCTTCTCCTGAACAGAGGTGGCGCCACTGAGGAAAGGCTACAGACTGCTATTTCTACGCAGTAGAAGAAGAGATATGCTAATACTGGAGCTGTGTCCCAATTCACGGGATGCATGCTTCGAAGTACGCAGCCTCGCGGCCTTCGAAGGATGCGTACTTCGAAGGGTCCTTCGAAGTACGCATCAACCGTTGTTAAATGAGACGGTCTAGCCTTCGAAGCATTTCCTGGTTGCGTCACCACAGCCGCGTCACCAGCCGTCAGTTGGTAGTAACCGTAGTAACGTAGCCGTTGCCGTCAGTTGAAAAACAGACGGAAGGGTTGTAATATAGCAAAAAATGATCATAATAATGATAATAATGAAGTATAACATATAATAGTGATAATCATAAACGTAGCTCTTTATTCAATCCAATCGTTTAACTGAGTTTGCAGTTTTACAGTCTGGAAATAAAGCGGGGATAATAAAAGTAATACAATATAAGTAATGAGTAAAAGTATAACAAGTAGTAAGTAAAAGTAATTAAATATAAACCCAATACTTATTACATTTAAATATAAATTCATCACACGCTCAACCTCCATCCCGTTGATACGGAGGGGGTGTGTGCCACCTTTTGTCTTCCTGAAGTCCACAATGAGCTACTTGGTCTTCTTGGTGTTGAGAGCCAGGTTGTTGTCGGCAGAGGCAGGGGGAAAAAAAAGCGAGGATTCATGTTGGTTTGCATCAACAATGGTATATTTTCGGACTTCAACTTAAATGCATTTGTGGCAGGGTCACTCCTGGCCACACGCCACCTAAGTGGCTTTTCCGGGGGCCCTCCGACACAGGACACGGGTAGATGTTATTCCATGTTTATTGGAGAGCAGGTGGTATTTGCTGAGCTGATGTTACACTACACTGCCATGCCAGTGGCTCCTCCTCGAATGTGTGTGTGTGTTGATGGCTGGTTTATCCTGGGTGCCATGATTTCTCTGCACCCCAGGTGTGCAGCCCCACCCAGCCAGAGTCCAATCAGTCTGACTCAGGCCAGGGGGGTGTACTACGAACCTCGATTAGTGGTTTAGCGAGGTATGTTGCGCTCAAAGCCTGGGTTAACTGTCCTACGAAAGTCGCTCTCTTTTAGCGTCACTATATCACCATGGTAACTTATGCTGGCAACCAAACCTGGTCGGGAGGAGGTTTTCAGCTAAACTTTCCGATTAGATCGGCTTCTTAAAGCTGAGCGCCGCTTCCTAGCCCCTCCTTTTACGATGGCGTCACCATTTGTAGGTATTCCAGTTGGCATTGCCTGAGGATATTCTGTATGAGAGATACAGGTTCTCATCAGAGGATATTCTGTATGAGAGATACAGGTTCTCATCAGAGGGTATTCTGTATGAGAGATACAGGTTCTCATCAGAGGGTATTCGCTATTTGATCGTCCTTGTTGGACCTTATGTAGGCAATGCTACAAAAAGAAGCCGTGCGCAGTGTCTGTGTTTCATTGTGATGTTTTGCCACGGGTACATATTTGCATACAGTTGGTGATGCCGAAAATATAAGCAAAAATACAGTGTGTCTTGCGATACGCGAGGTTGTAGCTGCCCTAAATACACTGCTAAATATGTTCGTGGTGTTTCCCAACTTTTTGCCAACACAAACTGTCAAGGAAGGATTTTATCAACTTGCAGGTAAAAGAAAACACCTGTTTGTGTGAAGGAGTGGTAGAGTGGAGGTAGTGCCTCAGTCTTGAGATTCTGCGTGCTGGGTTTGTTTCCCAAGTGAAGTGCATTTATGTGTAGTTTAATTAGTTATATTTCTTATGTCATATGGAATACTTATTCATTAATGTTATGGAATTATCCAGTTTGGTAATCTAGATGGGGGTAAAAGGCGTGATGATGGACAGGCAACATATAAACCCCGGTCGCTGGCATTCAGCTCACATACTGATACACCACACCACCGTCACATTTCAGCACATGCAATACGTTTCTTACATATAGGATGTATTTGAAATGAATTCCCTAAATTACACAATAAAGCAAGTTGGAGGTTGCTTTTGTATTTTGCAATCATATGCACTATATTGGGATTAATGGTGAACAATTCTGCATTTGGCATAGTTATTTTTAGACAATTAGGCTATGCAGAATCTTTTCACGCATTCACAGAATCTGCTATTTTTTGCCAGCACGCCTCCCTAGCCTTATTATGGGCAACTGTATCGCCCCTTGATTTGCTTCTTTAACTCCTCGTATGAGTTCATAATCACTACTTGCTCCTCCTGAGTGACATACAGCCCGTGTTCCGTCGGATCCATTGCGTCAAGGTGGATAACGTTGGGTTGTTATGCCCTTTTTATGTGAACGCGCATTGAAACTAAAGCGGAAAACCTGGCTTGACAAAGTGACTCGTAAGTGAGCTTCGTGGAATCGTTTAACTCTGATCGCGAGTTTCGTATTTGTCGATCCAGGTTATCCAAAGAAAGCCTGGGTATGTTCAGCGAGCTTCGTAGTATACCCCCCAGGTGAGGCTGTAAACCAGCCATCAACAACACACAATCCACACACACCCTCCACAGCATTATGTGCACTTTCAACATCATGAACAGCAACAACATAGAAATAATCCAAACAATTCCAACAAACAATTACAAACCAAACAATTAAAAACTGAAACAATTACATTTTTGTGCAAAAAATCATTGTTTTCAACCATCTCAGTTGTAGGATTATCATCGTGTGGTGCTTGTGCTTGTTCATCAAACAATAAAGTTTGGTCATCATTATCGCCATCTGTTTGAGTAGAAGGGTTCTCATTTCCATTGTTCTGATTAATCTCCTGTTTGGCTAGCATGCTGTGACGGTGGTGCAGGTGCAGTCATTGGCAGGCCTTTTACAGATGCTGGACCAAAGAAAGATTTTTCACTAGCGGTGAGGTTACAGATTACAACCAACTGAATTTCCCCCCCCCCCCCCCCCCCCCCCACCTCTCCCTTTCCAACAACAGGAGAAGCTACGGTGGCCTGTACTCTACAGCCGGTTGTCCCTTCTGGGCTACTGTAGAAACACTGCAACATGGCGGCCTCCATGGAAGGGGACCCGCTCCCCATGTAGATATAAACGGCTCTTTTTAAGTGAACAAAAACACAATGATTATTATTTTCAGATCATTATACACTAATGAAAACATACTTAAGAATATTCTATTTAATTTCTGCCAAGTCTGTTCCACTAGATGCAACGAAAATGAACACACTTCAAATAGGTCTGCATGAGACTGCAAAATATATACAGTATATATACTGTATATATATATATATATATATGTATATATATATATATATATATATATATATATATATATATATATATATATATATATATATATATCTTTACTTACACACAAAAGGTTGAAAGGGCAGCCCTCACTCACTGTCACCAACACCGATGGCTCTGAGCCGTGGGCCAGGATATCAAGGTCTGCCACATGTCTGTGTATATGACACCATCAACATCCTTCACCGAAGGCCACCAGTCCGTTTTCAAAGATTGGTTTACACATGGACCACCACAACTCGCCTACTCAGAGTGTGAAAGCAAGTAGGAGGAAGGAAGTGGTTTAAGTTGGTAAAACTGCACTGCACATGCACACCACACAAATACCCTAGATGTTAAAACAAAAAAAATGGCTGATCATGCTGGTGTAAAGAAGTTGGAAACAGGGTTAGGGGTTAGTACTTTAGTATACTTTGTATGCGTGGGGTTCGTTAAATGCCGCAAGTGCGAGTTCCTATCTAAAGTACGATTGCAACGCAACAGTGAACTGTTGCACTGCTGTAATAATAAAGTGTGTGCGTGTCTTTTGACTCTGCGATTACATTTGACCTTGAAATAAACTCAGAATGTGAAAGCAAGCAGCAGGAAGGATGTACCCACACCACCGTATCCGCTTAAACAATGGTTTGCTGTGTGTTGTCGGGGCGGAACGTGCCCCTGGGTTGGGCAAGCGCACGCGCACACACACACACACACACACACACACACACACACTCACTTACTCACTCACACACCTACCTACCTCATAGGGGCCTACAATGTGTGAGAGAGCCCTGCTCAGCAGCACACACGCACAAACAAACAAACAAACAAACACACACACACACACACACACACACACCTCAGAAAACAGCACACGTTGTCCTAATTGTTTTTGCTCAATAGAGGGCAGTATACATCCATACCATACTCCAGGAGGCGGGGCTCCTGTGAAAGACATTTAAGACCATTGTCCCCCATATTTAAATGGTGGAGCACGGACCCCGTTAGTGGGCGCCATTCCTCTACAGGTACATGTTTTTCCAAGAGAGCTAATAGTCACAAAGTCAATCAGCCTCCCCTGGGGATCCAGGGCAACAACATCCAAACAAACAATGTAAAAACTCCTGGCTGCTGCTTTACCAACAGATGTGTGGACCTTAGCCACATAGACATGTCTTCTGGACATCCTGTATCCATGGTATGCCTTTTACTTTAGTGGTGCAGGCAGGCAATCTTTTTCCATACATTCTGGCACAGATTTACAGCAATGTCTGTAAATGTGTACTGTCCCTGTCAAATAAACTAATAAATGAAACATTAAATATGCACTTGTTATATAGCCTACATTAAGTTTTTTAGGCAAGGTATGTACAAAGCCCAAACCATGTTTAGAAGGTATCTTAAAAATCAATGTTCCCATATATGATTCCTAGGCCTATACACATGTATGCTTGAATCAAGTGAAGAAGGTATGTTAATGCATGTATGTATGTGAATCATTCTCTATATCTTAAAGGTGTTGTTCTTAATGTCATTTTTTTAAGCTTGAGGTTTGGTTCTCATTGGCCAACTTACAGTGGACTGGAAATGCCAAAGGTCTCAGTATCTCCATTCCTCTGGTTGGGCAAAATAATTCAGGACAAGGAGAAGCAGACTGTAACTGCTGGTCGTAGCCAGTATTTTGCCATTGTTCCACAATGTTTTTCTTCAGTATACTTATAGAAATGGCCTGCACCTTTCTGCCACTTGGTTTTCTGGTTCACCTGTTAAAGGAGAGTAGTCTGAATGGGAGCTTGGGGATCACTCAGTTAGGCCTACCTCAACTGATGAGTCCTTATAGCATGTACCAGGGCACAGGGAGTTGTTTATCCTACAACAATGCCTCTGTGAAAAGGCTCTATCTTCCACAATTGTGAAAAGGCCATAAACCACAATTTTGTAGTCGTTCTTTTTATGGTTAATTTTATGGTAACAGAAAAAAATCCATATAATCTATAAAGTCTAACAATGTTATATTAGCTTCCAATTTAAAGTTCATGTTGAGCTTTTACAGATCCCCCTCTTTATTTAAACAAAAAGCGTATCTTTGGACTTCACTTTCCCCATGGTATGGGGAACATCTTATCTAAGGCTACGGGATGTCAATAAAAAACAATTTGGGAAGAACATCAATGAAAATATTGGCCAAAATAATTATATTATTGCCAACCATTAGTAGCTAAAGAAACGTGACTGAAGAAACCTGATCAGTCACGTTTCTTTAGCTATTAATGGTTGACTTAAGGCGTGCTTTAGCTTCTGCCTATTCTTTCAATAGGCCTATATTGTATGCCTCTGCCTAATTTTGTAATATTGATTTGATTTTTTCCCCCTGAATTATGTCTGTCAAGTTTCCTTAGCTGATAATGGTTGACTTAAGGTGTGCTTTAGGCTTACAGACCTATTTCTTATATAGTTGGCCTATGTTGTATGTCTCTGCCTAATTTTGAAATGTTGATTAGATTTCTTTTTCTGAATTATGCTATAAGATGGTGTGAAATAATAGTCAAGACAGCATGTTTCCAATAATCAATGTTTAATGTTTTATTTTTCTATTTTTGATACTCATACTACGCGTTTTATTTTAATGACATTCCGAACTTGGTTAGAACTTTGTCAATCAAGTAAAGCACAAATCAAGTAAAATTACCCTATGTATCAATTACCCTATGTTTTATTTACCCTGTTTTACTTACTCTATGTTTTACTTATGTTTTAATTACCCTATGTATCAATTACCCTATGTTTACTTACCCTATGTTTTAATTACCCTATGTTTTAATTAGCCTATGTTTTACTTAGCCTATGTTTTACTTACCCTATGTTTTAATTACACTGTTTTACTTACCCTATGTTTTAATTACACTATGTTTTAATTACACTATGTTTTACTTACCCTATGTTTTACTTACACTATGTTTTAATTACACTATGTTTTAATTACCCTATGTTTTAATTACCCTATGTTTTACTTAGCCTATGTTTTACTTACCCTATGTTTTAATTACACTGTTTTACTTACCCTATGTTTTAATTACACTATGTTTTAATTACACTATGTTTTACTTACCCTGTTTTACTTACCCTGTTTTAATTACACTGTTTTACTTACCCTATGTTTTACTTACCCTGTTTTACTTACCCTATGTTTTACTTACCCTGTTTTACTTACCCTATGTTTTACTTACCCTGTTTTACTTAGCCTATGTTTTACTTACCCTATGTTTTAATTACAGTTTTACTTACCCTATGTTTTAATTACACTATGTTTTAATTACACTGTTTTACTTACCCTATGTTTTAATTACACTATGTTTTACTTACCCTATGTTTTAATTACACTATGTTTTACTTACCCTATGTTTTACTTACCCTATGTTTTACTTACCCTATGTTTTAAGACACGTGAACAGGCCTATATACTGGGTAGCATTTGCCACACAGCATTTGAGAAATTATGGCGAGATCGCCAGTCTCCTCCCCTAGCGCCCGTCGTCTAGGAAACGGCGCGTGGTTCACAACGTGATTGGCTGAGGTCTTGAATGACGTAGAAGCGTGCCATCACTTCATCTGCTGGCACTGGACGCTCAGCTGGGCTGATTCGTCCACCGCCAGCGCTGCAGGAGCTGCTCCCGGGTCCCGGCTATTGTATATATAATATATAATAGTTGCAGTGTTGCAGGCGTGGAGGAGCTCCTGCCAGCTGCAACCCAAGGGACGCTGGAATTCAGCCCTAAGTCTTTAGTCCACAGCCAATCCCTCCCCGTCCGCTAAGTCTCTGACCCTTTGTGAGTAAGTAAATCCTATCTCTTTAACCTGTTTTTTTTATTAGACTAAAGCGTGTGGTATAAATGACCTAAGCTAAATTTGCCTTGTCATTACATTTAGCTAAATTTAATAAACATTATTATAATGAAAGCAACTGAAATGAATTGAGTTGAATTGAGTCACCTGCGGTAGGCCTATTAGACTGCATTGATACTGATGCATTGGATCAGATAAATCAGCAATATGTGACAGAATTGTGACAGAGTCAGATTATGTTTAGACGTGGATACTATAGCCTATCATTGGTCTAGGTTAGAACTGAACCCATTAAAAAAGGTTATTGCCAATACAGTTAACCAAAACCAAATGAAGAATTGAACAAATTACAAAATTGACGAAACACAAATATGTATGGTATTATTTAAGCATAGTGCTACTGATTTATCATCATGTTTTAAGTCTTCCCATTTGCAATTAGTGCAGAACTCGAATCCTTTAATTCATTAAGTTCATTGTTCATACGTAGGCTATATATATATATATATATATATATATATATATATATATATATATATATATATATATATATATATATATATATATATATATATATATATATATTGCTATGTCGTAATAGTATAGTAATAGTAAATGTATACCAGTAATAGTATAGTAATATAAATATAGCAATATATAGTAAATGAGGTAGTAGCCTACCTCAGCACATTTTGTTGTCCAAATCTACCAAAAAAATAAGTTTAAACTGTTTTGAGTTGTGTTATTATTCCTAACAATATGTATTTTTGGGATGGCAGCTCTGTGACATCATGCTCACCCGCCTGTTCCGCATGCATGGCATGCTGGTGGCCTCCCACCCCTGGGAGGTGATCGTCGGCACGGTCACCCTCACCATCTGCATGATGTCCATGAACATGTTCACAGGAAATGACCAGATCTGCGGCTGGAACTTTGACTGCCCAAAGACAGAGGAGGTAGGTCACAGGTGGAGGTGGATGGAGGTGGGAGGTGGGGGTACATAATATACTATATACTACTCATACTATTGTTGCATTCGGAAATGCTAAGTATGCAAATATTGAATGTAGAACCTGAACATGTGGTTTAGTTTTTTTTAATTTAATTTATTTTTATTTCAGCAAATTCTCAGCAGTGACATCATCATCCTCACTATCACGCGCTGCATCGCCATCATCTACATTTACTTTCAGTTCCAAAATCTACGACAGCTTGGCTCGAAATACATCCTAGGTATGCATGGACCTTTGCACTTTGAACATGACTTGAGCAGGTATACTGTGCAGTGTGGATGCAGGACACACAAAGGGCCTGAGTGACCTCCTGTGTATCTTTTCTACCCCAGGTATAGCGGGCCTTTTCACCATCTTCTCCAGCTTTGTGTTCAGTACAGTGGTGATTCACTTCCTGGATAAGGAGCTCACAGGCCTCAAGTAAGTTACATTTTGAAACTGCGCCTAGCAAGATTGAATATCTTGGGTGTAAATCTAAAGGCTTGATTCGCATCTTCTTCTTTTTTTTCCAGCGAAGCTTTGCCCTTCTTCCTGCTTCTCATAGACCTCTCCAAAGCGTGTGCATTGGCAAAGTTTGCTTTAAGCTCCAACTCTCAGGTATGTTTCAAACTTGCACAACCATGTTAAAAAAACAAAAACTGCAACCTAATTTATCCTAATATAAAACTAGATTTCAATATAAAATACCTATAAAATATGTATGTCAGGCTTTAACACATTCATAGTTAGAAAATGCCCATGAATCAATTTATTCTTCAACTGTTACCTGTGCCATCAGGATGAGGTGCGGGATAACATTGCACGTGGCATGGCTGTCCTGGGCCCGGCCTTCACTCTGGACGCAGTGGTTGAGTGCCTTGTGATCGGGGTGGGCACCATGTCAGGTAACCATGGCAACCAACAATTTATCATCCGTTTTTTTTTTCCCCTCCATAACCTTTAACAGTTTATTAGCTATGAGGATAATAATCAACGTTATATTTTGCAGGGGTTCGTCAGTTGGAAATCATGTGCTGCTTTGGATGCATGTCCGTCCTGGCCAACTACTTTGTGTTCATGACCTTCTTCCCTGCATGTGTTTCACTGGTGCTGGAGGTGAGGCTTCAGTTCTCTGTGTCATTGTAATCCATGGATCTCTCATCATGTGTTTAATATGGTGTGTTTGTGTGTGTATGTGTGTGTGTGATCGTAACCGTCATGTGTTTTGTTTTAAACTAGCTGTCCAGAGAGAATCAAGAGGGCCATCCCATCTGGCAGCTGAGCCACTTCTCCAAAGTGATGGAGGAGGAGGACAACAAGCCCAACCCCGTCACGCAGAGAGTGAAGATGATCATGGTGAGCCGCTGTCTCCGTTTTTGGGATTTCCTTTGTTTTTGTACGATTGCCATTGGTCGTGCTGTGTTAGGGGAAGGTGGTGGAGAAGGTAGGGGTGCTTCACGGTGTATTATTACAGTTTTAAGATGTCTCTGAATCTTGCGTTATGTATGTTTATTACAATACGCATCATGGTTCAATGTACTGTGTACCTTCAAGCTCAAAAACTATGCTGGTTAGGGTAATCGTTTTGAGGTATGTAGTGTATTTGTTTTGAGGTATGTATTCGTATTTGCATGTAGTGAAAGAAAATGTAGTGGAGAAAAAAAATGACTTAAAGAAAATTAATGAATTGAAACATGCATGTATATGTGAAATTGGATCTTTCCATGTCTTACTCTAGTCTCTAGGCCTGGTTATGGTGCATGCTCACAGCCGCTGGATTGCCGAGCCGTTGAATATTAACACCACCATGGATGTGGGCATGAGCTTCGGCCATGACTCCCCAAGAAGAATCCACCCTGAGACACCCCTGTGGCAGTTCTACCTCGCACGGTCAGCATCTCCATTGGATTATATAGGAATGGCAATCAATGTCATTTCTAGCAAACATTTAATATTTTCTTATATAACAATTTGATAACAAGGAGAAGAGATCCTGGTAGGACCGAATGATATGGTGAAAGAAATCATATTGCGATTATTTTGACAGATATTGCAATATGATTTGCTATTAGTGGGAAGGGAATGATCATGAACAATGATTTGCATTCACAATTTTAATTTCCACTGACAAAAATATTAAAATCATGATGTGACATTTGTTGGTCTATACCAAAGAGTGTTTTCTTAAAACATGTCTAGGGCATTTCTGCAGCACTACAGTACTTAATTTATAATGTTGTTATACATTTATATTTAGACATTTTACCCTTATCAAATAATTGCAGCTCCTGCATTTTGTATATTAAAGATTTTCTTAGTTGCCATTTCAAGCCGATAGTCGCTATTCGTCGCACTTTTTATGTAATTATTTCAATGTATTTTTTTGCATCAGAAAATGATTTGAGTTCCAGGGCAAGAGTGTTATAAAAGAAACACTGTTAACCTTGTGCTATTTACAGATAATACAAAACCGTAAAAACGTTTACCGTGTTCTTGCCATGTTCCAGGCAAACCAAATCGACCAAGATGTTTGACGCACTCTAATATATCTCTGAGCTTTTCATTTCATTTTTTCATGAGGTAAATAAACCGTTGCTCCCTGTGTTACAACAGCATGATAACCATGGACGTGGAGCAGGTGATATGCCTCGGACTGGCCCTGCTGCTGGCTGTCAAGTACATATTCTTTGAGCAAGTGGAGACAGAGTCCACCCCCTTGTCCCTGAAGAACCCCATGAGCCTGTCAGCCCAAGCCCACCCAGCAGAGACCTGCTGTCGGATGGAGGCTCTAGCACGCCCGACCGCCTCCCCCACCCAGGAAAACAAACACAAGTTAGCCCCGGCACAAGCCATCTTGCCGGTGATCAAGGAAGAGAAAGGTACTCATATTGTACTGGGATACTGTAACGCTCATTTGTGAAACAATTTTGTTTCGTTTCATTCAAATATATACGGTGTTTATATGGAAAATATATGGAACTGTCCCAATATGTCAAAAGTTGCATTGAGATGACATTGGACATAATGTTTTTTTAAATGACAATTTAATATTTGTGAAGCCATTCATGATGCCACTGAAAGATGACACATTGTTTTCATAATATACATCACCGAACACTAACATCGTAATCATGCTGATAAGGTGTGTTTCTTATGCTTTTCCTCTTTTCTTTCCAGATGAGATGATTCGACCCCTCCCTGCCCCCCAGGTCCAGCCCCAGACTCGGAGCATCTTCTTCCTGGGTGATAGAATGGCAGGGGAGGGGCCTATGCCTCAGACTCCCAACGCAGAAGCGGGTTCCCCCTCCAATCCCACCGAGCCCCGCAGCCTGGATGAGTGTCTGGCTATCCTCAAAAACCCTGAGGTACAAACAGGTTCATGTTAATGTGATGCTGCAAATCAGGTGTCTATTGAAATAGAAGTGCTTAGCCTCAGTAAGACTAACATGTATAGGTCAAATAATAGAAAACAGCGTGCCTGCATGAATTAACAAAAAACAAAGTGGATTTGCAAACCTAAATAACCCTGTCAGCACCATTTGGACAATGAACTTTTCTACTTCTCAGTTCATCGGAAGGTCTGTTGTGGCCAACAGAGTAGTAATGAGCTTAGTCTTTCCCATCGTTAAAGCTAAACCAATTAGCCATGATACTACAGAGGAAAGCTGAACTGAACTTGCCATATATATAATCCTACACGCCACACACCACTTTTCAGACCACAACGTTTTTTGCTCCAGATCCCTTTGTTTGTTTGTCCGAGTGTGTCCTGATTTCCTGTGTGTGTGTGTGTGTCTGTGTGTCTTCTACAGATGGGTGCTGGTTTCCTTAGCGACGGTGAAGTGGTGCTGCTGGTCAACTCTAAACACATCCCAGCCTACAAGCTGGAGGCCATGATGGAGCATCCCGAGAGGGGGGTGGCCATACGCAGGCAGATGATATCCGCTAAGCTTGCAGCTCCCGCCGCCCTGTCCTCCCTGCCGTACACAGACTACGACTACTCCAAGGTACGCACCGCCACTCATGCTCCATGGATGGTGTCGTCCATGTTTGTGTATTGCATTCAGCTGCCTGTTCTCCCTGGGCTGAAACACTGCTAGGAAGCGGGGTGGCCAATCCACATTATATATATATATATACAGAGATATATATATAGATGCAAGATCACCGAATGTTCCTAACTATGAGATAAACACGTGTTTGATTTTGTGTGTTTTGATTTGAGTGTGACCCTTATACATAATATGGAAGAAGAATTCACGCTGTGAGGATGAGGATCACAGCTTCTGTCCTGTTATGTCCTGTCAGCTTACCCTATGTTCTGTGTTAACAGGTGATAGGCACCTGTTGTGAGAATGTGATTGGCTACATGCCCGTACCAGTCGGTGTGGCCGGACCACTTCAGCTGGATGGGAAGCAGTTCCAGGTCCCTATGGCAACCACAGAGGGTTGTCTGGTCGCGAGCACCAACCGTGGCTGCCGAGCTATTGCCGTGAGTGTCGGCTGACGCTGCCTCGTCACCACACACCTCAGACGCACAAAAACACACAAAATGGATCAACCCCTATGCGTCGCTTCGCTTAGCAGCAGAAAGTAAAATGTTTTGACGCTTGCGGTTTACAGTTGGGCGGCGGTGCCAACAGTCGCATTCTGGCGGACGGCATGACCAGGGGTCCCGTGGTCAGGCTGCCCTCCGCGTGCCAGGCTGCCCAGGTCAAAGCCTGGCTGGAGAGTGCAGAGGGTTTCCAAGCCATCAAAGAGGTCTTCGACAATACCAGCAGGTAAGGGTGGATTTAGAGGATTATACCAGGACATGCTAGGACCACCATCCGGTTTATCTAACACCTGCCAGTGGAAAGACTAATATACTAGTAGATATTCATGTTATGTATTAACAATACATCTCAGTCATTGTGCACATGGAAACTGTGCAATATGCATCATCGTCCACATACTATAGTACAACTAGTAGGTCTCTTGTAACTGAGCAAGGCTTGAAGAAGTGACAAGAAGACTGATTTCATGTGAAGAGGAAGTGAAAGTGCTCATCTACTTTCTTCTACTTATATAGGTTCGCCCGGCTCCAGAGGCTGCAGATCTGTCTGGCGGGGAGAAACCTTTACATCCGCTTCCAGTCAAAGACAGGAGACGCCATGGGCATGAACATGATCTCTAAGGTTAGTTTCAGTTTCTGTATTCATTGAGTGATCCGCTCTGAATACAATAAATACAGTCACATTATTAGGTGCTGTAGGTGGGATTTTTTATGTAACAATTTTACTGTAATTTAGTGACTGCCCGCCATTTAGATTTTAGACCACTTCAATCTAATTTGGGACCAATCAGGGCATCTCTTCCCTATCTTGCCTGTCAATCACAGGTGCGTGAAATGCAACGCTTCTTAATGGTGGAGAAACACAGTGAGGGAGGGAGCAGAGAGGGATGTTTTTTGGGGTGGTTTATTTTCAAAATGTTGCTCTCTTCCACTCTTTTCTGCTCACTCTCTCTCTCTCTCTCTCTCTCTCTCTCTCGCTCTCTCTCTCTCTTTATATATATATACACACACATACATAAGTGTTTTCCTCATGTTCCTCTGTGTTGTGCAGGGAACAGAGCAGGCTCTGTCTAGACTCCAGGAGGAATTCCCAGAGGTGCAGATTCTAGCGGTCAGTGGAAACTACTGCACTGACAAGAAGCCTGCTGCCATCAACTGGATCGAGGGCCGGGGCAAGTCTGCTGTCTGCGAGGCAACCATCCCTGCTAAAGTAGTCAGAGAGGTAGAGGCAGCCCCTGGTGCATTGTTGCCACATGGAGCAAATATATATATTACAAATATTTATGACACAGCTTTGTTGAATACTCGATTCTGATTGGTCAATTGTGGCATTCTACGGTCTGTTATTTCTGAATAGCAGACCTGTTTTTTGTTGTTATATTTTGTGTCAAATGATTGATTTCTTGCGTGTCGGGTCCTGCATCACCCTGTCTGGGTTTATTTCACAATAATGAACGGCTCGCTGTACATTATCCCTTACATAACAAATATGACATTGTTCCTATTCAGGTTTTGAAGACCACGACTGCATCCCTGGTGGAGGTGAACATCAACAAGAACCTGGTGGGCTCAGCCATGGCGGGAAGCATCGGGGGCTACAACGCACACGCAGCCAACCTTGTGGCTGCTATCTACATTGCCTGTGGACAGGTACATACTGGTCCTCACTCACTGGTGTCATTTTGGTGCACATTGTCGTACAGAAGGAGTCATTATTTACAATGATTATGTTTACTGAGAGAAATGTTGTCAGTTAACATTTAACAGACACTCTTTTTTAACATGATGGGATCATGAACTATGGTTTAAACAATGTACCCTATATTAGGGTGCAACCGATATATCGGAAATCCAATATGTATCAGTCAATAAAATATCGGTATCGGTCCTGAAAAACCCATATCAGTCGAACCCCAACCTATGTACAAAGAAACAAAAAAATACGAAGGTGATGAAGACAAAATGTACACTGTTACTATAACCCCTAGGATCCAGCTCAGTCTGTGGGCAGCAGTAACTGCATCACCCTGATGGAGGCATCCGGACCCATGGGCGAGGACCTGTACATCAGCTGCACCATGCCCTCCATTGAACTGGGAACAGTGGGCGGGGGGACTAATCTGCCCCCGCAGCAAGCCTGCCTTAAGGTACATCTTCACACATCCCCTCTTGCCGTCAAAACCCCACTGTGATCTATTATCTATATGTCTGTCTGTCTGTCTGCCTGCCTTCCTGCCTGATTGTCTGTCTATCATCTTGTCTGCAATCATCATTGTCCCTCAGGGACATTGAAGACGTACTCTACTCCACTCCTATCTATCTATTCATCTAAATGACTGGCCACGATGTGTGCATTTCGTCTAGATGCTGGGCGTACAGGGTGCGTGTCAGGAGTGTCCAGGGGACAATGCCCGGCAGCTGGCCAGGGTGGTGTGTGCCACCGTGCTGGCAGGCGAGCTGTCGCTCATGGCAGCTCTGTCTGCTGGCCACTTGGTGAAGAGCCACATGACACACAACAGGTATGCGGACTCACGTGTGATTTGAACAGAGGGTATTGTATTCTCGGTATTGTATTCTCGGTTGGCGTTTCTAACGAGTGTGCTTGTGTTGGCAGATCCAAGGTGGACCTGCAACAGACCCCAGGAACCTGCACCAAGAATGCCTCCTGAGAATGTGTGAAGATGTTGTTGTCATCGCTTGTCCCAGTTGGGTCCCCTCTGGGTTTTTCTTTTTGAATATGATGTCCGCACGAGACAATCATGGAATCTGATCGCTGAACAAATTCAAACCTTTTTAATATTTAAAAAGGATTTTATTGTTCAACATTATATACACACACACGCTTTGGAAATGATTGTATCAACACTGCAATAGTTGTTACAAAAAAGTGGATGAGTCACTGACTGCATACTTAGACGACACTTGCTAGACAACTCGAAAGAATGTAAATGTATGACAAAACAGAAATGTTCTTATTCCTCTCACTGGTTGGTTATGCAACAAAACTGCTGTTCTTTCAGTTGAAAAGGAAGAGTTGATTTGAAGAGCTAAGTTCTTATCTTAACATGGCTGATGCTGACAAAATTGAACTGCTGAATTGTTTGGCTTTATCGGTTGTGGATAAATGTGTAAGTAAGGTTGGATGTAAGAGTCACCATGGTTTTAATGCAACACATTTGACTGTGTTCATTTCATTATCACTAAGCTTTTTAAAAAATATATTTTGTAATAAACACAAGCACTTGACTACAATGCCTTCATTAATATATGTTTTTTTTTAATTTCAAATTGTTTGATACAGTGTCAAATATTGACATCATTCTTATGCCGTTTACACTGTACCACAGGACTAGACCTGACAGGACAAGTAGTTTTGTATTGTATTGTACCTATCCATACATTGTTTACCATATGACCCTAAAGTGTTACTACTCCTGTGTGTCATCTCTTGTACTAGTACCATGAACCCAAATCATGAACAGGCCTATAACACAGCCTTAGTCTTCAGATCTCTTATAAAACACTTGACTAGAGTGTCTAAGGACCTCTGTTGGGTGGGATAACCCAGGCAGATAAAAGGTGTAATGTAACTGGTAGGTCATGGATGATCTGGATTAGAGAAAATTGGACTCAAATTAGATTACAGAGCAGCTTTGACTCCCTCCCCTGACTTAGGTGTCCCTTCACTGTGCAGGCCGGTGGACTCTAGCAAGCTTGTGACACACGTTTCACCGTCACAAACTCAGATGATGATCTTACAATGGGTCCGCCCTCACCAGAGGAGCTGCCAGCCAATCAGCTGTGAGCTGAGCATCTCACCAGCAGCACTGCGTTCTGATTGGCTTTCTCTCAGTAGGAGAGCTCTCGGAAGGTTCATGAATAATTCATTCTTTACCTACTTTGACGTTCAGGTATTACGCCACCAAACTAAAAAAAAAGGTTAGACGTATGTTTAGCTCAGAGGTCAAAGGTATGTCAACCCATAAGAGGCAAAATGTATATATATTTATATATACAGTATATACACACACACACACACACACACACACATATATATATATATATGTGTGTGTGTGTGTGTGTGTGTGTGTGTGTGTGTGTGTGTGTGTGTGTGTGTTAGTCAGCAAAAACACAATACTTTACAGTAGACATGGCTAAAATAAACTAGAGCTTATAACAAGTATGTAGTATTTAGTATTGCAGAACCAGACGGTATTGAGGGCAATACATACCTCATGCATTGTTGTTACATACAACTGTGTCTTTATGTGCAAAATGAACAATACAATGACACACAAGTGACAATTGGCTGGGAGCCAGCACCAACTGCATGAACTGGAGTCTGTAGGATGGTCAGGGTTTAGTTTCCAACTACAACACGGAGAACTAGTTCGACTACAACGAACTAAAAGTACTGTTGGATTTCACACATTCTTTACATTAGCTGCCATAGTCAACATAGCCAATATCTTCCACCCCTTTCCATTGTGGCTAATCAGTCAGGTTTGCACTGAAGATCATCAAAGATGTAGGAAGAAAAGAAACACATTTTGGACAACATGCTAAATGAAATGAAGGCAACTCGAGGAAATCAATATTTGTATTTTTAATACATTTTGAATGTGTATTGTCTGTGTGCAAGTGCTGTACAAATGTATCTGTACAGCACTTTGTTTGTGTTGTTGTTTTTTATAGAAATGAATTTGAACTTGATGCAAGGGCAACTAATTGTGTTTATAGGGATGGTTGGTGTGGTTCATGATTTTTAAAACCAGATACTTTGTAGTCTGAAATTAGTTTTGTTATTATAGCACCACCATGTGGTCAATTGAGTTCATCATCAGAGAACCAGAATACAAAAATGTCTCCTTTTTTTTCCTGCATACAAGAGATGTAATAATATGGGGCTATACTGTATAGGCCTATAGGACTTCATTCACTTGGTCTTATGCGTGAATGGTGTAAAAGTAAATAACATATTGAGCATGTTCTTTCCAATGCCCTGTACAGAAAGTTATATTTGCATAGGCTATGTGGGGCGATGATATGATTTGGCTGATGGTTAGTTTGAGAAGAGGGCAGAAACATGTTTTATTAGTTTTGCCACAGGATTAGGAAACATAGTTAAGCGGTTAAGGGAAGAGGAGCCTCCCCTCCGCTGCGGTAGGCGGCGCTGTGCGGCTCCTCATGGGCTGCAACACAAACAAACAAGAAGACGCACTCTTATGTTTCGCTTTGGCTGGACTAATCGTGTCGTATAGTATTATACAGACGTATAAGTACAATATATTTATTCAGGTCATCACAAATATGTTTAGGTTCCCGAGTAAGCGGACGCTTATTGCGCGGCATATCAGCAACCAGATCATGCGGACAGAAACAGCAGACATGAGTGTGCAGAGACACCAGGTAACTTGTAATGAAGGTTACGTAGGCGCCACTGGTGGTTATTGCTGACCACCAAACAGTGTCACGATTGCCGTCTAACACAAACACATTGATGGTTTGATTTCAGTCCAACAGACTGGCCAGCTGTGCGTGTGTCCGTCCTGTGAATAGACACATGCTGCGTCCTGCATGGTGCGGCTCCCAGCGCTCAGATCAAGTTAGTCTAACGGCTCATGATATTACGTCATATTGGTTCATGTGTCTTGTATGTTGTTTTAACACTTCTTAAACTCACAAAAACATTTCGTTTGTATTCGCTGGAAGCATAATGTGTCCATTATGAAAAGAGCATGTAAGTGTTCACCTGTTTCGCTGATTTCCACAGTGC
Source organism: Merluccius polli (assembly GCA_030340625.1). Classification (NCBI taxonomy): domain Eukaryota; kingdom Metazoa; phylum Chordata; class Actinopteri; order Gadiformes; family Merlucciidae; genus Merluccius; species Merluccius polli. The sequence goes on along the minus strand of JAOPHQ010003698.1, from coordinate 268,859 downwards.
TCTGCGTCTATCTGCGCAGCTACGGCGAGCACCTCGGACCAAACTGCTGGTCACCTTGCATCTCAATAAAACGAGTCATGAAGGAGCCCACACATTATTAAAAGTGTAGTCTATTTAACAACAAATGCGATTTACCTCTTTACTCAAGCTACTAGCATACTGGTATAGGCCACTAGCATACTGGTATAGGCCACCATCACACTCATAGGCCACTAGCATACTGGTATAGGCCACTAGCATACTGGTATAGGCCACCAACATACTCATAGGCCACTAGCATACTGGTATAGGCCACTAGCATACTGGTATAGGCCACCAACATACTCATAGGCCACTAGCATACTGGTATAGGCCACTAGCATACTGGTATTATAGGCCACTAGCATACTGGTATAGGCCACTAGCATACTGGTATAGGCCACTAGCATACTGGTATAGGCCACCAACATACTCATAGGCCACTAGCATACTGGTATAGGCCACTAGCATACTGGTATAGGCCACCAACATACTCAGTGACTGGTATAGGCCACCAACATACTCAGTGACTGGTATAGGCCACTAGCATACTGGTATAGGCCACCAACATACTCAGTGACTGGTATAGGCCACCAACATACTCAGTGACTGGTATAGGCCACTAGCATACTCAGTGACTGGTATAGGCCACTAGCATACTCAGTGACTGGTATAGGCCACTAGCATACTCAGTGACTGGTATAGGCCACTAGCATACTCAGTGACTGGTATAGGCCACTAGCATACTCAGTGACTGGTATAGGCCACCAGCATACTCAGTGACTGGTATAGGCCACCAGCATACTCAGTGACTGGTATAGGCCACCAACATACTCAGTGACTGGTATAGGCCACTAGCATACTCAGTGACTGGTATAGGCCACTAGCATACTCAGTGACTGGTATAGGCCACTAGCATACTCAGTGACTGGTATAGGCCACTAGCATACTCAGTGACTGGTATAGGCCACCAACATACTCAGTGACTGGTATAGGCCACTAGCATACTCAGTGACTGGTATAGGCCACTAGCATACTCAGTGACTGGTATAGGCCACCAACATACTCAGTGACTGGTATAGGCCACCAACATACTCAGTGACTGGTATAGGCCACTAGCATACTCAGTGACTGGTATAGGCCACTAGCATACTCAGTGACTGGTATAGGCCACTAGCATACTCAGTGACTGGTATAGGCCACCAACATACTCAGTGACTGGTATAGGCCACTAGCATACTCAGTGACTGGTATAGGCCACCAAGCATACTCAGTGACTGGTATAGGCCACTAGCATACTCAGTGACTGGTATAGGCCACCAAGCATACTCAGTGACTGGTATAGGCCACCAGCATACTCAGTGACTGGTATAGGCCACTAGCATACTCAGTGACTGGTATAGGCCACTAGCATACTCAGTGACTGGTATAGGCCACTAGCATACTCAGTGACTGGTATAGGCCACTAGCATACTCAGTGACTGGTATAGGCCACTAGCATACTCAGTGACTGGTATAGGCCACCAGCATACTCAGTGACTGGTATAGGCCACCAACATACTCAGTGACTGGTATAGGCCACTAGCATACTCAGTGACTGGTATAGGCCACTAGCATACTCAGTGACTGGTATAGGCCACCAGCATACTCAGTGACTGGTATAGGCCACTAGCATACTCAGTGACTGGTATAGGCCACCAGCATACTCAGTGACTGGTATAGGCCACCAACATACTCAGTGACTGGTATAGGCCACTAGCATACTCAGTGACTGGTATAGGCCACTAGCATACTCAGTGACTGGTATAGGCCACTAGCATACTCAGTGACTGGTATAGGCCACCAGCATACTCAGTGACTGGTATAGGCCACTAGCATACTCAGTGACTGGTATAGGCCACTAGCATACTCAGTGACTGGTATAGGCCACTAGCATACTCAGTGACTGGTATAGGCCACTAGCATACTCAGTGACTGGTATAGGCCACCAACATACTCAGTGACTGGTATAGGCCACTAGCATACTCAGTGACTGGTATAGGCCACCAACATACTCAGTGACTGGTATAGGCCACCAGCATACTCAGTGACTGGTATAGGCCACTAGCATACTCAGTGACTGGTATAGGCCACCAACATACTCAGTGACTGGTATAGGCCACTAGCATACTCAGTGACTGGTATAGGCCACTAGCATACTCAGTGACTGGTATAGGCCACCAACATACTCAGTGACTGGTATAGGCCACTAGCATACTCAGTGACTGGTATAGGCCACTAGCATACTCAGTGACTGGTATAGGCCACTAGCATACTCAGTGACTGGTATAGGCCACTAGCATACTCAGTGACTGGTATAGGCCACCAGCATACTCAGTGACTGGTATAGGCCACTAGCATACTCAGTGACTGGTATAGGCCACTAGCATACTCAGTGACTGGTATAGGCCACTAGCATACTCAGTGACTGGTATAGGCCACCAACATACTCAGTGACTGGTATAGGCCACTAGCATACTCAGTGACTGGTATAGGCCACCAGCATACTCAGTGACTGGTATAGGCCTAGTATTGTTTGACAATGAAAAGCTTTTTTTGTATTCAATAGGATCCTGGCCACTCTACTCCTTCAGTAAAAGTTTAGAGATTTTATGATGGAATTATGAAGTAAGGCCAAGTTGAATTTTATCTACTCTGACACAATAATGTAATTATTAATGTACTTATTGTACTAATGTACTTGTATTGTGCTGTTGAAAAGGGGTTATTGAATTAGTAGTAGCGTGAACTTGTTAATTCACATGCAAAACGTTAAGCGCAGATGTTTTGTCAAGTAATACTAATATTATATTGTAATGCTAGTAAATTGAGAAGAGCTGAATTAAACTTGTTCTTTAATAAAGTTCAGTGAAAGACTCCAGTAAATGCATTTCAATAGGTTGTACAACAAGAGTTTTGGTTAGTCGGTTCAATCCAACAACACAAGACGTTTACCATAGATAGGCGCATATATATATATATATATATATATATATATATATATATATATATATATATATATATATATATATATATATATGTATATATACAAAATATTTGGTAAGATGAGATCTATATTAGATCCAACACATGATACACTGTCACTGGGTTACATAGCTCTACATAGAACTGACAGCATATGTATTTGTGTTGTATACAGTCAAGTGTCAAGGGCCAGTATACAATACAAAAAATACTGCCAGTATGGGTCACCTAGTGATCCCATTGAAAACAGTGAGGGAGAATGCAAACTTGCAATGCGAATGTTTTATTTATGTAATATCTCTCCCAATAATAAACAATATATTTCAGTCATTTATTAACAGAGTTGATGGAGATGTGTGGAAGAGAAAGTTACACGTGACATTCCCAACACTTGAAGAACAGACCTCTGTTCAAAAAAGGTATCATTAAAATAACTACAACAATTGTAGTCGTTTGAATTACGGGCAACTGGAGTGACCAGATATGAACAAAAAACACTTGTTTGTTCACAGTGACTTCTCAGAGGCTGTGTATGAGAAGTTGGCCGATGAAACTCTGGACGCTTTAGTGGATTTCTTTGAGGACCTGATGGATGAATCCTTCACCAATGCAGATTTTGATGTTGTCTTCTCTGTAAGTCTGTATGTTCCTCATCTTGACTTAAAACTCAGTCGATCAGCGTCCGGTGCTGACTGACAGCTGTCAAACTTGGCAAACATACGTACTACAGAATCCTGATATGTCATGTTACTTTAGAAATGGTTTTAGGACTCGTCTGGAGACACGTTTTGGAACAGTCTCGTGTTAACATGCTCATATTATTAAGAAAAATCAGAGGTGGCTTGTCTTTTTGGTTTGAACCGGCCTTAAATGTATATTTATAGATTCTTCAGAGCTGCTGTAAATGTAGGGATAATAATGTCAACATAAAAAATCTGTTGATCAGACACAAACACCCCAACATTGGATAGTAAAGTAAAACAGAATAACAGGACAAACTACTAAAATACATTTCTGTCAGCTTCAATCTTGGTAAATGCTAATATTTCTTTCCATTTGTCTCCTCCAGAGTGGTGTGTTGACAGTGAAATTAGGTGATCCGGGGACCTATGTCATCAACAAACAGACTCCTAATAAACAGATTTGGCTCTCATCTCCCACCAGGTATGACAAGTATGGATGTAGATGAATAGATTTTGTTGTTTTATTCAACCAAATTCCCCTGTTTATTCAAATGCTTGGAATCCTACATCATTTCAATGTGTATCAGTGTGTATCAATGTGTATTAATGTGTATACACAGTGGACCCAAGCGCTACGACTGGACCGGAGATTGCTGGATGTACGCACACGATGGCGTCACACTCCACCAGCTGCTCCGTAAAGAGTTCTCGGTCATCTTTAACATGGACATGGATTTCTCTAAACTGCTCCATTCGTGACAACTTTCTGGTTTCTGGTCTCACTTTCTGCCCCTCTCCCATCTGCACCACACACGCATACACTGGGAATAAAAAAACTGCATTTGCCGGGGGAATACGCCTGATGTTTCATGACCAAAATGTAATTTGGTCCTAAATTATCAGTCATGTATCCGTTATTGTGGCTTGTGCCACAAGTTGAGAATGTTATTCACAATGCAGTTGTAAATGAAGAATAAGGATGAAAAATACACCTGTTTTTGTCTTTGATGAACAATGAATTCAACTGTTTTGCAGGACAGGTAGATACGTTTTCAGCATTGCTCCAACAGAATTAGATTAGTGTATTTCCTTTCTTTGGCACTTCTGGACTTGTTAGTAAAAAGAACTGCACCTTTATAAGTACATTGTAGTCTAGAGTATTTACTGTATATGATCATAATGTTATGTCAAATGTATCATATTTTTTTCATTAAAGATTTATTGTGAAAACTTCTTAATACCTTACTTTTCAAATTTTGCTGTTTGTAAAAAAACAGCACATTTTCTCAGTTAAATAAAATACCTGTGGTATGGGCAGTAGCCTATTCATGGGTACCACCTCCAAAGGGTAGCCTGGTAGCCTGACATCATTAAACAGGTGGGTCAGAGTCGACAGCAAAGGACATTTTAAGTACAACAGTTTTTTAAATTTTATTCAGTGAACATTGTGGAATTTTAACTGTGGTTGTAGACTAGTGTACACTATTGCTGCAAATTTACTTAAGAATGTATACTATTGTTGAAAATGGTTTATTGTAGTCATTTTGCATATTAAATTAATAATTTAAAGGTTTAGCAAGTTGGAAAACCAAACAAATGTGAGTTATTCAATTTGCAAGATTATAATTATAAAATTGCAAACACTTAATTTGTCGAATGTTTAATGTTTAAGTCAAGTATCTGTTGAGCTAAGAAGGACAATCACAAGTGTGAGTGAACAGCTTGCTTTTCAAAATGATGAATTTTATTTTGAAGGATCAATGGCATGACATCAATCACACATTGGACTTCCTGTTGCCTCAACCCAGGGTGTAGGAGTAGTGAAGAGTGCCTTCCTTCAAAAAGCAGTCATGTTCGTGAGAGCCCACTTTGATGGACCGCTGGCAGGTCCCGAGGAGGTCGTCTAAGATGAAGTCACTGTCATGGACCTCCAGTCTCAGCACATCGTTGGGCTGGGCCTTGAAGTACTCGAACTCCTCCTCCCACCAGGGGTTGGGGTTGTTGTTCCGAATAGATGTCTTCCCCAGGTAAACAGGGCCGCAGTACACCTCCACGTAGCCATCGCTGACTCCAAATATGTCTGAAGGCAGGCCAGTTGCTCGTAAGTTAAACAGCCTGAGCTGGGCCTGGACGGCAGCCAGCGGGACCAGGACCAGCAAGACGAGGGAAAGTGAGGAGGAGGTGAAGGCAACCATGTTTCTGTGAGAGATGAAGAATTCATTGGAGGTCAGGTCAGACATTTAGGATAGGGATCCTGGGTGCTTGACTCGGTTCTGGGTTCTATACCTGCTGTCCCTTCCTTGTCTTTTTTAACAATGTTGACAAGTGTGCATAACCCTTTACTCCCAATTAACTATATTATTTACTGGAGATTTCCTTGGATATAAATGCCTAAACTATATATATATATATATATATATATATATATATATATATATATATATATATATATATATATATATATATATATATATTAGGTATGATATATTAGGTATGATATAATGTATTGTAAACAATGGAACCTTGTCTTGATTTTATAAATGGCCATTATGTAACGAATAGTAATAATTGCATAGTAGGTACTGTGTGAATACTGTTGGAAACTTCATAAACTACAAGGAATTAAAAGTGATTCTTCTTTTATGAGCATCGGGAGGTCTCATGTGTGGTGGGGGTCCATTCTTGGGCCACTCCTGTTCCTGCTGTACATGAAGGTCATGTTATGCTGATGCTTTATGCTGATGAATCTACCTTGCTAATATCAAGTAGAGATGTTGGCCAAATTGAAGAAAATGTGATCAGTGAGCTGGTATCTGTTAGGGAGTGGCTGAATACCAATAGGCTGTCCCTGCACCTAAGAATTAAAGGTGCTGTAGGTAAGATTTAAGAGCTATTATTTGAGTGTAATTTCAGCTATTATTATTGAGTGAAATGCGCTGTGAGAATATCCACCTCGAGTTGACTGCGCCTGCCTCTGTATGAGATCATTTAGAATTCAGACCGACCCCGCTCCCGGCTAATTTTTGACCAATCTCTGTCAATCACAGGTGCGAAATTGTGTTATTTAGTTTCAAAATCTTGCTCTCCTGCTATTCTTCTCCCTCTTTTTACAATTTGTGAATCCTACATCAAACCACATTAAAAGGAGGTGCATGTGGAGGTGCATATTTATCTGTTTATTCCTACAATACGAGCTGCGTCTTACCTGATTACCATGTCTCTCTAGAGCTGGCAGAATTCCTTGAAGTTATGCATTATCTCTGAGGTGGCTGTGAACTTTTTGGCTGCCAACAGGTGGATGCACAATGACAATGCTATCTGTTCTATTTTTTACTTTTGACTTATTAACCTTGACAATCTACTAGCAGACTACAAGTACCATTAGAACTGCTCAATGTTCACAATATAAAATATCAAATCTAACAACATTAGATTTGTATTATATTGGACAATTTCTACCTTGAATAGGAGATATTTGCAATATGGGGAAAGATGAAACAATTATACAATTATAATACCAAATCAACTCAAACTATTAAAACTTTCTTTTTTTTTTCTTTTTTTTACTTACATTTATTGAACTTTTAAGTTCTATCTTGAGCAGTGCTATTGTAACAGAAAACATTTCCCACAGGATTAATAAAGTAATTTGAATCTGAAAAAAAACATAACTAATAAAACAATTACAAATTGATTTGTATTTTGACATGTGTAATGTATTACATATATATTGCTTTGCCCATGTGAAAGAGATGATGCATGTTGCTTGATTTAGCAGTATTGGTGGTTCAATGGAAGAAAGTGAAATTAGTATTACCTGTCTCTCAATCCAGTGACACTGTTCTTAGTAGGCCTGTGTGTGTGCATGTCAGGTCTTTTATAAAGACCTGACACACCCACACACATACATACACCCCCCCCCCCCACACACACACACACACACACACACACACATAAACATCCTGCTCAAGGTTGCACAACAAATACTCCATTGCATAAACCTTACGAGTAGTTTAGGTATTGGTATTAGATTTTGTTATTAATCATTTTCAAAGATGGGCATTATTTCAACATGTACATACTACATGTATTTGAAATACATTTGTTCACAAGTTTATTTTGATACATTTAATGGGCACGTATTTGTAATTTGTATCTAGATACATTTCAATGCATTTTTGCCCATCTCTGATCATTATCGTGATAATTACTTAATAATATGTTTATGTATATAGTACACTTAAAAACAACAGTTGTTTGACCAAGATGCTGAACAAACAAAAATAAAAGGGGCACACAATCAGAGTAAGTAATTAAAAGAAAACATAGCTAATCAGAGACAAGTTAAAAAATGTATCATCAAAGGAGATAGGAGATAAATGTGTGTATCACTTTCTCTAAATCATGGAAGGAGTGACATTGTTGGATTTTGGCTATTGTTATAAGATGGTAGAAGCTTGATCTTATAGAATATTTGTTTATTAAAGTTGGGGTCTGTATAAAACAATACTGTCGAATGGGTTGACAAAGGAGGCAGACAGCTGGTTGGGGTTGTTAGTTAAGGTTGTGACAGAGAGCGCAGGGCCAAATATGACCAATTCTGATTTGCTCTCCTCCCAAGTTATAGGAAGTTGTTAGTCATCCAACTTTTGATGTCCGCAATACAATCCCTGAGGTTGTTTAAGGGGCATTGATCCATGGGTTTTAGAGGGAGATAAATGTGTGTATTGTCGCCACAGCAATGGAAGGAGATATTGTATTTGAGAAAGATTTGGCCAAGGGGAAGAATGTATAGAGAGAATAGAAAAGGGCCCAAAATTGAACATTGAGGAACCCCACAGGGGATGTTGGCAGAGAGGTAACAAGCCCAGATTAACTGTTTGTTGTATGTATGTATGATGTAAACCACTCATGGGCTGTTTCATTCACACTATTGCATCAAAGGCTGCAGTGAGATCTAGGAGCAGCAGTATGGCACCACAAACAGTAGAAGGTCATTTAGCACCTTTAGTATGGCAGATTCTGCTCTAAAGCCAGATTTGGAAGGTTTCCAGGAGGTTATTCTGGTTCAGATGGGAGAACAGCTGGGAAAGGACAACTTTTTCCCAGGACTTTGGATATGAAAGGGAGTTTGGAGATAGGGCGAAAATAGTTTCGAACTGTAGGGTTGAGGTTTGGCTTTTAGAGGAGTGGATACATAATAAGCATTACTTAAATCATCAAAGTAGTTATTGGTCAAGTTTGGATAATGATTTAACTTTACATTTGAAAAAAACATGCATTGTATAAAGGTTAGGCATTGACACTTTTATTTTTAATTGTATTTGTCACTGGCAGACAAATGACAAAAACAATCAGTCAGTAAATGTTATTATATGGTAATACCGATGTGTTTTATTGATGACTGATACACACAAACAGGTTTCAATTATACATTACAAACAGCCAATAAACATCCCACTGAATGCTGCATACATGGTACGTAGTCAAAATGGTACAAGATACAGCAGACGGAAGCAGGTTGGTTACTGGGGGAATTTAAACAGTATCATTAGAAGGTCATTAGAAGTATGGTGTTGCATTATTAATTGTTAGAGGGAAACTGTCATAGATTTAATAATTTAGTTGTATTTATTTATTCTTATTTATTTAAAACCTTTTGGCATATATTGTGTCCTTTCCAATGCCAATCTGGTGATCCACACTCCAGCCCAGGTGGTGGCGGTAATGCACTGCTGCTATGAACTACCCTCAACAACAACAGAAGAAGATTGGTTGGCTGTTTTTCAAGTTCAAGTGTTTTACTTTTATATGGAGAGGAAATGTGTTCAAGACGTACTTGCACTGCGCAATTTACAACGTAGAAAGCAGAGTTTATTAATGCACTAAAAACCGGAATATTTGAGCGCATATCGATATCCACAGAGGATGACGGACCCGACGCTCGAGTATTTCATCAATCTTGGGCAAATAGGGTCAAAGGATGCTGCACACTTAGACTGGTCCCATGCTGCCAACAGCAGGCTCAAACTAGCAGCTGCTTTAAGAGGTAATTACATTACTTTAGGGATGCAACCTGTTTTATACAGCCGACACGACGTGAATGCTGTATGCGACGTGAAGTGCACTTGTCGTATACCATGGCCACTGGCGAATCGTTAAAAATATAAGGGTGTTGATTCATATTTTGGGGTAATTCTGTCAAAATTACAAAATGACTACCTGGAAACAAACGGCAAATGACTGGAGAAATATATGGATCTGACGTAATCAGTGAACATGATTCATATGGACGTTACTGGACGTTACCATATGACGTTACGTCATGCGGAAATAGAGACGACCTTAGTAACAACATGGCAACGGGGAAGCTTTCTAAACGTAGTCCCGTCCGAGTCCGGTCCAAGTTGACAGTTAAACGTTTCGTTTAGCGCATTCATCTTTAGACCGGTGATGAGGCTGCTGGTGTTACGACCCATAGCCGTGCATGTTATCGAAAAATAATCGACGATAATCGCGATGGAAAGCCAAGTTCACTGTATTCCGCCGAGGAGGTCATGGTTTCACCCGCGTCTGTGTGTTTGTCAAGTCAATTTTATTCCTATAGCCCATAATCACAGTTGCAGTCTCAAAGGGCTTCACAGGCCACATTTTATGACCCCCCCTAACCCTAGCCCCCCAAAGAGCAAGGACATTTAATCAAGAAAGAAACCTTGACATGGAGCAGACTCCTTCAGTGAAGGAGTGAAATGGGTCCGGTGCCATAATGGGCGTCATAACAATTAACATGTCAGACTGGGAACAGGATATCTCAAAATGTAATGCATGGATTTGCACTAAATTTGGTAGAATGGTTGGTCATTAGCCAAGGAAGACTATAATTCTTCTTTGTATTAAGACAATGAATGCCGAGTTCAGATCCTTCGACTCGTATGACGTAAACGTATAAAAACTGTTGTAACCTCTAGGACCTTGTCACATGATCGAGGCGGACATACTTTTGAGGGGACATGAGCCCAAAGAGCCAATCCTTGCACACCCTCCCATGAGGGACAGCGACATCACACTGCAGGAGTGGTTGGAAGAAGTGCTGACCCATAACAAGGGAATCAAACTGGACTTCAAGAGGTTTGTGGCCTCTGGAATATGCAGATATGACATATTGAATGAAAGGGAGAATATTGAATTGACGCATTTAAAAAATAAATTAGGTTTAAACACTAAGCTAGAAAAGTTCAGGATTTTAAAGTTTGTCTGAAGACAGTTGCTGTTTTGTTCATTCTGCAACTGTAACCCTCTTTTAGATAATGTACATGATGAACCAATAAAAACAGCCAGAATGTGCTTGAAGTTACCTAGTAACCCAAAACTTCCAGTAACAGGTAACGCATTGATTTAACTCAGAGTGCATTTAAGTCGAGATTTGGACCGGGATCAATCCATAGCACTACTATGTAACCCACTACATCACTGTTCATCCAAAAAACATGTTTAAGGGTTTGGTTTTCCTTTAACGTCATGAAATACACCTGTGTTGGCCCCTACTATTACACCTCTGTGATAAAGGCCTTTTGGGGGTTGCTCCTGATTTGTTCCACTCTCCCTTCACAGCCTTGAAGCTGTGGCTCCGTCATTGGCTTTGTTGGAGGAAGTGTTGGGTGACTGGGGTGCCCCAGTTTGGCTCAACGCCGATATCCTCCCGGGACCCCGTGGCACGGCCACCCCACTGGAAGCCCAGGCATTCCTGAAGGCGGTGGGCTGCATTTCCTCTCCCGTGGTGCTGTCTCTTGGATGGACCACACAATGGTCTGCGGAGACAGACAACCCAGGTGAGGAGCATGACACAAAAAGAAGAGGTGGGGTGGTAGGGCTAAGCAATATATTGTCAAAATGATCTAAAAATGTCTATCGTATATATTTTTCTATATAGTTTCTATCGCAAAGTTGAAAAACAAGCAGCTGAAAGTTGTTACGGCAATATTTACATAGTTATAATGAAACTTATGTTAGTAAGTTATTAATACATTTAGAAAATACTATTAAAAAATAGGCCTTACCACGTCATCATTTCATATAGACTTATTTATTTATTAAATCGAAGATTTGGGCCATATTGCCCAGCCCTAAGTGGTGGCCAACCTAAATTTGAACCAAAAAGGAACCAAATGAAAATCCATTTTCTCTTGTTGTTTCTGCGGCAGGTTACAGCTGGGATATGGTGCGTCAGATGGAAGAGATGTGCAGGGGGTTACCACATCCGGTCACCTTCCCTGTGCGAGCCGCCCTGTTGGCACAATCCTTCGACCAGATGAAGTGGTTGCTGCAGCAGTCAGACAGGTACGACCTCAGCCAGGAACCAGAGTTCAAATGAGTTTATTAAATACTTTTTGTTGGAGACAATACAGGCAAGAGGGAGTGCTGGTCTGCATTTAAAGTGGTGTGAACGTGAACTCAAACTACCCCTTGCACAAACACAACTCATTCCATGGTCAAAGTCACTCAGATCACATTTCTTCCCCATACAGATTTTATTGGTCTGGATCAACCTGCTTTTGTGCATCGAGTTGCTGCCACGTGATTGGCTGATTGGATATTTGCATTAACAAGCAGGCACCTAACATAGTGGCCACTGATCAACCAAAAGTAATTGAGAGGCTGACAACAACAAACTGCCTTTGTCAGTTTGGGCATCATATAGGCTTTTGATGATCTAACCCTCTATATCATGTTTATGTTCAAGTATTTTATATGAATATTCATATCATGCAAACGATTTGCAAAAATGAAAGCTGTGTAAAAGCACAATTTTAACACATTTTGAGATTGACCGCAAAATCACACTCATTTTCCGCATTTGTAGTATGGCGGCTAGGCCATCTAGACCTTAGATGGGAGTGTTCCCTTTCAAATGAAAATTCTATATAGGCCTATGTTATTCTAATGTATTTATTCTATAATACGTTTTAACACATATCATTATAAGAGTAGTGAATTGCATTGGACTTAAGCAAAGTGTTTGAATAAAATGTACATTTTGATAGAATGTTAGAGACCCAAACTTGATTGATCTCTTATTCCCATAAGACATGCATGTGTACATTGTTGGGTTGAATTAAGCAATGATTTGTGTTTTCTAATAAATATAAAGGTACACTCTCACTGTATGGACCGGCCCAGAGGATGTGTTTACTGTCCAGGACCTACTGCCCTACAGAAGACATTTTGAGAAGAGTCAGATCTATTATGACATACTGGACTCGGTAAGATTAGAATTATGCATTTAAGTCTCAAGGAAACGTAATGAATAATTGCATTAACATTCACAAATTCATTCACAAATTTCAAGAAAGCGATTGCATGTTGAAACCATAAAGCTAGTCATAATAATATAACATTGGAGTTATTGTTCAGATGTGTTTGTTTGCTCATCACTACATTTGAACGAAAGTCAAAATATCCACATGAATCTGATGTTGCCCAGCTGTCTTTAGTTTCAGGGTTGGGAATAGATACGTTTACATTGCCAATGAAGAACCTGTTTATTAAAAAGCAAACTACTGTGCAGTGGTATTTGTGTGTACTTCAACAGTGTATGTACAGTATATTTAAAACAAATTATGGTTGTGATTTACTTTTGTTGCTGCCTTTTTTGTTGCTGCTAAAAGTGGAGATAAAGTTGACTTTCTCCCCCCCCCCCCCCCCCCCCCCCCCCCCCGAGTATAAATTCAGGAATTTACACAAATAAATCAGCTTATTTCTAATCTGAAAGATGTCCATATAGATATCCCTTCTAATCCAACAAAATACTTCTGTAAACCCCCCTTGTGCTATCCCTTATCATTTTATAGAATCACCACTGCCTGCAAATGCATCTTTTACTTAGTTTTCCCTGTATCACTGTAGCATGATTCTTTCATGGATACATTTTCCATTGCTTTGGTTTTCGCTTTCGGCAGACCTTGCACCTGTACAGGATGCTTAATGTTCTTGTTGTGCTGCACCATAAGTTCAATTGGGTCTCCTCCCAGGTGTCCTGCTGTGATCACTCACCTCCAATCCATGGTTCGGTTTATTGTTGAACCTAAATGTGAACCGTGTGTACACTGGTATAATCCCCTGCTGTGACTGACTCAATTATCCCAATTCAGACTCGAGGTCTGTGGATTTAAAAACATGTTTTGACTTTAAAAAATATATTTTGTTTATCCCCCCAAAAAAACCATACATTTAATAGTCCTTTTGAGTGCAGAAGAAAACTGTTACAGATCCATTTCTCTGAGGACAGTCCTCCAGGCAGCTCTTTTTCTCATTGTCTTCAAAAATGTCCCACACTGCTACATGTAGCTCCATGGCAACATGTGTGTACTGTAGTTTCCCCACAGCTCAATGGGAGAGCTGTGCGTTAATACAGGAGGGGCAGCAGTGCAGAGAATCGTGGATGAAGAGGTCACATTCTGTACAGAACACACCACTGCACAAAGGACACGTGAACACCTAGACAGAGAGAGACAGAACAGTCAAAATATTTTCCTCGGCCCCATCAGTTACACAGCTGAGAGAACAAAAATGTAACCCAAAAAAAACGTACCACTTTGTCCTTCAGTTGTCCTTGACAAGCGTGGCAGAACCTGTAACAAAAGGAAGTAGTACCGTTTACACACTAGAGAATGTAATGCCAGCATGGACGAGAATAAGAAGAAGAGGACACGGCCATGTGAGCGCTATGCTGTTCTCAGACCTGTGTGCCGGGTGCTGCTCTAAGGGGGTCTCCCTGAAGGGCTCCAGGGGAAACAGGTGGTGGAAGGAGCGGGCCAAGTGTGGGGCAGAGACTAGGGTCAGACCTGCCAACAGAGCGCACACACACCAAAATGACCACAATAATAATGTTTTACATGAGTGTATGTATGTATGACACACACATGTGTTTCTCTTTTCTTTATATTCATAAATGTATTATGTTGAGATTCTTTCTGATTATATCTTCTTTCATTTTATTCTCTGACATAATCATACAAGCGTACATACCACAGATTTTACATTCCACCGGCAGCTCTGTGTGCTTGGCATGGCACTGAGGGCAGAAGTATCCTCCCAGAGAGAGACCCACCTCACTGCCACTGTCCAGGTGGCTGGCAACAACACAGAGCAAACCAGATACTTCAGACTTTAAGGTGCTGTAGGTAACAGCAGTTAAGAGCTAATATCTGAGTGACATTTGTTAGAAATGCCCCAGCCATCCGTCAGCTATTACTGAGTGAAATGTTCTGTGAGAATATCTGATCTGGTTGACTTTGCTGCTTTTGTATGAGACAATTTAGAGTTTAGACCGCTCCTGCCTCATTTCTGACCCATCAGGGCATCTCTTCACTGATTAGTTCAGGGAACTAATCTTGCTTGTCAATCACAGGTGTGTGAATGCAACACTTCTCAATGGCGGAGGGAGCAAGGGAGGGAGGGATCAGAGAGGGAGGGGATGTATTTTGGGTTGCTTATTTTCAAAATCTTCTGCTATTTTCATCCCTGTCTCTTTCCAACTCTCAAGTCGTACCTACAGCACCTTTAACAACAACGTGAAATTACATTAAAAGCTTATCTAAGTTAGGCAATGAGACTTTTTATTCCCAAATGTTTTGATCTGACTGAATTGTACGAGTAATAGTCAGCAGAGTGTCATCCTACTGCAGGTAGGATATAAGATTATGGCAGTTAACCTGATTGCAAGTTAACCTCATCATTCTCAGCTTTATTAAATGGCCGAATAATATTATGACGGTGGAAATTAGACAACAAGGTGAAAAACACTTGACAAATTGAGTAATTTCTTCTCTAAACTGCACTGGTGCATCACTTACGACATGCTGAAGGACGGCTTCGAGTCCTGGTCACACACAGAAGCGATGGTGTGCTGTGGAAAACCTGCGCAGACACAGTTTGGTTTAAGATATTTTCTACAGATTTTTGCAATACGTGGTTGCATGTGTACCTCCCACACATTCCAGTCATCTATAATAGTCACATGGACTGCATTAAACTAGGTTGTGCAGCAATACAACCTTTTTTGTAGATACCACAATTTGAATCATATGCTTTGCTTGTTCTCAGCCTCACGTGTAAGTCACTTTGGAGTGTCTGCTAAATTACTAAATATAAAAGAAATCCCAATGCCATCACTATGATGTTTGGAAGGGACCACTCGGCCAAAGAAAGTCTAAACCGGCAATTATCTTCCTTTATTACACAGCTTTGTTGAATACTCGATTCTAATTGTTCAATTATGGCATTCTACGGTCTGTTATTTCTGAACAGCAGACTGCTGCTATGAATAACAGACCGTTGCCATGGACACAGTTCTCCAACCGTAGAATCTAGCAGACTATTTGTTTTAGTCAAATTAAGTCAAATTATTGATTTCTGAGTGTGTAGTGAGTAGCCGTGCAATAAGCGGGATAATGCACAGCGCGCCGGTCATTATTGCGTAATGAACTTTGCGTCTCAGTGTGTCCTTGTTAGATGCACATATGAACACACTGACCCATGCGTATCAAGGAGCATTCAGACTGGGTGTTGGTCGGTGGTGGTTTGACATGGAACATCAACAGCTCCTTGAAGTGGCTCTCGTCCAAGCAGACGTGATACGTTCCTCCCGTCTCCCGGGTCAACACTGTGCACACGCGCACTTCTGCCGATAAGCCAATCACGGACACGCGGATCTTCAGAGCTTTCAGGCTCTGGGGAAACAGCAGCAGCAGCAGCAGCAGCACTTAAAGCACATATTTATTAGTAGTTTTTTGTTGGTTGTTACTTAATTTGGAAGGACAGGTTGATGTACACTTTAGGTTGCAGTGAATGGTTTATCCAGTCAGAACCACACCTTTGTTGTTTACCTGTACTTGATAGATAATATGTATGGAACCATCTTCCAATGATCATGCCTAATTCAAATCTACAAAGTGGAAGAATGGATCTTCATTGCCATGGATTTAGACCTCTCCTTTTTCTGGCAATATTGTTGATTGGTTGTGTGGAGTGTGTGTGGTTGCTAGCTGGGAGTCAGACTGACTCTGGGTGGGGCTGCACACCTGTGGTGCAGAGCAATCATGGCACCCAGGATAAACCAGCTATCAACACACACTCAGGAGAGAGAGAGCTCGGTCATGACAGCATTGACCACCTGCTCTGGCTGTACCATCTTGACATCTCCAATAAACTGGTTTGTACACCATCTACCAGTGTCCTGTGTGTCGGAGGAGCCCAGCAAAGCCACTTTGGTGGCGTATGGTAGAGGTGGTGTGTGGCTGCCACAGGTTGATTTAGTCAGGAGTCTCAATTTTAGGATTTCATGTCAATTTGTGCTATTAACAGTCAATAGTTTTAAAATAACAAAGGCCAAGTCTAAAACAGCGTGAAAAAAGCTCATACCAATACATTTCTACGAATGTGAAGCGGACTGTATCAAACATATTTTAGTAGTTAGCATTAGTGTTGTCTGACAAATCAGACTTTATATTAATATCTGAAGTCTGATGGCAGACGAGCTCAAATCTGGGTCATTTCACTTTCCTTCGCTTCATATTTGTTTCGACTAATGATGTTGCTGGAGGCTGGGATCTGCACATAATTGTGGAACACAAACTTGGCCAGCAGTAATAAACTGGAAAAAAGTGTCTGTAAAGGTTTCAAATCAGCACTGTGTAGACCGGCCACTGTAGAAAATATACTTAAAGAAAATAAATAAATAAATAAAATTGAACAGTTTTCTTCGGTAGAATGTCTCCTTCACGAAACAGGAAACAAGGAGTAACTCCGCCCTTGCAGTTTCTGGTTTTCCAAACAGGCTATGATATTAGAGAGTAGTTTTCAAACGATTTTCTTCAACTAAAATAATAAAAAAAAATATTTGACCTGCAGTAGTGGTGTGTTAGAATTTGGTTAAAATCTCCCATTCTAGTCAGACACATTTCAATCCTTTACATATTTCTTCATCAGATCTCCTACAAGTTGGGGCAATTCTTATACACAAAGTTAATTGTTACAAAAGCAGCATTTTGTCTTACCATTCTAACCAGCTACAGCCTTACCTTGATCAGCTCATATATGTTGGATGGATCACAGGTGGTGAGGCTGCTGAAGATGATCACTATCTCCCGGCTGGTGTGTCCAGGCATGTGCCTTCAAACAGACAAAGTCGACACCGTCACAATATAACTACTTTTAACCTGTTGTTTCCCAACCTTGTGGTCCGGCTGCTTGGTATTCAGATTGGTTAGTGAGAGATTGCTGAATAATATAAGCTGTCGATATTTGAAAAAAATGTTTTTGAAAGGTCTGATAAAAGTTCCTGTATTTACGAATGGACTAATGATTGAGTGAACTACTATTAATCACTTGATGTGGCTGGATTCACATTCATTGACATTATGGGCAGATCATTGGATGATTAAATGATGCATGTGGTGGAAGCAGATTAACAAAAATGTAAGAAGTTTAGGTCACAAGGATTTTCAGACCGATAAATGCCTCACACACACATACTGTATGTGTGGCATTTTTTAAATATAAATAATATAGCAGACTTTACCGACGGCAACCTACTTGAGTGTCTGTATGGCCAGGCTGAGCGCGTTGAATAGGGATGGTTCACCAACACAAGCCGCGTCCCTCGCCTTCTTCAGGGCTGCTATGTGCTTCTTTGGATTCCCTGTTGGTGAGGCCGGATGCAGATCACACAACTGAAGCAGGTAGAGCTTGGGTCCAAGCTCTGTCTTTACACAGAAGCACCAAAACTACAACATGCAAGAGTGACGTCATGAACAACAAATAGAGAAATAATAATTGTATTTTCTTCTCGCACCTGCAAGGTCCGTCAGCTTCTCTGCTCTTTTGTTCTTGGTGGTAATTAGGCCCACCTAAATGGAGAGTAACCTTAAGGCATTATGGTGGTCTTTCATGCACATATATTTTGATGATGCCAAACAGTCGCCAAAATGTATAAAAATAAATTGTACAATAATTGTACCTCACCTGGCTGATGGGGTTTTGGTCAAAATACTCCTCCATAAATGTTTCCATCAGCTGGAGAGGAAACATAAATGGATATATTGAATATTAAAAGGGTTGAGGTTGAATTTCATGGCCTTAGCTAGAGAACCTTGACCCTACCTACCTTCAGAGTGGCCTTGAGGCGATTTGGCTTCAAGTCCATGTCTTCCATAGTTCTTGAAGAGTCGATCACAACAAAAAGGTGGCGCATCTAAGACAAAGAACATCAACAATGAAACAGGTTTTATACATATATATATATATATATATATATATATATATATATGAAATCACTTTATTTCGTATTCTTCTCTGGTCGCGATGCAGAGACAATAAGTGACAAAGCTAAATGTGATTATTCTGTATTCTTGTGTTGGATGCTTTAAGGCTCAACTCTGACACCTCACGTCCGACTGTAGAGCACATTTAATCTCTCTCTCTCTCTCTCTCTCTCTCATAAGTACTACTCACCATCCCAAGCCGCACTTGTCCATGGCTCTCCAGTGCTCTAAGTGGGTTAAAAAGCAAAAACATTGGAGATCAATTTGTCAATTTTTTTGTTGTAAAATTTGTATCGTGCATCAAATCTATGAGGCTATTTTTGTTTTTCCTTTGCACTTGTATATGGCAAATTATTGTGCTTACATACCTTTTCCTCTTGGTTTGAAACAATATTTCCTCCACAGTGGCTTTGAGTGACCCAAATTCATCCTCTTTCAGCACTTCCCTGCAGGTCAGAAACAGAAACACTGAGGTGGCCAAAGGCACAGTAGCTCTATGTTATGCATCCTATTATTATTATTATTATTATTATTATTATTATATACACTATGATGTTAACGATGTCTCCACTGTCCTACCATGTCCTTTCATAGCCTCCTTCCCAACGTTTGGCTCTTTCTGGTTCTTCGTCCATGATGTTTCCTGACAGGTGAACGTGAACACGAATCTAGGAAGCAGAAGTGTAGTGCTGAATATGAAGCTTTAGATATGTAGTGCTGAATGTGAAGCTTTAGATATGTAGTGCTAAATATGAAGCTGTAGATATGTAGTGCTGAATATGAAGCTGTAGATATGTAGTGCTGAATATGAAGCTGTAGATATGTAGTGCTGAATATGAAGCTTTAGATATGTAGTGCTGAATATGAAGCTTTAGATATGTAGTGCTGAATATGAAGCTTTAGATATGTAGTGCTGAATATGAAGCTTTAGATATGTAGTGCTGAATATGAAGCTGTAGATATGTAGTGCTGAATGTGAAGCTGTAGATATGTAGTGCTGAATATGAAGCTGTAGATATGTAGTGCTGAATGTGAAGCTGTAGATATGTAGTGCTGAATATGAAGCTTTAGATATGTAGTGCTGAATGTGAAGCTTTAGATATGTAGTGCTGAATGTGAAGCTTTAGATATGTAGTGCTGAATAATATGAAGCTTTAGGAAATGGCAATGCGATGATCGTGGGCATACAGTGGGGATGTTATCGGCGTAGACTGGGACACGGTGGCGACGCTACTGAACTTCGAATAGTCCTGAACACCAGCTTACGGCAGCCTACCGATGTATCGTGTAAATACAGTTACAGTAAGTAAAACGATGGACCTCGAGCAGAATATCAAATTGACAAAAAGATGTATATTTTGGTGTACTATACAGCCTTCACTACAGTCACGCTATTCAGTGCTCATCGCTAAGCAAGGATACAGCCTAATAAGCCTCGCTTCATTCCCTTAAAACACGACATTAAGTCAGCACCCAAGGGTGGTTTACTCACCAGATCCTAACTGGGTGATGAACCCCGCGGTAGACGCGATGCTGCGGTGGTCCTGCTGCTGCGGTGCTTCCGGCCTCCTGCTGCTGCTCCTCCTCCTCCTCTTCCTGCTCCTCCTCCCCCTGCTTCTTCTTCGTCGACCAATCATGCATTTCGTTGCAATTGCGCCCTCTTCTTGACTTTTTTTTCTTCATAAATATATAAACTATAGACTATAAAATGGATATGAAACAGACTCAATACATCATGCTAACAGAAAACTCAATTGCATCCTTTAGCTGTTGTTAATAGAGCGTAACAGTGACCGCCCCTTTTTAACAGCTCCGGTGCCGGAAGTAAATTTCCCATGCATTTATCTCGTCCACTTTTCGTATAATCCTTATAAAAAGAGTATTAAGCCTTGAACCAAGCCAATCGTTCGTTATGGTAGTCGTGACCATATTATGTTTGATTCGGGATGAGTAGTTCCTCACTCGGTCAACAAAATCCGGTTTTTTTTTTTTTCTTCCGTTTTCCAAATTCTTTTTATGCCCGAATCAAACATAATATGGTCACGACTACCACAACGAACGATCGGCTTGGTTCAAGGCGTAATACTCTTTTTATAAGGATTATACGAAAAGTGGACGAGATAAATGCATGGGAAATTTACTTCCGGCACCGGAGCTGTTAAAAAGGGGCGGTCACTGTTACGCTCTATTGTACATGCTTACTACCTATCCTTTTTGTCATCCTTCCTCATACTTTTTACATTTGTAACTTGTGTTGCGCGGGCGCGCGCACACACACACACACACACACACACACACACACACACACACACACACACACACACACACACACACACACACACACACACACACACACACACACACACACACACACACACACACTTCAAATAAAAACACATTTAGAGAACAAAATAACTAAATAAACTTTTATTGTATATATGCGTGACATTTGATTTTGGTTATAGTGTGACATAAATTGCAATCATTTTATATTTCAGAATATTGCATTTAAATGATTTATATAATAAACACTTCAATAAAACAGTCAAATAAAATAAAAACGTCTTTGGCTTTGGAACATGTCTTATAGTAAAAAATAAACACAAATACCTGATTAGTTTCAAACCCTGATTGATCATGATGTGCAAAAAAAAAAAAAAAAAAGACATGACACAAAAGTTGCAAAAACGAAAATTAAATATTGCCGTCTGATTCAGTAAAAAATTTAAAATGATGCAAGTGTATGCATCAAGAAAATTCCTTTTGTTCATTACCAATATGTATACAAATCCAAGCCACAGAACTGGTGACCTGGTGAGTTAGCAAATACAACAGCTCTTGTATTTTATAACAAAAAACATAAAAAAATATTAAAAACTGAACTTATCAGCTCTAAAGAATAAAATTGTCATCTTACATTTAAAATCACTCCTGTTTAAGCTTTAGAACAATATGTTTAGTAAAAACATTACATAAAAAATAAATCCATAAAAAGGGAACAAGGATTTGCCTTTTCTTAGGACCTGGAGAGTTCAGAGGTCAGGAGTCACGGTCGCCGGTCATACTCGCTGACTTTGCGTTTGATGTGAGACAGTTTGGACTTGAGATATTTACATCTCTTCTTCTTTATTTGGTAATCTGCAGACTAGAGAGAGAAAAAAACATAAAAATGTGTGCCACTGAAAAACCAAAATGACAAATGATTTGCTGTGTTTGGAACTGGTTGGTGGGATAATTCATGTATAGTATAGTATAGTATAGTATAGTATAGTATAGTATAGTATATAGCATATATGTCCTTGCCTTTTTTATATTCTTCAGCCTGGTGTATTCATCCATGGCATCCTGGATTTAAACAAAAACACAAAACCTCAAATCAGACCATCGATCACAGAACCAAACTTCAACCAATGCCGACATGAATACATTTGATTTGTATTAAGAATTTTGATTCTAGACCATTCAGACAACACTTATGCCATATCACGATATTACGATATCCAAAATGTAAGACGATATCTAGTCTCATATCACAATATCCATATAATATCGATATATATTGCCCAGCCCTATTTAAGGTATGGTACAAACATTTGACATATGTCAAACATATGTTTGACATATGTCAGAGCACTACACTGAATTTTTTGATTTTTTTATGGATCAACATTAAAACAAGACTAAGGTCTAAGGCGTTGAACTGTACCAGGAACTGAGGGCTTCCTTCTTGGTGGTGGTCCAACTCCCTGTCCACGTTAGCAAGACCCATGTTGAGGTCATCGAGTTCAGCCTGTAAACTCTTGTATTCTTGATGGTCCTTGTCAAACTGCCGTTTGTAGTCCAAGCGCTCCTGCTCATTCACGATGGGAGGGAGCTCCCTGATCAAGAGGAAGAAAAAGAACAACAAGGATTCAAATTAGTTAGTTCATTCAAATTAGTAGTTATTTATTTATACACACTGTCATCTTTTCACTGCAGCCATCCCCTCTGTTCAAAATGGGATTTTCTAGCCACCTAGACCAAATTGTTGAAGAGAGAATCTGATGATTTCCTACAACTGATTAGATGCAACGTTTCACGTAGTTCGACCCCATAACATGTAGCTTTGTCCAGCTTCGTAAAATAGGTCATGTTCACGCTCAAAATGAAAACTGTGACGACCACATGCTCTTTTAACCAATGGCAAAATGGTTGTTGGTTGATGCAGTTATTGACGACTTCAGAAGTTAGATATTATTACGAAGTTCGATATCGATATCACTTGCAGTTATGCATTTCGTTATATATTTTCATTAAAATACAAATGAACTGGTCAAAAGAACTGGAAGAATTTTATAAATCAGCTTCACTTTATTGTCACTGGCATCGCGCTGCTGCCACGGTGCTGGCAGCTCCTCGTCGCCAGTGCTCATTGAAAATGAATGACTGCCGGCCGCTTTTGCTGCTCATGTCGCTCGCGTGTGACCGCACAGTTAAAGTTATGACAGTAAACTTGTGAAATGTAATGTCCATGTTTGGCCCGATAACAACTCTATTTTGGCTACCACTAGTAAATGCTAACAGAAAACATTCATCGGTTTCTTCTGCATCACACTGAGATGACTCTGCAGGACAGCAGGTGGTCATATTGTACAAAAAATGACAAAGTGAAAGAGACAAAAACACGGACAACAGTTCATACATTTGTTAGCAACTAAATTTGTGTTGACAAACCATGCAATGGTTTCCCTGCATTTCTTTTCTAGGGTTTACCTTTCACACTGGCAGCACAGTCTGAATAAGAAAAAAAAACGGGTACTGTGAAAGCTTATTTGGAACCTGGGAGTGGATCATGGCAGTCCTACCGCATGGGTGGAGTGCAGCCCGGAAGTCAAACAGCATGCACCAATTGCAATTTTAACATGGCAACATTATAAAAGGCCAACACAAAATGTGCTTTTCTAGCCACTACCCGTCTTGGCGTGAAGCTGTCATTCGGCACTTTGCAAGGTGTGAAATACACAGATGCAAGAGTCCTTAACAGTAAGGTGCATTTTGTGAGTGGCACAAAATAAAAGAATGGCACCAAGACAGCGAAATGTGTTCGGTTCTCCATGTCTGTCGACAATGCAACATCTTGATTATGTCAGTTATTCTGCCAAGTTTGGCAGAATCTTACATTTCTCTAATATGTATATGTAGTTCTCATATTAAACCCAACATTTGTATCTACTTACATGTTGAAGTCCTCCTCATCCAGCTCATCCCCAGAGTCTGCCTCCGAGTTCTTCTTTAGGCCTCCCAGGGAGCTAGTGATGTCAGAGTCTCTGTAAATATGCCACATACAGAGCATACGCATTAGCCATTACATTAAAAACTATTTTAATAATCTGTATGTTGAGGTAGTCTTTTAAGGAGATTCTTTTTTCACTTTTATCACTACAACATACTCTGCTGATATAAATATTATGCTCCCTTTTTAATAAAAAGAAATTAGGTACTTTTATAGGTACTTTCTCTTTCACTGTAAAATGTATTTTTTATTTTGTGATTCAAAGCTGTTAAAATTAATCAATTAGATTATTTTCACAATGAATTTGAACATTAGTCTTGGGGTCTGCATAACCTCTAACCTATAATTCAATAACATGTTTGTTGATCCAATAGTTACAGAACCATGCACATCATTATATCTAGTCCTCACAATAAGCTAAAAATATTCCCTCAGAGGTCAGTGGGTTCTGCTTGAACTTGGGAGCAGGTCTGACCGGTCCTAGGAACCCTTACCCAGGTAGGTATATGGGCTTGTTATAGTTGGGACGGTCCAGGTAGTTCCTTGAACCTCCAACTGCATCATTAGGGTCATTCAGCAAGACCTCTGGTTCCCCAGACACATTGTTCACCTAGACGCCAAGATTACAAGTTGAGAAATCTTTTAGACATCATCATGCAAAAAGTATGTTTTTTTTCTTTCCAAGGCCGAAAACATTTTTAACCATACAGATCGCTTGATGATATGACTACGACGTCAAGGAACAGTGGCTTTAGCAGTTTCATTGGCTCTCTGTTCCACTATATGCATCATATTGGAGCATCATCCAAAAAAGTTTTTTTTTTTTGTCACCCTCACTGCACAATGCTATGCATTCATATTGCATACATTATTTGATTTTTTCTTCTTCGAACCAAGCCTTAAAAAAAAAAACAAGCAGATGGTACTGAAGCTACAAAACCCCCCAGTCTGCAGCAGTTCATAATGTTTCATCAGAAACGTAATTTGACACCAAAGATGCACCAAATCTCTGGAGTCCATAAATGACGGATCCCATGAGCCCTGTAGCCTACAACACCAACAAAAGGTAACCGATCGGGTATTCCAGCCAATATAGGTAGTGACTGGGTGGGTGGGTTTTTACATATGGATTACCATGTAGTTGATTTAGCCATTAGAGGGACAAATATACATTAATTAATTAACATTAAAAATACATTTAAAAAAGTACATTCTCAGCCCATGTTTTTGAACAACATGTGTACTTTCCTTCCATTTGCTCTACTTAAACTTTACTTTATTTTTGGATTAGAAACCAGTTATGTCTGCATTGTAAACAATGTTATTGAGAGTTCTTGTCAAGACCGGTTCCACAACTTTCAAACCACATACCAGAATGCTACCGATACTGTGATGACTAAGGACGGCAAACCTTTGCCTCACCAAACAATGCTGACGTGTTAATTATAGAAACTGTGGCCCAAAGCTAGTTTGAATTATGACTTAAAAGCATTGTAAAACAACGTTTTAAAAACAATTCGGGACGAGACCAGCTAACGTTTCCTGAATGGGGTGGAGGGGAATTTTGATGAAGATATGAACAACATTGAGAATAAACATGTTCCTTTGTGCTCCCTTCTTGTATCATCAGCCCCCACCTGCCGTAGCCTCTGGTGTGTGTTTCATCCCTATTCACAGCTTCAGCCCTCCTCTAAAAGTAAGCTTCCTTCTTTTTAACCACTCATTTTTCAACATCATACTCATTAAAATAGAATTAGTTTAAAAAAAAAAGGGGTACTGAAACACAAATCTAGGTTCTGTGTGCGTCCAATGCAAAGCATACTAATGAATACTAATGCATACTAATACATTTTTCTTTTCATGTGTACACAAAAACATCTTCTCACCACTAGCAGAGTTTGGATGAAATCCTAGATAAAAAAAAATACTTAACTGTACATTTTTCTTTTTACGTGTACACATATACACAAAAAAACATTCAGGCTATTAGCTTCATGTCCTTCCTGTCGCCAGGCGTAAAATTGCATCTTTGCATTGACTTTGTATGTAATCGCGGTGCGAAAAAGGTGCTTCGCATTTTATGTGAACACGGCATTACTCACCCATTCACCGATGCTGTTGGGGAAGCCATCTTTGAGGCTCTTCACTTCCTCCCAGAGAATACGCTCCCTGCTCCAGCGCCGGATCTGGGAGCGGGTTTTGACAGCGAACACAAGCAGGATGATGAGGGCAATGACCACCAGGAAGCCCAGGACGATGGCTATGGCCTGGAAGACACATGAGATAGAGATGATTGTTTCATTTCGTTCTTAGAGAGAACCAGGAGTATTTCATTTATCCCATTAATTCGACACAAAAGGAATACCAACTCAACATGCTGGATGTTAAGCATTTGACGTTTTTTGCTCAATAGAGACGTGATGGATAGACAGTCTAAGTAATAAGTCAGAATGAGCTCAACCAGCTATTCTAACAGTGAAATGGGTTGCACACCAGTATGGTGCCGAGTCCTGGTACAGATACAACACATAGATCCCACCATCTATCATCCAAGGAGTTTGAAAGAATCAAAAGCAAGAGAATGGTTATATTTCCACTTATATTAATACAGGGATGAAGTCTCTGGAGGGAATAGATCCTCTACAAGGCCCATGGATGGAAGGACCTACCTCCTGGGGCTCCACCACACAGTAGGAGTAGAGGTACTGGTTAAGGAAGATCCCCTGGGCCTGGTTCTGATTCTGGTACTGCGCACACAACTGCTGGATCTGGCTGTAGACCAAGGATCCCGAGGTCTGGGCCGTGGGATTCACGGCCACCAGGTACACGATGGTGGCGATGAGCATCATGAACGCCAGGATGGCAGAGATGATGATGGCGGCCAGGTAGAACTTGGGCGAGCGCGAGGACGCCTGGCGGGACACCACCAACACGAAGATGATGAGCACGGCGATGAAGGTGATGGCAGCCATGGCGATCATGAAGCCTTTGCCCGCCCGGGGGTCCATGTACTGGCTTCCGTAGCCGCCGCCATAGGAGCCGCCGCTGCCGTAGGAGCCGCTACCGTAGGCGCCGCCGCTGCCGCCATAGGAGCCGGCGCCATAGGAGCCGGCGCCATAGGAGCCGCCGATGCCGCCGTAGGTGCCGGCTCCCCCTAGGCCCCCTATGCCCCCCATCAAGCTCATGTTGTAGTCGTAGGCCAGCGTGGACGCGACGCAGGCGAACACGGCCACGCACATGATGACGATGATGATGCTTATGATCTTGATGACGCCCGGCGGCGAGCCCCAGCGGTAGTAGTGGAGCATGTCCGACCCGTGGTAGTGGGACAGCACCGGGTGGGAATGGCGGTCGCTGTGCTTGTGTCTGCTGGCATGGCTGCAATAAGGAGGAAGTTGTTGATGTTAACCTGAGGGCCAAGACCGGATATTTCAAGAATGTTTTTGCTTGAGGAGACTTGTGGTCTCACCGACTTACTGGAGGCCCAAGAGAACATGCTAAACACGTTATGTAGAATAAATACATCAAAAATAAAATGTCACTATTATTTTATTGAATATTTTCTACAATGAAAGTAGTTATCTGCTTAAATATTGGGACTAGATATGACTTGTTGAACGACACGATGTGGTGGTAAAAGCAAGAAACAGTCAAACAGGGCATTTAGGGTCACTTACTGTCTATGGCCGTCCGGCTGGTATGGTGGTGGGCTTTGTTTCTTAGGAGGCATTTGTAATTACCTGCGAATTAATTGAATTTAATTACAACACACACACACACACACAAATACAAAGAGAGCAACTCTCGCTCGTTTTTTCGCAAGGTGCCTTTCAGCCATAACACCAGAGTGGTGGTTTCCCACAGGAGCTAACCTGGTGGACAGTAAGGAGACGGACAGATACGCTTATCTTCTTAAAGACAATAAATAACGCAGTAACCTCGTCTTAACCGTCGAGTCAACAAACATGTCGCCACTTAAACTTCATTATGTTTTTTTGACAGTTGTTGATACAGACGGCGGAGTGGCGGACGTTTGGTAGCCCAATTAACACAGTAAATAACCCATTAGTTAAAACACTCCAAGAAACGGGATATCACAGCGAATGGTCCATAAATGTAGACATCATATAGCCTAGATATAATGTAGACATCATAACATAATATAGATATTATATAGATATAATGTAGACATAATATAGACATAATATAGATACAATGTAGACTAAATGAAGCGGGAGGCCTACCTGTTCAAACCCACGCAGCAGGCTACTGAATGATGGAAAGTCAGTATTTGTATTATAATGTAATCCAGTTATCCCGTCTGGAGACCGAGCGACTTGTGAACGTCGTCGTAATGTCGCTGTGTTTGTATTTGGACAGTTGATGCGGTCCGTGCGGGAGAGGCGGGGGAGCTGCTGCTGCTCACGACACACCCATGCTACCTTATTGGTGAAGACGGCATCCATGCTCACCTCCACCTGCTGGTGTCCTTCCCAGAGCCACCAAACCTGTATTACTGTAGGCGACGTGCACCACAACGGCCCCCTAGCCCACTGTGTGTTGTGTAGGGCCCATTCCTATCCGCTGCATAGGCTGAAGTTACTTTGGTCTGTTGTTGTCTTCTGCCTTTTCTATTTGTATTTATTTTCTCTATTTTATTCTCCTTCTATAGTGTATATTACACCTTTTGCTGCTATAACAAGAGAATTTCCCTGCTGTGGGATAAATAAAGTATAATCTAATCTAATGAAAGAGCCCATGAAACAAGAACAAGAACTAAAAGGAGAATGCCATGATTAAAGCAAAAATCCTCATCGGAAACACACACACACACACTTTTTATAGCAGTCTAAAAGCCAAAGTGTTGGAATACTTGGCCCAGGAGTGAATCGCTCTCAGGAATCTCCTTAGGAGTGGCAAGCCTGACAACATTTCTTCAGGGACACATCACACATATGTGTCCCATAACATCACAAAAGATCCTACAAAAAAAACAACCAAAGAACTGTCCTCGGGTCAGTGCTCATGATTTCTCCATCACAAGAGACTGAGCTAAAGGTGGATTCTGTTGGAAAAGTCGAGACCAATAAGAGAATCGTGCTTTGATGGAGTAGTGCGACGGTGGAGGGGTGCAGTCAGGACAAGAACCATAGATTGTGATCTGTATCAGCAGACACATCTGTCCCTGCACTGGAGCAGAGGCACGAAACAAGACAATGACCCAAAACACAAGAGCATACGTACATGTACATGTAGGTCTTGGACTGGAGACCAAATCCTATTAGTGATGCTTGACAAAAGTGGTGAAAGTAGGCCCAACAGTAAATAATCAAAAACCTATATAAATATATTGATCAATTACATTTACATCAATACATTATTGATATAAACATGTTGGTATCAGAAATGTGATCTATCTCAGAAATAATTTGTGATTACATGAACAATTAGGATCTAGGTTAGGCATGTGTCATATCAATTATAGAGCTTTGTCTAATGGTTCAGGCCCTTCTTCACCACCATAAAACAAAGGGTGAGAAAGGTGGAATGATTTAAAATATGAAAGTATTAAAATAATGAATAACACAATGCAACAATAATTTCAAGTATAAAAATGTATTTTAAGTTACAGGGCAAAGGGTTGAATGTGCTCATTTAAAAAGATTAAAAGAAATTCATCATATTACAAAACTAAAAAACAATCAAAATACAATTACAGAAAAATTCTAGATACACCAAACATTTTCAATGCCATACATAACGTTTTTTTTCTATATTTAAGCTGCAAAGAACTAAAAGTATACTTTGGGGTGATTGTGTTTAAAATTGAATGTATTGACTAGAACAAAAAAGTATCTATATTTAATATATACATTATATATGCATTCATACATTTGAAAGAGGTGAGTGATCAGGTATGAATGCTTTTAGCAGAGCTGCTTAAGCCGTCATTCCAGTCGTGGACTTTGTTGTACTCTTGAATCTTCAGCTTGATGTGTGAGAGTTTGTTCTTCAGATATTCACACCTATCTCGCTTTTCCAAAAATGTTGGGTCCTAAAATGAAAATAAAAGTAAATATTATAAACATTGTCCACACAGATCATCTCTGGACACATCTGAAACTCAACTACAACCATGGGATTGCCATTTTTGTTTTTATTATGTTTGTATAAAAAAAAATGACTACTCATGGCAAAATTGGGAAAATACTTTCAGTAAGACATATTTTGCTTATCCAAAATCATGATAATAACAACAACCTTAAAATGAGGTAAAGGTTGTATACTCACAGCTTTCTTCTTCTGGTATTCCAGTAAAATGCCATCAATGCGATCTTTTTCCTGAAACAGAGGTTTGTTTTATTAAGGTTAGCTCTCTCTCTCTCTCTCTCTCTCTCTCTCTCTCTCTCTCTCTCTCTCTCTCTCTCTCTCTCTCTCTCTCTCTCTCTCTCTCTCTCTCTCTCTCTCTCTCTCTCTCTCTCTCTCTCTCTCTCTCTCTCTCTCTCTCTCTCTCTCTCTCACTCACTCACTCACCATTTGACTAGAGGGGCGTGACGGCAAGTTGGACATCAATTCATCCATCTCCTCAAACCTCTTGGCCATGGCCTGCACCTCGACATGCAGCTCCTTGTACTCTGCATATTGGTCATTAAAAACAGCTTTGTACTGATCCCTCTGTTCCTCTGATTGGATAGCAGGGTACTTCCTGCGGTGAAAAAACAAAAACACGGTTAGATCGGTGCCTCCTGACCTTGCTCATTGGCGAATAATGACCATGTACGCAACATGATCACCATATGAACTACTGCCATGGTTCATTCTATTATTATTGTGTTATATTTTGTGCTTCATACTGCTGAACCATTACAGTGGTGTTGTTCTGTTACATTCTGCATTCTGTAGTTTGGCCTAGAAAAAGATAAGAGTGAGAGAGAATAAAAGTCAGGTGCTCACGCCACATAGTCCGCTATAATGACGGGTTTGGGGATGTGCCCAGCGGGAATGTGACCTTGGAGGATCTCTGGCTCCATGGGCATGCGCAGAGCACCATGGGAGCTCGTGTGGTCATAAGCGTCTTCTGGAAGGAAGGTAGGGAGGGGGGTTGGCTCTGACCGAGGACCTCCGTTGAGCTTTTAGGACAAAAGGATGAGGTTGGAGGTTCAGGTTGAGCTTTTGTTAAAAAGTACCGTATTTTAAATGATTTGATGTCGCTGAGGCCATGCATTCATGAAAACTCACTAGGGATAGAGGTAAGGACGATGCAACAGTTTCCATCTGAGACAAAGACAGAAAAAAAAAAGTACAATTTAGACAAAACTGCATCGAAAAAGACGCCAAATGATGAACAAATGTCAGATGTGACATGAGAGTGCATTCCGGTCCCGACGCTACCCTTGCTCACCTCTTGGTCTAGCGCAGCTTTCCTCAGACGGGACGCCTCGTGCCTCCACAGCTTTAAGCACACACCGGCGCCGATGAAGTAGAGGATCATCGTGAGGAACAGGAAGACCATGGCCGCTGTCTGACCCGACTCTGTGCGGCAGAACCCCCCGTTGACACCGTTGTTGAAGACCGGGTGGTTGCACAGCCCCCCGCGGGTGATGTCCCGGACATACACCACACCCGCCGCCAGGTAGAGCAGGGCCAACGCCAGGTTGATGATGCACTCGGTCAGGGGCCACCAGGAAGAGTCCAGCAGGATGGCGCGGTAGTACAGCGTCATCCCCAGCACAAGGAGGATCACCGTGACGATCCACGCCAGACCGGCCACCACCAGGACGAACGGCGTCTTGGGGCCCGTGTACTGAACCCCGCCTTGCCCGTACGCCCCGGCCATGGCCCCTCCGCCCAGCCCCCCGTAGAGCTGCGGCTTCGAGTAGCCAAACATGTTGAACCACTCGTTGTCCTTGTGCACGTAGGCGCACACGCAGGCGAACACGGCGGCTCCCAGCAGCAGCTCAATGCAGCCCAGGATGCGCAGCAGACCGGCCCAGGACTTCATGTAGGCATAGCGCAGGTGGTAGTTCTCCACGCGCTCGCTGTAGGTCATGGCAGAGCTGTTGGTGTGCGCCTCCGACCCCAGGGCTTCGGCGCCCAGCAGCAGGCCGTCACGCTCCTTCCGGGAGGTGTAGCTGCCGCCCGAGCCGCCGTAGCGGTCCACGTAGGAGCCGGGGAGCGAAGGGGACGGAGGGGGGGAGTGGGGAGGGGAGCAGCGGACGCCGGACGTGGTGTGGTTGCTGTCCTTCTGCCATGAGGGAGCAGGCGAGTCGGGTTCCTGGGGAGCGGGGGGAAAGGACCAGCCCTTGGTGACACTCCTACCACTGCTGCGGAAAAAGTTCTTCACGGAGTCGGGGACGAAGCGGTGCACCGGTTTGATGTCCATGGCGCTGCTGTCGGGGTCCAGGGGGTCCCCCACGCTGCTGGGAGCGGCGTAGGGGTCACCTCCCACCGCGGGCACATCGGGCAAGGGGGGCGGCGGCAGGGGGTCTGAACTGACGCAGAGGTCTGCGCCGCGCAGGGCATGCAGGGGCGGCATGGGGTCCTGGTCCCGCCACAAGGAGCCCATGGGGACTTCATCGTAGTAGGGGATCTCCCGCACGTGGTCAACACGGGTACCAAAACCATTGGCTCCCGAATACATTGGCAATCTATTTTTTTTCTTTTCTCTGAACAGAGAGAAAGAGGCAACTGTAAGATTTAGAGGAACATCCAAGTTTCTCTCAATCAAGAAATTACAATTCATGTGTCAACTTACTTCCCTTTTTAATTAGCAGCACTGGTAGCCTACATTGTTCAAAGTAAAAACGTTTAAGTCATTACATTTAGTTGCAATATTTGGTCAATGAGCAATTGTGGCATTGTCAATGATACATTAAAATGTCAATAAACAAGTTAATCCTTCAGCAAAGTATACAGCAACAATAGATTTTAAACAAGTTCCCATCACTTGTGCTTCAACTGTCTTGAAGACAATAAGTAGTGGTCTATCAGAAGTGAAACGATTCGTGTTAGTTTGTCCGCAATAGGACATGTCTAAAAAAATGCACTGACGAAGATGTTTCACGACCCAGTGTTTAAATCTTACAACCGTACACACGAAACTATCGACTCGACCATCGGCGAAAGCGACCACAAAATACATCAAATGAGTGCCAGCCTCCTCGGACCATTCACGGTGCAGGCGATGCACACCTCTTACCTTTAACCGAGGTTTCTCTCAAACGCAATATTAAAAGTACAACTTGGTAGGCTATAATTGTGTATTTTTACCTGTACTACCGCTTCACCACCTGTTGATCTCTCGGCCAGCAGTTTCTCCAGAGACAGGTAGAGACCCACGTGACCTCCCACTTCCTATTGTGGTGTGAAAAGCCCGTTTTAGGAAGACAAGCGGCTCACCGGCCGCCGGCGGAGGGAGCCGCCCAGCAGGGCCGGTAGGACCGGTAATGCGGCTTTCATGCACCTGTAAAAGGACGCAGTAATGCTACTGGGCCAGCTCCTGCTCCCAGGTCAACAACATACCGTAGCTCAACACTGAGTCAAGCTGAACGCCAAAATGAAATACTTTTTTTCCCTTTAAATATTAAATACATCTTTAATGAATAAACCTTAAATAAATCTCGTGATTTATTTTTTCTAAATAAAAAATTATAGCAAGGAAACAAAACACAAAAAAGTGTATGTATATAGCCTACGACCCAAATGATGTGCTTCAATTTCGATAGTGAGAGTGCAGTACGTTATGGCGTAAATGCAAACGGGCCTACTTTGCATGGTCACAGTGAAAGGCTCCCCTGGTGCGGCTGGACCGTTACCTGAGCTGCTGCTGCCGACTATGGATCAATATCATAATGAAACTCAAACGTAACGTCTAGTAATGTAGCAGACGCTTTTATCGTTGAAGTGACTTAAAATAAATATATAATGTGAACAATCAATATTGGAGCAACTATCAAATTGAAGCCCATTTGAACAGATAGGCTACAAAAAAGGGCACTTGTTACTTGTTGAATGAGGGGACCGGTGTGGGGCTTATAGCACGGGTTTAACCTGAAACTTGACATCAGGATTCACAGCAAATCATAGCCATTAAATAGGGGGATCCTGGGCAGAGGTTGCATTTTTTCTGCAATAATACAGGGACTGTTACTAGATTGGATTTTCTCTCAAAAAGGGGCCCACTATAAAAGGCCTACCATAAGTGTGTGGGCTATATAACATTGACTTGACTAAAGGACTGTTTATTTCAAATTGCTATCAAGTTCTGCATATCTGAATTGTTACATTTGAAAAACTCAAAATTCAAAAGTATGGATTACAGTTTCACTTTTTTATTTAAAAAGGAAAAAAAAAATCACTCATTTTGCAATAATGTATGTCTTCTGCAAATACTCAGTTGACAAATGTCAACATTATGATGTCCATATCCCGCTTTATTTGTGTGGCCCAAAGAAGACGACCAATCAGCAAAGCCAACGTGTAATTCCTATACACTAGTTGTTGTTTTTTATCCACTGGTCCATCCACTCGATTATACGCTCCATGTTGCTTTCAAGGTCCTCTGGCTTATTGCTCGGTAGCTGGTGAACTATGTCCTCCTTGTAAGCCTCCATGGCCTCCTCATAAATGGTCTGGAAGATCTCACATTGCACGTTGTCCTGCAGCTTCTTTCCTGTGTAGCCCCTACCAAGTGGGAAAACATATTGTGGCATTATAAGGATGGCATGTCATGGTTTGTGCAGTCTTCTGAAGTATTTACCAAATTTAAAAAAGGTGCTGTAGGCAAATTGGTTGAGTGCCACTTGTTAGAAATGCCATAGTATTCTGTCAGCTATTAGTGAGTGAAATGCTCTGCGAGAGTATCTGATCTGGTTGACTTTAGACCGCTACCGCCTAATTTCTGACCAATCAGGTCATCTCTTCCCTGATTGTTTGGGGGAACCCATCTTGCCTGTCAATCACATTTGTGCGCACACAGTGTAATCATAGCTCCACCACAGGTGTGTGAATGCAACACTTCTCAATGGCGGAGAAATGTTAAGTCGAGCAGAGAGGGAGGGGGTGTTTTTTTAGATCTAGCTCTCTTCGGCTCTCGCTCTCTTACCTACAGCACCTTTGACAAACATTAATTTCCTTCTTAAACATCTACATGTTTGAGGTACCTGCTCTCTAGACGGCTGTAGAGATTTGTGTTGTCTGTGCGAAGGACAAACACAATATGAAACCAGCGCTCTGGAAAAAAGTCACAGCCATGATAGTCCACTATGACACCACCATCCACCATCTTGTCCTCAAGCTCATCCACAACCTGACAAAACAACAACAAAACATCAACATACATAACCATTTATTAATTATTCATGTTTGGTGAAGAACTTCAACCATTTCCTAGGTCTAGAGATTTTAGCACTGAATGGAGGTAAAGGCCATAGCTTTATTGTACTGATTGTGGTTCTCATTAGCTCTCTGTATTGGATACCTCCTGAACCATATATTTGTAGTATTATTAGCTTATGCCAGTCTGGAGCACAAATTATGTTTACTCATCTCACCAATTTATGTTCTGATGTTTATTTCATAAACTGGATCAACAAATGTGGCCAAGAAAATGTACATTGATAACAATTAATTAATTCAAATGAAATATCCCCACTAGTGGTTTCATACATTGACTTTTACTCACCCTGTCTTCGTCCAAAACAGGACACTGGTAGTCGTCATCAAAACCATCAAAGAGCTGCCCTGGTAAAAAAAAAAAAAAAGGAATAAAGACCATGACTAGAGGCAACCATTGGTGTAGCAAACACAATATGGTGCTGATGGGGTGTGTGTGTGTGTGTGTGTGTGTGTGTGTGATATACATCTCATACAACCATGTGGATTTCTTTTTTTTCCTCCAGGATAACACCAGAAGTCATCTACAGCATCTCAATGTAATCCTCAACACGTCAACAGACATGGACAAGAATGCGGTTCTTCAGAGTTTGCTGGGCTAATATAAAAGTTATTACCTTCTTGCGCCAGGTCGCCTATGTTTACATACACAAGGCCCGTCCGCTGGGCCAGCTCCTTTCCCAGGGTGGTCTTCCCGACTCCAGGCGTACCTGTAACAGACCACACGTTGGCTCTTAGCACTGGATGGAAAACTTTCAAATGTTAGCGAGCTAAACTTGCGTTTAGTTATTCACCTGTAAGCAGAATGTTTGGCCGTTTCATTATTTTCATTGCTTTAACTTGACTTGTAGAGCGAGGTGGCGGCTGGGTCCCTTACAGAAAGGTTTCAGGTTGTCGAGAAGTTGTTTTTTTTAGCCTTTCTTAATTTGTAATCGGCTATATTGTTACAATCGTTAAACGCACAGACGGTCTGTCTTACATCTGACTTGCCTCATGCAAGCGTTTTGGCAGATGCGTGCGTACTGCGTAGCTCAGCGTGCTCCCAAATAACAGGAACCCCCGCGCTGACGTCACTTTAATGCGCCGTAACCTTTCAACCAATCCACGGTTTTAAAGAGAACTTCATTCGTATTATTCATTAGTTATTTTATCACATGTGGACGAGCGTTTAAAGTCGCCCAAACAACTTGAACACAACGCACGTTGCCTAATGAAAAGGTATGTTTATTTGTTGTTAAACCAATATATCCACGTAGAAAACCAGGCATGGTGATTTGACAACACAGTCTGCTTGCTGAATAAAGTTCTGCAGTGGAGATGAACAGCTGGAAGCTGCACATTGCATTGTATGTGTTGTGTACTAAGCTTACGGCACTCTGCGGGGTGTATTAGACCAGGTGACTATTTACTGCGTCTTTACCTCAGCTCTAACTGGAGTCTTCGCCGTCCCATCGCCTTCTCCACAGTGGACGTGGGGACGTGACCCCCACTTGGACGTTACATCTGCAACGACTGGAGCAGACCTGCAGCACCAGGCCGATGTGAACCACCGCAGATGAGCATGTCAAAGCGTTCCCTCGGCAGGAAGGTAACGTCAAATAAAGTGCGTTTCATTGATTGCAGAGATGGGCGATATTTTCAACGTGATCTATTTTGTATTCAGTATTAACTATTACTATTGCTATTACGGTTAAGATGAATCCAACATCAACGCTATACCCCCAATTTCGTTCAAAATTCAAAGTTTCGTATAGTACTGCTGAAATATTCCCCTGCTCTACATATTTGATCTTGTTCCTGATCAACAGCAATATCTTGCTTAATCAATTCTATCCCATGCAGGCTAACTGTTGGGTGGAACCATCATTTAGTAATCTATTAGCGGGCAAGTCCCCTGAAAGCAAGGAGAAACTTGGCAAGCCCAGGAAGAGAAAGGGGGAGACCAACAGTTCGGCGCTTCAGTCCTCATCCTTGTCCGTTGTCCCAGAGCCACATCAGAGCGACCACAATGTCCCCTGGGTAGATGCGCATGCTCCACGCTCACAGGTGAACCACTTCACTCATGAGGAATTGACATGCGATATTTATACATTATAATGCGTGAATATATCAAATATCATACCTGTTGATTTGCTTGCTCTTTGGAGGGCTAGGGTTAGGGGAGTGTCGTAAAATGTGGTCTGTGAAGCCCGTTTTGACCGTAACTGTGATTAAGGGCTATACAAATAAAATTGACTGGATGTGACTTTGCTTGCTGCTTACATGTTTTTGTTGTTTCACAACCATGTGTTGCTGCAGGCTGAGCTTGCTGTGCATAAAAAGAAGATCGAGGAGGTGGAGAACTGGATCAGGACTCACACGGACCCCAAAACATCCAAGGTTTCAAATATCTTTAGAGTATAAGATTGACCACTACAACGTATTGTATGTTCGTACATCCTGGCAATTAAATAGTACTTGGCATCGTACAGCATCTTACCCTAGATATCCATGTTGTATACCAGAAAGGACAGCTAAACCTAGCAATTATGGTGCACTTAGAAACTTGTTCTATTGACATCCTTGCTGTACCGACAGCGATATATTGTTGTTTTACTTTCTACTGACAAATCTACTTATTGTAAGTTGCATTGAACAAAAGTGTCTGTAGCCCCCTGTAATCATTGTAATTTCTTTAAGTATGTCTCAGGTATACAATTTAATGTTAGTAGCAAAGTCATGACCAGATTTCAGAAATATCAGAATAACATGTTTAATGAATTGATTAAATGTTGAATACCAACCAAAGATGTTCTAATAAGAAGATACGCCACTTGGCTGAATATGTGAAATGACTCCAGGGGCACAATTGAGTGTAGGCAGGTAGAGTGAAATGAGCGTCAATGAGGATTTCATTTCCTGACAGTGGAAAAGAAGACTTTTTTCATGGCTTGATATTCATTCAGTCTTGAACTATTTAGGTGAAATCCAATTTTGGTCATTTCCTCATGCATATAGCACTGCTGCCCTTGCCATGATGCCTGCCAACTACTCGTCATATACACGCTATGTTCACTTATTTAGAGATGCTGTCCAATTCATCTGATTACTTTTAAAGGGCCCCTATTTTACCTCCAGATGTGATGTTGATTAGCCATTACAAGTCAGTCAAAATCAAAGTCGAAATCTACCTTCTAGTGACATCACAAGTGCGTTCTACAATGTCTAGCACTCAGTACTGTGATGAATAACACAGCTCTCCTCTGTGTCCACAGGGGGGCAATATTGTTCTGCTGACCGGTCCTTCGGGTTGTGGGAAGAGCGCTACAGTCCAAGTTCTGGCTCGAGAGCTCGGCTTCAGACTCCAGGAATGGACAAACCCTTCCAACCTTCCAGAATACAGAGCAGACCCTGAAACATATCGACAAACATTTGAGCCTGGTGTGCAGTTTAGTTAAAATTTTATTTTGGAAATTATTTCATTTCAAGTTTTTCTCTAAATAAAACGGTTGACAAATCAGTCACCAACAGTACAGTAGACAAAGTCACAGTTCATGTCTGTAAACAGTACAAATGAGTGAAGCAGGAGCTAATTAATAGCAATTATCCATCCTTTTTTTTCTCCATTTCTTATTTTTCCTCAACACATCATTGAGAAGCGTCGAGGTTTAATGGCTTCTTGGGCACCTCGCAGACGGGCTTGTTCCAGGAGTTCCTCCTCCGGGCCAACAAGTACAACTGCCTGCAGATGGTGGGAGACGAGGGGCCCAAGGACCGGAAGCTCATCCTTGTGGAGGTGTGCCCCACTCACTATTTACTATTCAGTGATTTAGCACATGCTTCTATCCAAAGCATCTTACAGTGATTTCAGATGCATGTCATTAAAGGGGAACCATCACGCTCGGCTATTTTCTAATATAAGAATACTGCGTCATATGCGTGTTGTGAAGAAAAATCACGGCCTGCAACATAAAATCAGAATTGCATAATTATAATTGCCCCCCCCCCCCACACACACACACACACACACACACCTTCCATCTTTGCCGTATTCATTTAGCAATGCCGACTGCACAGGATGCACACATTTGAGGCAATGTTTCTACTCTTGTCTACTTCTAGGATTTCCCAAATAATTTCTACAGGCAGCCAGGGAGTCTGCATGATATCCTGAGGTGAGTAATGCTACTGGGTGGCGTGGCGGCCGCATAGCTAGCAGTGTCACCATGAAGCTATAATGGCCTGCAACAAATTCATGTCTCATGCCCCACCGATGAGTTTGCATTTGTTGCCACCGTGTGTATGACGCGAGGGTTGACATTAAAGGAAATTGCCAGGGATAGGTAAACACTGTCCTTGGGAAACACTGTCCCAGTTTTACTTGAGTTACTCTTTGGCAGATGGGGGTAGTGTACAGTGGAGCCATCTTTGTTCAGGTGGCATCATTGTGGACTGTGCAGCACTGGTGTTTATTCAGGTGGCGGATATCTATTATGGTATGTTAGAAAACAAATTGCGACACACTCTTCTATCTTTTCAGGAATTTTGTGAAGACGAGCAGGTGTCCGTTGGTATTTATCGTGTCAGAGAACCTGAGTGGAGACAGCAACTCTCGACTTCTGTTCCCTAAAGACATCCAGGAAGAGCTGTCCATATGCAACATTAGGTCAGAACTCAAACACACACACTCGCATGCAAAATGCATTTACAGCTGCCTATTCAAACGTTTGAGAGAGAGACAGAGAGAGAGAGAGACTTTTCAAAACCAACTCTTTGTTTACAGCTTCAACCCTGTGGCACCTACAACTATGAGCAAGATTCTACTTCGCATCGCAACGTTGGAGGCAGCAAAGGTGCGAGGACAATATTTCATTGGAATGCATATTTTATTGTGTGTGTAGTGTACATTTTATGAGCATGTTAAGACTATTTTTCTCTTTCTCTGTGTATGTCAACAGAGTGGGGGAAGGACCTGTGTCCCCGACAAGGCTGTGCTGGATAGTCTTTGCTCAGGAAGCTCAGGAGACGTACGCAGTGCTGTCAACAGCCTGCAGTTCTCCTCCCTTGCAGGTGAAGTGGCAAAACACAAAATTGGGCCTTTTGCGTCAAGATTTTGATCCGCATGGTTCATGAGGTTGATATTGTAATAATGTTGAACAATGTGAAGCTGGGTGGATATAATACAGAGTAGAAGAAAGCACAGGCATCAATAAACATTCTTTCAAGAAGCTTGATGGTCAGGAATGCATGACATCAGTGTAAACCACCTCTGACTGGATTTCCACCTGGTAAACCCAGTTCAACTCATTCTACAATGGTGTGTGAGTGGTGTATGTTTGTATGTTGCACATGCCAGCAATGCTTCCTTTTTAAAATTATAAATCCTTTTAGATGGTAGCTCTGTAAAATAAGTTGTGAATGTGTATGGGTCGGGTCATCGTGTTTTGAGTTGTGTCCCAGTTGCCTAATGTGTTTTAACTTCTCATCAGAAAGGGGACTGTCGCTCACGAAAAAGGAGAAATGTGTTGCTGTGTTGCTGGGCAAAGCGGCTTCCAAAAAGACGCAAGGAAAGAAACGGTCTAAGGAGAAAGGTGGAGGCGAAGCTGAGCAGTGCATTGGCGGGAAAGATGTCTCGCTCTTTCTGTTTCGAGCCCTCGGAAAAATCCTCCACTGCAAGAGTGAGTCTCCCCAGCAATGAAGTTGATTCCTTTTTGTAGAATTGCTTGCTGTGTCCCTGCCTCTTCCCATATGTGTATCACTCTCATAATACAGTTCAATACACTGTTTTTTTGCTCTTTACAACTCTCAAATGTTACCTGCAGCACCTTTTTACCTGCAGCACCTTTTTAAAATGTCCATTATCGATAATCGATAATGGACAAGTCAACCTCATCAAACATTGAATCATTTATTTGAGTCAAAATGTCCTCAATGTGTGTTTTGTCAACAGGAGAGACCGTCGAAGGCCCCCAAGATGCCACGCAACATAAACTGCCCCCTCAACTCTCTGAGCATGAAAGGCACACATTATTACTAGACCCCGAGGTAGTCAAACCAACGCTCAAACTCTAAATTAGATTTTATTCTTGAAAACAAAATACATCTTCAACACGGATGACAATCCTAATTAACAAGAATAAATGTTTTCCCTATTTTTCCTGTTTTCCTGTCTCTCCTGCATGCAGTTGGTGGTGGAGCGCTCACACTTGTCTGCAGAGTTCTTTAACCTTTACCTTCACCAGAACTACCTGGACTTCTTCTCCGAGGTGGACGACGTGGCGAGGGCCAGCGAGTATCTGTCAGATGCAGACTTCTTCACCGGTGAATGGACTGTAAGTCTCCCAAACACACACATTCACCTCTTCCATTTTCCCCAGGCGAATGTTATGAGTTGTTCTAGGGGTTGTTTTGTATGCAGACATGTTCCCTCTGAGCAAATAAAGTTCTGTTCTATTTTATTCTACCCAAAAAGTCATCAGAAATGTTTTAAGTTTTAATTTTTAGGAAATACACTTTCATGCAGAAAGTGAGAAAATACAAATTAGTTTTAATATCATCAGTGACATTAGCGGAATAGTTTGTAATAGTTGTGCTCATTTGAATAGCACTGTGGTAATGAAGAACTACTAATTACTTTGCTAATTCATTGTGTTTCTAGTCTCGCGCCGTCATGTCGGACTACGGCTCCTCGGTGGCCACTAGAGGGCTCCTTCACTGCAACTCTGCACAAGTGACAGTCGGCTTCAGACCACTGCACAAACCCAACTGGTTACTCATCAACAAAAAGGTAAACACTTTGTCATCAACAACTCACGTAAATTACTTGGATGTTGATGCAATCAAACAGCGTTTTTTCGCTCACAACATGCACATTTTTCGATTTGATTTTTGTGTTATTGAGGTAGCAGATAGTATAGGCGATGTTTACGTCCACGAAAAGGAGACTACTTTGATGTATGTAATTGTATTTTATTTTTGTCGAGCAGCTATTTGTCTTCCAACGTCTTGTACATGTAAGGTTGTTGCCAAATGTGCAGGACTGGATTACTAGAATAATATCTGTCAAACTCTTAATAGTGATGACGGTTTCTCTTCGCAGCACAGGGAAAACTGCTTGGCCGCCCAGTCCCTCTTCATCAACTTCTGCCTGACGCCCACCAGCCTCCAAGTGGAGCTGCTGCCCTACCTCGCGAAGCTCACCAACCCCATGAGAAACCAAGGTAACCACTCCCCAGAACACGTTCTGCTGGAAGAGAGGCGACATGTCTGACCAGACCATCCCAGGAGGTCCAAGAGACAGACGACTTGTAGCTTGGAACCTCTGAACAGGCTTTGTGTTGCTTTTCAACGGTCATAGACAGCCAGCTATCAAACGTACTAACCGTGCTGTATAGGTAGTGATTGGTAGCTAGTGATTCAGCAGACCTGTGACTGTGAATCACAATCACTAGGCACATCTGTCCATCAGCCCCAATGTCAGATAGACAACACTGGCTCACTAAATAAAAAGAGTATAATGCAATCATTTTTAGCTTCAAATGGTTCCTTTAGAAACCAATGTTTGACAGTCTGTGTTTTATCCAGTCTATAGTGCAGTGGATCTCATTAGCTTAAGCATTAGCATTAGAACAAATACGGAGGTGCAAGCAGCACTTAAAATACACATAATTGCTTGAAACATGTTATTCAGTCTTACTGAATTATGTCTTCACTTTTGTTTGGACCATATTTTTAAACCAAGATAACCATGCATTGACTTTCCTTCTTCCATTCACAGCACAGATAGCCTTCATACAGGATGTAGGTCAGCTTGCAAAGAGGAGGTTTCCTGGCAGGTAAAACCCTTTGGCATGTTTCAATATGGACATTATTATTATCGGATTCAAGCCTCATATTTTCATATTTTATTTCCAGATAGTTGTGTGGCTACCTTCCTATGTTTATTTTAATTTTATTTTTAGGTTAAAACTTGAAGCCCTGACAGACAAGGACCCCGGGACACTGGATCTAGATAACGAGGCGGAGGGAGACCAGGCTGAAGCCCTGTCACCGACCCGGGAGGCGGGCGCGGAGCTGCCTGCCAGCCAGCCGCAGCCCACCGCCCTGGAGGCGCTGCTGCGCGAGGAGGACCTGCTCATCGAAGAATACGACAGCGACTGACCCTCAAAATGACTTTGAAAATGACCGTTTTTGGTCATGGTTTTTTTTGTAATGTCAGCACACCAACCAGACATAACATTGTCTTGTTTCCCCCCTCAATGACAA
The DNA here is from genome assembly GCA_030340625.1 of Merluccius polli. Lineage (NCBI taxonomy): Eukaryota > Metazoa > Chordata > Actinopteri > Gadiformes > Merlucciidae > Merluccius > Merluccius polli. The sequence goes on along the minus strand of JAOPHQ010003698.1, from coordinate 224,904 downwards.
TAAGTCGTCTTATCATCGTTTAACATAATTATTGTCGTATTTATGTGTGTTGTACATTGCAATTGTGTTGCTGCATCTGTTGAATAGTAGCATAGACTCGACTGTGACATTTAAGGATACGTTAAACCTTTCACCATGCCTTTTCCTTTTTCACTTGTTAACGTTTCATGGTTAAAATCGCTTTTATTTTGTCCACTGTGCATTTGTTTTCGTATGCAATAAAACATTGTCGCAGGCTAGCGCTGTCCTCGGTGTAATACTGTCACGTCCGTTTCACCTCACGCCCCTTGAGATAATATTGACTTAGCCTGTTTGACAGTGCTCGTTTACAAATGGCCTCTGGTCTCTGACGTGACTGACACGTTGAACATGATGGTGTCGTCCTGGTAGGGAGAACGGTGTCCAACAAGAAACCCCAAAACGGACAACTAATGCGGTTTGTCGGTTGGCCGCAAAGATGGCAACGACGTTAGCTTCCTCAAAGTCCAATGTCGACGAATATTTGCAGCAAGTGAAACACGACACCTGTTTGAAGGTAAGCGCCCTGCGTTTCACTATGCAAGTGAAAACCTGGTGTTACTGTTTAAATGCTGTTCAATGTGGCCTATATATATAGTGTGTGTGTGTGTGTGTGCGTGGGAGACTAGGCCAGAGAGAGAGGTGTGTGTGTGTGGGAGACTAGGCCAGAGAGAGAGAGAGAGAGAGGTGTGTGTGTGTGTGTGGGGGGGGGAGACTAGGCCAGAGAGAGAGGTGTGTGTGTGTGACTAGGCCAGAGAGAGCTGTGTGTGTGTGTGACTAGGCCAGAGAGAGAGAGAGGTGTGTGTGTGTGTGTGTGACTAGGCCAGAGAGAGAGAGAGAGAGGTGTGTGTGTGTAGGCCACATAGAGAGGTGTGTGTGTGTGTGTGTGTGTGAGAGAGAGAGAGACTAGGCGAGAGAGAGAGAGAGAGAGAGAGAGAGAGAGAGGTGTGTGTGTGTGTGTGTGTGTGATACTAGGCCAGAGAGAGAGAGGTGTGTGTGATACTAGGCCAGAGAGAGAGAGGTGTGTGTGTGTGTGTGTGAGACTAGGCCAGAGAGAGGTGTGTGTGTGTGTGATACTAGGCCAGAGAGAGAGAGAGAGAGAGAGAGAGAGGTGTGTGTGCAGGGGCGGACTGGGAACAAAAATCGGCCCTGTCAATTTTGTCCTGGACCGGCCTTGGAGTTGCGCGATTGTTGACGGGGGGGGCCGACGGCCGTAGACCCACACGGCCGTTCTGGACTTTTCCAGAACTCACAGATGGCCAGTCCGCCCCTGTGTGTGTGACTAGGCCAGAGAGAGAGAGGTGTGTGTAGGCCACATAGAGAGGTGTGTGTGTGTGTGATACTAGGCGAGAGAGAGAGAGAGAGAGAGAGAGAGAGAGAGAGAGAGAGAGAGAGAGAGAGAGAGAGAGAAGAGAGAGAGAGAGAGAGAGAGAGAGAGAGAGAGAGAGAGAGAGAGAGAGAGAGAGAGAGATGTGTGTGAGACTAGGCCAGAGAGAGGTGTGTGTGTGTGTGTGTGTGAGACGAGGCCAGATAGAGAGGTGTGTGTGAGTGACTAGGAGAGAGAGAGACGAGGCCTGTGTGTGAACTGTGACATGTAACTGATAACTGACTACAGATGCAGGTTAACGGTGACACTACTGGAGCAGGCCTCTTGGATGATAACATGGCAGAAGGAGACCTGGGAGACGGTATGGGAAAAAGACTGACAGCCCTCAACCTCCAGACCAGGGGACCCCTGCAGCATAGCCCACCCAGCAGAACGGAGAGCAGGGGGAGTGATGCAGATTTCCCTTGGACATCGTTCACCATGCCGTATACCTCGCTGAAACCAAGATCAGGTATATTTGAACACACAAATCACTACAATTCATGTTTGGGACGTATAGTTTATGATGGTAGACCTATTCTACATGGCGTTTTACTTTAGGGACCCCTGGCCACCTGGGATGGTGGTGCCTCCTATAATGTTGTTATAGCTGAATAGTTAGCGTGAATAATTGTCAAACCTTCATGCCTGCTGCATAGGATATAGACACAAACTTTGTTGGAAGTAGCCTAAAGGGTTAAAGGATGAATGGGTAAAAGTTATTTACATGTAATTATTATATCTATTAATTCAATTCTGCCGTTGATCGTAATTGTCTCACATGCTCTTTAAAACCAATAAAATAGATACGCTTACCAATAATGTGCCTATTCGTATTCTACTTTTAGATATGATTGATACTTTTCATAGTAGAAACAGGAATACTGGAATCACTTTAAAGTTGCAATCACCAATTTTTGCTCACCTGATTGAGTCAGTCAAAACACAATTTAATCAAAACAAAGTGGGGCGAGTGATAATTGCTGATAGTAGCCTTCAGTTATATAGTGTGAGATGTGTGTGATGTTAATTTAAAATTTTGACAAAAGTGTTGACAAAAGAGTCAGGAGAATGGGCCCACATGTGAGTAAGGTTGGAGGAGCTTTCCTTGTGATATATTTGATCTTCTGCCAGGGTCCCTGGTGGACCTTTCAAAAGCGGAGCTAAGAGAGAGGCTGCAGGAGGCAACTGAGGTAGGAAAGTGAAAAACACAACATTTCAATCTTGTGCATTTGAATGCTACACTGCCTTGGGGTCAAGCCCTATACCTTAATACCTACACACTGGTCATGTCCGGTCTGCCAATGTAGATGTTGGAAGTGCTACGTTGTGAGCTTGAAGTGACGCACCGCTACCTGGAGGGGAAGTACGAAGCACTGAGGATCCTGCAGGGAAAGGTCCACACACACACACACACACACACACACACACACACACACACACACACACACACACACACACACACACACACACATACACACATTATGTCTTGTATAATATATGCATACACTATAGCAACATGCACGGTGTATACAGAGTGATACATGATGAATCATGCTATATGAACAAACAACTATAACCCATATTTGTCTGGAACTGGGTCATTTGAAACATGAATCATTATGAAAAACAGTGTTTCCTTTCCCCTCCCCAATATTTCCCTACACTTTACATTATTGTCCTGTTGCAGTGTAATTACACAAGTACTGTGTAATAAGCAATGTAACAGCATGTAGCAAGTTCCATAGGGTAGGGTTAGGCTCTTCCATAACATTATGTTATTGTGATGGCCACTGCTGACACCTCCAGGGTACCGGAAGTGTAACTAACTTCTCCTCTGTGCTCAGTTAGCACACGGGAGAAGTTAGTTACACCTCCTAACCTAACTAAGTAGTTGTGTTGCCTAAACCTAACCAAACTGCGTTTGATCCACCATGACCTCCTCCCTACATGTAAACTTTGTCGCCCTTATTATACTACATCACCTGACTTCCTAAAGCCTTTTCTGGCAGGAAGCCTTGAAGGAAACCTCTCCCTGTGCTTGGTGGAGGAGATTGGGAGGCCTATTAAGTTAATTGGGCCACACATGTTGTCTGATGCCTCCCCTGCTATTGAAGCAGAGAGCAAGCTTTGGCTGTTTGGAACCGCATACTAACCCACTGCCTACTAAATGAACCATTACCAGCACACCGTTCACACTGAAGTATGCAGCCAAGTGTCCCAGAATGCATTTCGCACCAACCGGCAGTGGTAGCGGATATTTGAAAGCAGGCTGAACGCTGTTGTAATTTGTCGCTTTATTGAATATTTTGGTGGATAAAGTCACCCTGTAGATTTCCAATGTGTGGTCAGTTTATCTAAATGACGCCTGATTGGCTCCAACGTGAGACGTGAGATGACGTCTGAAGAGGCGCAACGCATTGTGGGGCAGTTGAGTATGTCAGTAAACTCACGCCGCATGCTCAGAAATTCTTGCAAATCTAGTATACAGCCGGGCATTTCTCGCATCCACAAAATCCACATACTATGCAGTGTGAACACACTACATACTCAATTTGATACTTAGTATGACTAGTATGTTAGTATGCGATTCCGAACACAGCCTCTGACTATATGGTCTCTATTTGGGTTTTCTCTCTTGCTCGCACAGCAGACAGACACCGTAGGTTATTGGTACGTTATGATTTAGCTTATACATGCTACATCCACCCACACTACTTTCACATTCAACCACGCACTCTACACACCGTTTGTACTACAGACTCACGTAACAAGGACACTGTAGTGTAAAGTGTTACTGTTGTTTTGTTCTGGTCCAGTGGTAGTAATGTAATTCTGGAATGTCACAGTGCAGCAGTTCATAGATTGACATTGAAGATGTTTGCTTTTTAATTGTATTTCTATTTTAGTTCAAGTTTTATTTGTCACATACAAAGTCATACATGTACAACTAGTGGCGAAATGCTTACCTAGCCTGCTTCTTCGACTGCGCTTTTAAGTTATTCAAATCTGAATATTATTCCCTATGACATAATCACCAGGGTATGCTGTCCTTTACTACAGACTATCCTGGATAAAGCCACCACTCACACTAAAAGCCTGCTCCAGAAGAGTGAGGACCGGGCCAAGGCCCTGGAGAAGGTACACGTGTGTTTCTGTGCTCTGTAGCTTCAGGTGTTGTTCTGTTTACGTTCCCACGTTGTTCTGGCTCAAATAGCTTTGGACCCACTTATTGAGCAACAGCCCAAGTAGGCTGAAGGGGGAAGTATGAAAAGAAACAGCGTAGAAAGGATTAAATATTTGAGTTAGATGATTGACAGAAGTAATGCAACATGTGAAATAGACATATTTGCTTGAAGACATATTTGCTTTAAAGGACTCAGTGACACCTGCTTATAATCAATCAATACAAAACCCTTACTGTCTATTGCGTGCTATTATTGTTTTCCCCCCTGTCGATATCCTCTGTTTATCCTGTCTTAAGGTGATGTGTTTTCTATGCATGTCTCCTGGCCCTAATGCTTGTGTTGCCATGCCTGTGCTTGTTTTAGGATGTTTTACTGATGTCTGCTTTGTTTTTTTTTTGTATTCTTAACCAATTTATATTTCAGCCCCTTTTCCCTCAAGTGGCTTCTGCCATTTGCCAGGCACTGTAAATAAGAATGTATTCTTAATGACTTGTGGGTTAAATAAACGTTAACTAATAATCATTTCTGTGAAGGAGGTGAATGGCTTACAGTGGGAGATAACTTTCAATCAAGTGCAGCTGAAGAAATTTGAACAGTCATGGGAGCAGAAATTTAACAGGTTGGATTTTTTACTTCATATGTAAGACTTTCTTTTTTCTTAATAGTAACGTTTACTTTTCCACAATATCTTCTTAATTTGCTCCTCTTGCATTTTATTTTTTTACTGTTGTGCTTTGGAGCAGAAATGTAACAAATGCAATATATTTCAATTATTTATTTTGAACAGTAACACTTACTTTGCAACAATATCGTCTTAATTGACCCCCCTCCGAATGTGTTTGACTGTTTCCAGAGTGAACAGTGAAAACAAGGTGCTGAGCAAAAGTCTGGATGAGAGGCTGAATGAGATCCGAGAGCTGAAAGCTGAAAACACAGGTGTGTGTGTGTGTGTGTGTGTGTGTGTGTGTGTGTGTGTGTGTGTGTGTGTGTGTGTGTGTGTGTGTGTGTGTGTGTGTGTGTGTGTGTGTGTGTGTGTGTGTGTGTGTGTGTGTGTGTGTGCGCGCGCGCGCGCGCGCATCATTACTGAAGGTCATTCGTCTTGAACGAAGTTTGTGTTCATGTGTTAATTTTAATGAAAGATTAGTGAAGTGTAAGAATTGAAATTCAAAAACATTAAAACATTTTCTTTGTGATTGGCAGTGACTACCAACCGAGTCCCTTACGGAGGTCTGTACTTAGGGGGACTAAGTACTAGGTACTAAGACTTTGCTGAAGACGTGATGCAATGTGAAGCTGACATGGTATCCTATTTTAACAGTTGTAGGTCAACAGTGCGTGGAGCTTCTTTCCATGCTGAGTGTTAAAGAGCAGAAGGCCTACCAAGGGACCAAGCCTCCGTGTAGCTATGGGGGAGAGAGCACGGTGCTGGAGGTAGGGCATCATAAGAGACAGGCTTTTCGTCACAGCTCTAGCATTGTTTTCCACATTTTGCTGTTCAGCAATTGTTTCGCTTACCAAAATCATGCATGTTATACGAGCTGAGTGAAATGAAGGAAAACATATATATTAAAATGCTGGATGTTGAAATCTTATGTTTTGAAAAAAAAGTTGTGGAAAAGGGTACTTTCTAAAAACATTTTAGATTCTGGAAGTCAATATTTGGATGAACTTCATATGACATATGTCATTCCACACAAAGAATCCATGTCCAAACTAGACAAACTATATTTTCTGTAATGTCTTAAACTTGTTCAGGCTGCAAGTTATGTAGTCCACGCATCCCTTATCCTTTAACAATGGACACATTCCCAGCCTGGCGATATAATAAATCGAGAATTGCTGAACCCAGAAGAATGGTTGCATGGAAAAACAAATCAAAAGAAAATGGATGGCAGTATCAAACAAAGGAACTGGTTTAATGTATCATAACAAAAGGTAAAAATGTCAATAAAGCAATGCATTGCAAAAACAAAAATATCCAGTGATTACTCTACCAGCCTGGTGTCCATCCACATGAAATTTGATTTGAACCATTAGTGACTTGATTCAGTAATGGATTCAGGTGGTTAATGGTTCTTCTCAGCCGGGGACGAAGCAGAAACAGAAACACGTCTGCTGTGCAATTTGAAAGAAAAAAAGAAAGCAGAAATCGCTGTGTAATCTCCCGAAAGACCAATCGACAAGGAGAGAGTGGTTGGAACTGAATGCCCACTGACATGTTTTTAGGCGAGGATAAGTTCAGGGCTGGAAATCGCACCTCAGATGATGGATTGACCAACATTGTTTTACTGTACAGTTCAGAATCGTTGTTTTGAATATGTTCAACAGGTCCCCTTTAAGTACAAACCGACTTGCTCCTAAGAAGTGGAAATGGGATTAAGCCATCCCGTTTCCACTTAACAGCAAGCCGGCCTCTCCCAGTGGTCAGATCAAGCCAGGCCACTGGTGACCACCTCTCTACCTGGTTGTTGTTTGGTCCGCTCTAGATGGCGGTGCTCGGGGCCTGCCGCTGTCCCGGGGTGATGGAGTCCTGTCCTTGTGCCAAGACCGCCGCTGCTAGCAGGATGCAACTCCTCCAGCTCAGACAGGAGGTCTTTATCTGCTAGTGTTAAATACTACAGTGAACTGCACTCTTGTTCTAAAATGTGGTGTTCTTTGTATATTATTGTCAACTGTTTCTTTTGGTGTGTGTGTGTGTGTGTGTGTGTGTTTGCAGCTTGATCTCGTGCTGAGGAGTAGGGAGGAGGCCCTCCTGGTGGCAGATGCGTTCCGTATTGCTTTTGAACAGCAGCTGAGGAAGCGCAGCGAGCACTTCCTGCTGCTAGCGGAGGCGCGCACACTCAGGTCCTCCCCTAGCAAGACTCGGGGCAAGTCCTACATCCCCGCTGGACTGTGTGTGTGTGTGTGTGTGTGTGTGTGTGTGTGTGTGTGTGTGTGTGTGTGTGTGTGTGTGTGTGTGTGTGTGTGTGTGTGTGTGTGTGTGTGTGTGTGTGTGTGTGTGTGTGTGTGTTAGTTTGTCAGTTATCCAATACTTCTACTATTTGAAATACTACTATACTAATCTAACTTTAGAACTATATTATATTTTCTAGTGTTAGAGAGAACTGAACATGAACATACACATGTTTGTCGTGAAAGAAATTGCAGTCTGTGGGGGATTGGTGTCCATTGGTTCGATTTTCAATGGTCCAACTTCGCCGCGATTTTCAGTGGAAATGGAGTTGATAGATTGCAGACAGATTTTTTTTCGCAACACCTATGAAGCAGTACTGTCTCATATTAGAAAACAGCGGAGTGTGACATTGAGTCGCCTGACATTGACCTACATTCATGGAAGGCACATTTACAGTTCCATTCATCTGCTGACCTAAGTCCACTATTATGCTTTCCCTACAATAACGCTGGTCTTGGATACAAATAATTGATTCATCTCTCTAAACATAAAAAGGCTTGATAAGCAGGACAATAACACTGTCTGGAATCCTAGTTAATGATGGTGTATTAAAGAAAAACAAACAATATTTAAATGGCACATTTCTGTTTGTTATGCTAGTGGAGCTGTGACTACATGCATAGAGGCTGCATAGAGATTATGTGACAGCAGAGCTCTTGTGTTGATGTAATATTGCACTGCATATACTTATACTAGATTTGAATATCCTATAAAGGCTATACATTCAAGCACAATACAACATCACACTATGAGTCCACGTTTGCTTCTAGTCGAGTTTTGCGTCTGGATTAACAGTCCTATCTGTTTTCTGTTGAAGGTGCAAACAGAACTCCGGTCGGTGTTGCCCAAAAACTGAGAGCCATTCTGCCCTCTGGCCTGGACGCCAAAGCATCACTTGAGCACACCGACACCCTGCACAGACTCCTGGACTTGGTCAGTGTCCTTTTTCCAGAACAATCCATTTTGTCATAATTTTTCATCACAAGGATCCTGTCAATTCAAAAGAAATGGTTAGAAGGTAGAAGCTCAAGGATCGAATCAAGGCTCAAATTATTTTGTGAAATAGTTTTGGGCTAATGCATTATCTGCATGATAGCCCATTATTACATCACAGCTTGCCATATGTTTATGCTACACCCTCTTGTTAATGCCAACTGGCAACACTCTGTCCTCATTGATTTTTAAACGGACACAGTTGACATGGTTGTACTGAGCCAAGTAAAAACCTTTCTCTAACCTAAGACCAACTAAATTTAGACCTGCACTATGTATATATCCAGGAATGTTTTCTTTATAAATTGCTTTAATCTGGTCCACTTTTGCCCCCCCCCATGGGAAAATCTCAGATGACAGTTTCTGTCTCTGAGATTTTAACTATAACTGTGGCTACAACTCAAGCCACTAGAGGTTGCTAATGGGAAAACTTTCATAGTATAGTGTTAACCATATCTATCCCAACACCGAAACTTAATCATCTCTAACCTAATACCTAAACTTAAAAATCTGTAACCTAATACTACAACTTGTTAGTCTTATCAGATGATAATTCAGCCTTTTGTGATGTTGTATGCTCCTTTGTAGCTGAATGACAAGGAGGAGGCTCTTGCTCACCAGAGGAAGGTGAGCCATATGCTGGCCCACCACGCAGAAGAGCTGCAAAAACAGTTACCTGTTGAAGCTACGTGGCCACTAGACTCACCAACTAAGCCATTGGAAACTTTCAACTCTACCCCCCAGTCCTTGGAGAATTCACAGTTAAAGACAAGCTTGTGGCTAACTCAATCAGACTTGGAGAACAAGCGACACCAGCTACACAACGCAACGATTTCTCCACAGGGAACACCAGACTTTCAGAACCAGAAAGAGGAGTCATCCTCAGACATCAAGACTAAGCTTCTAGAACCACCAGACAAAAAGGCTCAGACAGCACAACCACTAGACACCAAGGCACAGTGTGAAGAGCCACCAGATGCAAGGACCCAGCCAAAGGAATTACCAGAAACCAATACCCAGTTCATAGAACCACCAGACATTGAGGAACCACAAGATGCCAATACTCAGGTACCAGAATCACTAGACACCAACCAGCCACAAGAAATATTAGACACCCAGAGGACCCATTAGATGCCAAGTACCAGCTGTAGGCACCACTTGACACCAAGACCCATGAGGCCCATCCGTAGGAACCACAAGACTCTGAGGCCCATCCGTAGGAACCACCAGACACCGAGGCCCATCCATAGGAACCACCAGACGCCGGGGCCCATCCATAGGAACCATCGGATACCAAGACCCATCCTTGGGAACCACCAGATGGCAGGACCCGGCCACAGGGACCACAAGATGCCCAACACCACCCAACCAAGAGAGAGAGCCATCAAGTTTTGAGACCAGGCTACAAGGACAAATAGACAACCAATTATGGGATGAACAAGACCAAAAAGCTTATGCCACAGGAAGGCCTGGGCTGGATTTTGGGGGATTTCCTGTCGCAACCTCTTTTAAACAGTCAATGGTTGAAGCGCAAAACGGCAGACAATTCAATGCCTACAGTTCCTCTTTATTCTAATGGCCTGTCTATGATTTTTTTTAAATCTTGTATTTTACTAGTGGTGCCCATTGAGACCAGGGTCTTATTTTAAATTGTGTTTTATCATTTTCCAAATAATAAAAACCATACATCAATAATATAAAACAATAATCTATGTACCTTGCATATGTCTAGTGATGACATATCAGGGTGACACTTTACGAAGTGTAAACGGAAATGGTTTTAAAATGAAACTAATGTTTTTTTGATGAAAATAAACCAACGTACTAAAGAAAATGTAATTATTTTAGAATCTAACTATGGCCTATATCCTATTTTGTGTTTTTAAGAATGAATGAGTATAGAGTTACAAATGTATTCTTCATAATCAAATATTTGCAATGAGTAATGTCAACAGAGCGGACACGACAAAAGACAATGTAGAACAGGATTTTGTGTCTGGGAATATGTAATTTGATAGATGTATACATTTTTACAGTGTTTGAGCAGACTGTAATGTGACCCTGACGTTTATATATTAATGTTTTCATGCAAAAATGCACAAAAAGTCAATGTTTTAAATACCACGGCTAGCTTCTCATTTTGACACCAGGGGGCAGTGTAGGCTAACAAAGTACTACTGTCTATATAGCTTAAGAGATGGATTTTGAATGTTGCACATGAGCAATTCAAAGTAAAATGTATACAGCATATGATAATATAAATGTTTATAAATAAAACTAATAATTGCTTTATATTTATATTTTTGATGTCAATGCCATTTACAGCTATACCTTATTAAGTTTAATTCTCAACCTAAAGAATGATAAACAACTTGCTATAAGAAATGTCTCACAGTCAAAGGCAATCAGGGGTGTAGTCCTTTATTTAACAAAGCATCATTTGTATTTAACCTATAACTATGCATGTGTTCTTACTGCCATTTGGTAGGCTACTTTTTACTGTTTTTACTGCTGTTTTTACTGTGAAATGCAGAGAAAGATTTGTGTCAAAAGACTAAAGGCTTGTGTGCTTTCAAAATCATTGTAGTTCGTAGCGTTTGGGATTCTAAATATTTGTACATTCTTACTGTGCATCAATGTAACAATATTACATTAAAAAGAAAATATTAAAATGTTCTCAGGGATGAGGGGTTGAACAATATAACCATGATGGTCTGGTAAGAGATATTTTTTGTTATATCAGACTTTCTTTAAATAAGTCTGTAAATGATGTTTTCTCCTTCGCTGATATGTTTGGCAGTCCTAGCTTATCCACCCTGCAATGATTCAATCTTTCCACTACACATGTCGCGAGTCAGTGGAATGCAGGAGTGGTGTGTGTGTGTCCATCTGTCTCCACTACATTGGGAGGAAATTGCTAATTTCTTTGTAGAAGAGCAATACAATCCAATAATATGGAAAGGCAGCAGAATGGCATACTGTGCTGTCTGAAGCGGGGTGAATAGTAACACTTATAGTTATCAAGTCAAGTAATAAGAAAATGTGTGGTGGTTGGGCATGAGCACTCTTGGCACCAATGACTGGCTTCCTTAATGAAGCTTGTGGTCACTCTAAGCAATAACATGGATTTGAATCTCCATTAGCATAGCCACTATATCATTTCCAGTATCTGCCCCATTAACTACAGATAATGGAATGTTTTTTTCACATTTGGGATGGCGCTCCACTAATCTATTTGCATTTTTTAGGCCTTTGAGCGTCAACCAACGGTGATTGCATGCTTTTTTGGGAATTGGACTGACATTAAGTGACTAAGAAGAATGACATTTCAGAAGTAATCGCAGCTTATGGTTGATTTCTAAACCCGATGAGCATGCCCTGGTAGTTCATTCAATGTTTTTTTTTTAATGTATTCTCAAATTGTATTTCAAGTCTAGTGGAAAAGAAGTACGTACAGTGTGACTCATTTACAAAAAGTATTGATGGATTGATGAGAACAATTTGAAGATTATTGTTCATGGAAGTCTTTAAATGTTTTCATTACACAGTATGCAGACATTGATCCACATGTATGCATACATTCATCGACAGCTCCCTGTCATATGACATGGATTTTGTGGATTTTGCATTTACTTCCTTTGCTTTAGAGATACACATTTGAACCAAGTGTTTCTCCTATTGTTTAGTGATCTTTTATGTAAAAACCAAGTTGCCACGCTTCTAAAAAACTAACGCCACACTAGGCACCCCTGACCCATCTGTGTAGGTCACCCCCCCCCCCCCCCCCCCCCCCCCTGTGTGTATTGTGTTCAGGTGGTGTGTGTGTGTGTGTGTGTGTTGGCTCCAGTGCTCTCCACCCTACTAGTAGGAACAAAAGATGGCAGAGCGGTGGGCCTGGCTGCTGGGGTACACCACCAGGCACAGATAGGGGCATTGCTTTTGTGTGTGTGTGGTTGTGCTCCCCCAGGGCACCGTATCGGGGACAGTTCAAGCCTTCCGGACTTTTCTTTTTTTTTTTTTTTTTTTACGTGTGTTGCACATTGGAAAATATTGACATTTACTCAGCTTCTGACCCTGTGCAATTGATTTGAGCTTAAGCTGCGCCGTCAGACCTAAGTGAAAGCCGCCAATAGTGTCGGCATGATTAATAAAAATAAAAAAACGTTTTTTAGTATGGCTGAATGAATATCACTGTAGGGTGGACATGTGTGGTGGGGAGAGTAAGTAGGAGGTACTCACACACACACACACACAGCCATACACATGCATGCGCGTGCACACACACATACACTGATGCACGCACAGGCACACGCAGAGGCACACACACAGGCACACGCACACGCATGCACATACATACGCACTACTAGTGAGTGGCGCTATCGTAGGCAGTGGGTCAGGAGGGGATAGCAGGGTGGGTATGAAACAACGTTAACCCTCTGTGGACTGCTGAGTTGTGACAGGTTCTTGCTCCGGGGCTTGTGGATTTATGACCTATTACTCCACGGCTGCCTAGCATCTAGTTGGTGCATTATGTTCTGTGTCATCTGCCATTAGTCTGGCCAAGAGTGACATGTATTCAGAGCGTGAGTTGGACTTATGAGCACTTCCCAAACAGGGCCACTGGCCAGGCAGCAGAGCTGCGTGGGACGGTTGGATAAAGATAGTCACATTGTTTACACCCCCTGCCCCTTTTTAGTTCGGATATTTCTGGTGCATTCAGTCCAGTTGAGACCTGAGGCCATGGAGTCCCATAAGGATATACACACAACATGCGATGGCCCTAAACCCTCTGATAGTAGCCATCACATGAATGAACTCAACTGGTTTCACTATTTATGTATATATAATGTAACTATATGTATGTGTCATTATATTTGTTCACCACAATTCATTATGTATTTAAAATAAATGACAGCTTCAAGGTGGTTTAGGTAGTGCCCGTCTCATACAGCTTCACTACATAATACTCGTATGAATATGAAGATAAAAACAGACGTATTGAGAAAATCATGTAATGCTGTGGTGTTTTCATCCATGTTTAAAAGGCGTCTCCCATCATTGCTTTATTTAAATAGCTCCTGAATGTAAAACCTTAATTGATGGTTGTGCTTTCTCACAATGCCAGAGAGTGTGTTTGGTGAGGGGAGGGAGCTCTTCTGTCAGATTCGTTAATGAAGGTAATAAAGGCATTCATTCCTCCCTTTTGTTGTTGTTTACACACACATATATCAGAGGGAAAGTCAATGGATTTGAAGGTCTCCCTGGATGCTGGGGGGGGGGGGGTTCATGGGGGGGGGGGGGGGGGGGGGTTCATGCGTGACAAAATGCTGGCAGAAAAAAAATCTGTGCGGCTTTGATGTTCCATTAAATGATCGATTCTATGTGCTCTCTGTATTCTGTCTGTCTCTATGTGTGTGTGTGTGTGTGTGTGTGTGTGTGTGTGTGCGTGTGGTGGGGTATACAGAGTTCACTATCTGTTAGTTCATTGGTAGAGTGATTAATAAATCAATATTAGCTGAGCTGGGGGGAAAAGGGAACCAAATGATTCCACTGGATTTGTGTGTGTGTGTGTGTGTGTGTGTTTGCATGTGTGCATACATTTGTGTGTGTGTGTGTGTGTGTGTGTGTGTGTTTAGAAGGCCTTGTTGAAACCCAGACACCAAATCCTCGCAAAATACAAATTGCCTCTGACTGCATTTAAAATCATAACTCAATAAATATACTCAAGATTGCGAGATTTAACAACAATGCACACACACACACACACACACACACACACACACACACACACACACACACACACACACACACACACACACACACACACGGTTTCCTCATGAAGAAAAACAGCATTAAATACTGTGTTAAGAATGTAATGCAATTTGAGTTATTTTATTGAACATTGAGTTCTATGAGTTTATGCAGACAGAAATGTTTCTGGATTCAACTACGAAAACCAGTAAAGTGCATGATGATCAAAGCTAAGGGTCCCATCTGAAACGCTAAGGCACCTTTCCCATGATCCTCTGCAGTGCTTACATGGGCCACCAGGTGGCACTGTAGCTTCAGCACCTGAACTTACTAGACGGACCAAGTGCAGGGAACAACAAGAGATGCTTGGCACATGTTATTATTGTATCAAACATTGTACTAGTATTCTTTTAGTGGATTTCAGACATTTCCCTTCAGGAGCCGTCCCTATTGTGAATGTTAGGCTGGGATGACGCCCCACAGCAACAGGTGTACACACTGTTACACACAGGCTATAACATGGTGCAGGCCACACACACACACACGCACACATGCACACACCAACACGCATGCATGCACATGCACACGGACACACACATACTCACATAGCAAACATTGATATTCAATCAATACACGGTGGGTGTTTGTGTGTTTATTGGATTTGTTTGTAATAGACTAATAATTTTAGAAATGTGTGAATGTGATTTACAACTGACAATGAGCACATGCATCCAACGACACCAACAAGTTTGGTTCTCTCTGTTGCCTGTAGGTCTGTTCAGCTTTTGCTTTATCCCTTCACATACTTACACATCAATTATTTAGCAGAAATGATATGAAACTATAACATATTATTTATTTAGGCTTCAACTTAATGCAAAGTTAAATGCCATCGACTCTGATAAATACCAAGTATTTTGTGGGT
The DNA here is from genome assembly GCA_030340625.1 of Merluccius polli. Lineage (NCBI taxonomy): Eukaryota > Metazoa > Chordata > Actinopteri > Gadiformes > Merlucciidae > Merluccius > Merluccius polli. The sequence continues at coordinate 209,710 of JAOPHQ010003698.1, read as the reverse complement.
ATGTCTGAGGAGTTTTTTTTCCAGAAATATTATCTTAACTGTGATGAAAGACCAGGGATTTTCTCATAAAAAGGAAACTGTAAAAGGTAGTAAATCAAAAAAAATTGTCAAGAGCAAAAGTCTACAAGGAGAGCACACTTAGAAGGAAAGTCAAAAGAAAGCGAGAGCGTCAAAGAGGCAGCACCAAATCAAAGTGAGGAGAGACTCACAAAGCACACGCCATTAGAGAACACCTTCACTCTGCCAATGAAACACAAGGTTTCAGACGACACCTTGTTCTGCAAATATCATATGCATCATTACCCCCCCCCCCCCCCCCCCCCCCCCCCCCCCCGCAGAATGAAATATTACATATTTTCTCAAGTCAAAATGTTTAGGCGGATATACAGTATATCACAGAGATACAAGATCAAGAAGAACATAGAACATGTTGCTTGTTATCCTTTGTTATCCATTGCTTGTTATCCTTCTGTGAATAATAATGAGTTAAATATATCATGTCAACTCCTTTTTTAGGGGACTTGCATGGCACTACGAATTCAAGTCATTTATGCGAAAAACACAGATACACACACACACATACAGATTTGCACACACACACACATACGCATGCATACACACACACACACACACACACACACACACACTCACACATACAAACACTCACACACAAACACACACACACACACACACACATGCACACACACACACACACACACACACACACACACACACACACACACACACACACACACACACACACACACACACACACACACACGCACAGACACACACACAAACACACACATACACACACAAGCATATACAGTACATACATACATACATACATTTTAGATGGCACTTAATGTTCATACAGGACTCTTGGGCAATGGTGAGCACCTAAAGTAGATGATCCAGTGGGCCATTGAAAGTCCCAGCTGGAGCTAGTGATCGAGCTACATGCCATATGGATAAAGAGCCCTATGGCTTTGGAGTCTAGTTCCAAGAACAGCTGCTCATGTAATCTCTCTCTCTTCTTCTTCTTCTTCTTCTTCTTCTTCTTCTTCTTCTTCTTCTTCTTCTTCTTCTTCTTCTTCTTCTTCTTCTTCTCTCTCTCTCTCTCTCTCTCTCTCTCTCTCTCTCTCTCTCTCTCTCTGTCTTCCTCTTTATCTCTCTTCCTCTCTATTTCTCTTCCTCTCTCTCACTCAGATCACAGTTCATCAATGGTTTGTGATGTGACGCTTCTACTGTAATAAATAAATAAATAAATATATATATATATATATATATATATATATATATATATATATATATATATATTTATATATATTTATATTTATTTTATATATATATATATATATATATATATTTTTTTTAAATATATATATTTACACTGTCTGTATGACAGTCAAAAAGAAAAAAGGGCAGCAGAATGGATTAGTGGGTCAGAGAGAGATGGACATATTCGGATCTGAGCAGAAGAGCAAAGCCCATTAAAGTAACCTAAATCCTGCTGCTCTCATGGGTCCCGGTGGGAGGGAATCAGATTAGGATATGGAATAAGTGATGCAGATGACACGTTTGGTAAAAAAATACATAAAACAGGACAACACCAAAGTAACCCTATAATGATGGACTCTGCCATAGAAAACATAACATAACATAACTACAAGAATAATAATATGAATATTACTAATAATATGAATAATAAGATGAATATGACTGATAATAATAACAATCATTTACCTTTACCTTTACCTTATCATGCTAGTATTCGTAGCATGCAGCACATGTATGCAAATGTTGCCAATGTTTAAGTTCAAGATGGTGTAGGTGGATGTGTCTGAGCATTAGGTTAGTAGGTGGATGTGTAGCATTAGGTTAGTAGGTGGATGTGTAGCATTAGGTTAGTAGATGGATGTGTCTGAGCATTAAGGGAGTAGGTGGATGTGTAGCATTAGGTTAGTAGGTGGATGTGTAGCATTAGGGCAGTAGGTGGATGTGTCTGAGCAGTACGGCAGTAGGTGGATGTGTCTGAGCATTTAGGGGAGTAGGTGGATGTGTCTGAGCATTAAGGGAGTAGGTGGATGTGTCTGAGCATTAGGGCAGTAGGTGAATGTGTAGAGGCATTTGAGCAGTAGGTGGATGTGTAGCATTAGGGCAGTAGGTAGATGTGTCTGAGCATTAGGATAGTAGGTGGATGTGTCTGAGCATTAGGGCAGTAGGTGAATGTGTAGAGGCATTTGAGCAGTAGGTGGATGTGTAGCATTAGGGCAGTAGGTGGATGTGTCTGAGCATTAGGGCAGTAGGTGGATGTGTAGCATTAGGGCAGTAGGTGGATGTGTCTGAGCATTACGGCAGTAGGTGGATGTGTCTGAGCATTAGGGCAGTAGGTGGATGTGTCCGACAGGGAGCAGGGAGTAGAGCTGACATCAATGTAATTTGTCAGGGGCAGATGCAGGCCAGATTGAGCTGGACAGATTAAAATGTTACCAGAGAGCCCTGGCCAGGCTCTAAATGACAAATAGCTGCCAAGGAGAAGCAGACTGCAGAGAGTGTGTGTGTGTGTGTGTGTGTGTGTGTGGGTCTCAGTCAGTGGTCAGTTGGAGCAGTGGGGGTGGGTGTGTGGTGGGTGAGGGTGGGAGTGGGTGTGTGGTGGGTGAGGGTGGGAGTGGGTGTGTGGTGGGTGTGTGGTGGGTGAGGTGGTTGTGGGTGATTGTAGGTCTCGGTTACATTGCCAACATCCTGCAGGCTAAAGTCAAAGTGCACAATCACATTTTTTTTTACAAAAATATTTAAATACAAAAATTGGAATGGACAGGCACTGACCAATGGGAATACAGACACTGGAATTCATTGGTTCTTCCAACAGATGATCTTCGTTAGGCTTTTCAGGAAACTTCTTTGAAAGTCGAGTTGACAATTGCAGACAGACGCCAAGTCATATTCCCCTTTGCTATTCTTCGTATGCTACGTTCCCAAACATTTATGTTTAGCATTGTAGCATTATTCCATAAGAAAATATCTATTAACTAAAACATTTGTGAGTTTTGGTTCCAAGAATTATTGAGAATGACTTTTTGGGGGCTAGTCCTACATAACAACATTGAATGTTAATGTGACGTATGCTATTGTGTCAGCTTGCTTACTGGAATACTTGAATGAAGAGTGCTATGAAATGAACATATAATTAAACCTGCCTTACCTTGCCTAACTAAGAACTCCATTTATACAAATGCAGACAGGTAGATGGAGGGATTAGGTTGGATGAATGGATGGACAGAGACATATATATATATATATATATATATATATATATATATATATATATATATATATATATATATATATATATATAGAGAGAGAGAGAGAGAGAGAGAGAGAGAGAGAGAGAGAGAGAGAGAGAGAGAGAGAGAGGGGGGGGGGGGGGGGGGTAGACAGACAGACAGATAGATAGATAGATAGATAGATAGATAGATAGATAGATAGATAGATAGATAGATAGATAGATAGATAGATAGATAGATAGACAGACAGACAGACAGAGAGAGAGAGAGAGAGAGAGAGAGAGAGAGAGGGGGGGGGGGGGGTAGACAGACAGACAGACAGACAGACAGACAGACAGACAGACAGACAGATAGATAGATAGATAGATAGATAGATAGATAGATAGATAGATAGATAGATAGATAGATAGATAGATAGATAGATAGATAGATAGATAGATAGATAGATAGACAGATAGATAGACAGACAGACAGACAGACAGACAGACAGACAGACAGACAGACAGACAGATAGAGAGAGAGAGAGAGAGAGAGAGAGAGAGAGAGAGAGAGAGAGAGAGAGAGAGAGAGAGAGAGAGAGAGAGGCTGATAAGTGATTACTCTCTAGCAACAGGACATTATAATCATACTTCATTCACCCCGCCCCAAACTTACATAAAGATTACCCTCAGGGGCAGGGCAAGGCAATTTGTCTAAAAGCATTCTGTTTGATTTGGTTACAGGTGATGTTAGAGTGGGAGATGAAATCACATTTCCCAAATCAGTGTAAAAGCCACCAGTTCCATGCCCATCAATGCATTTTAAAATGGGAAAAGCTCACATTCCACACACACTGGGCAGCCAGATCATTGTGAATCATTGTGAGCAGTGTTATCTGGCATCTGCTGGCAGGCCTGATACTCTTCTTGGTTGTGAAAGGAGATTATGTTAAGGCCCAAATGCAGCTTTTACATTTTTTTTTTTCGAAAATCCTGCAGGCATAATCTAATCTTATCCGTCTCAATCCAATTTTTAATGCTGGCCACACATGGGATTAAAGTTGTGCAGTTTGCATTGTAGGCCATTTTACTGCGAGGCAGCATCTGTTACCAGTCACTAGGCAGGTTAGAGAGAGGAAACCAATCATGGACAGACTGAGAGGTCAGTCTGGGTGGGATGTTGATACCAGGTGCTCCCATCTGCATATTGTGGTGTATATTAGGCAAATATTATTAGTAAGAGTATTAGGGAAACAAATGCTATTCGATTGTATTGTTTATTCATTAAAAGTGTGACAATTATTTATTATTCATTATTATTTTGTCCGTTTTGATATCAGTTTAAGTAAAAAGGAATTGTGTCTGCTCGCTTTTTCCAGTTGAATGTCAACATGAGATTCTTTTATTTTGAAGTATTAATTGTAGTTGTATATATTGATTATTACCTTGATTGGGAATTTTAATTTGTGTCCTCGCTTTTTCCAGTTGATGGTCAAAATGAGAATCTTTGATTATTTTGAAGTATTCATTGTCGTTATTGATTATGATTGTGATTGGGTGAAAGGGTTTTATCACACTGGGGACTGGGGTCCTTCTGCATGACCAAGGGGATAAGGTTACTAATCCCCCTGTCTATTCCTGATCTCTTTAAAAAGGCTAGCTCTGTTCATAGACAGCTTAGCACAGATGCACATAAGCAGCGCCTGCTTACACATTTTATTTGTGGAAAAAAAACACATTTTGCAGTGTTCATACAATGAACAGATCGCTCATAAAGCTGTGTCAAATCTTTTATTTACATTCAGCCAATAATTCCTTTGTTCAATAATTTAATTCAATCATTTTATCACATTCAACATTAATTTAAATATTGTCTTCAATTGATCAACCATAATAATGATATTATCACTAATAATCACACTTATATAACTAAATTGAATGAGTAGCGATTTCATAGCAAGTCACATATGCCACCCAAAGTCCTACATGGGATCAAGTGTCAGGTACCTGCTCACCTGTTCTTCCCCCATGCCATACCAAAGTTGCTTACACAACTTGTTTGAACAGTGATAAAGTGACATGATGGCAGATAGCGAGAGTGAATAAATATTTGCCTGAGGAAAAACCATGTATTTGTCAGGATGCCATTAAGAGCGCAGGTTGCATAGCACCTTCCACTCGACTACCGCTCATAAACGGTAACAACATGTCTTCGGCTAGTAACATCTAATATATGCTTTTACTTTTTTTACATTTTACAGTCGCTTACAAAAGGATGTAGCGGATCAAATAAGGTTAGAAAGCATGTGTTATACAATGATCTTAACTAACGAATAGCTTTAATAATCTTAATGAAAATATATCTAAATAAAATATACAAAGACTACAATACACATTGTGTTGCGTTGCTTAAAATATATAGGCCTACTTTTTAAGACAAGTATCATTTAAAAACCTCTAAGTTGGTCACTATGGGAATGTTAACACCTTAAAGTGACAGTAACATGTCTTTTCTTCATTTCTTCGAAGTTAAAAGTTGAAAAGGTTTTTAAGCCATTGCTTTTTATAATTTTCTGAAAAGGTCATGTAATTTTCGGCTCAGGCAGGAGCGTTCGTTTATCTTTCCGTGTGCTGGTTGGCTTAAGAAAATGCGCCTGATGCACTTCCTGTTTCACTAAGAGGGGGACGTCAGTGCACACGTGTAAACAATTCTTTGGACACTGCAGTCTTTTCCGCACCAGTAGATTTGATGGTGATGAGCAAGGTCCTTTTTTCGCAAGTGCGAACGTAATGATGTACAGTTTCTAGGTTGCTCACTGTCTGTTTCTAGACAGCCGACAGCCCATATGATGGAACAGTCAAAGCGCCAATATTCAATAATGTTTCCAGGCGCTTCTAAATAATTATGGTTTGTACCTGAACATGCACGGTGGTATTACAACGGTATTATAACAACAACAACGACAACAACAACAGAAGTATGGATCATAAATAGAGAAAAGATAATAGAAAAGTGCCTTAGTTATAACATGCTTCTAATAAACATTTGGATATGTATGTATGAAACTGATGGATGTTGCGGCAGGTGGTTGAGAACTGAAGCTGTGTCAGGCCTGGTACAGACTAGCTGGCAGATTGTTTCTGTTAATACATGTTCTGTAAGAAACATTCAATCAGACCTACAATATAAATGGACATAAGATCCATGCACAAGAAGAAACACATTTTGTTTGACACATATATGATAATAAAAGTCATAATATATAAACTAATATTAGCTGAAATACCTCAGGCATTAAAGAATCAAAGAAACGGCAAACTGACTAACTGACTGTCCTACTATGGGCAAACAAAAAGAGAGGGAAAAAAACAGAATGCATCCCAAGGCCTCAACAAGGTCAGAGCGGCTGAGTGCGTAATAAATATGGAGGCAGCGCGCCGAAGCCATTATCTTTCCCTCTCTGTTCGCCGAGCAGCGCACTGACCTGCCACGCTAACAAATGGAGGGGAAAATGCTTCTGTGAGATGTAAATTTGCAGTCCAATTCCTCGGTGAACGGCAGGATTTGTGGAACGCAATGTGCTGACCCGTGGCGAACGCCGGGCCGCCAAGATGTGTCTTGACAGGGGTCTGAGTGTAGGGGAAGACAGGGGGGGGGGGGGGGGGTGGTGGTGGGTCCAGATGATCTGCTTCACATAAGCGACAGCTGTGTAAAAAAAGGAATTATGATTAGAGAGAGAGAATCAAATGAGATATCCTGGTGGGGCAAAACATCACTGTGGAATTGACGTCAGCAGCGCTCTTTAAGTGAGAAGGCATTTGGGGGGGCGGGGGGGGGGGTTTCTGTTTCTGTAGTGTAGCACTCTGTATAATGTTTAAGATGGTTCATTTACATTTGCTTGAGTCACACAAACAGACATGTGGAATTTGTTTACTCGTATATATTTACTACATTTTAAAAGGTTTCTTTTGTTATTTGTTTAAATATCCTAACTCATTATTTGGTGTAATATGGTGTTTGCATGCTCTGCTACATACGTTTTTCTTTAGTCTTTCCCTGCCCAGTCACTGCATACTGTTCAAGTGCTCACTAATGAAAGGAAAATGGTTTCCATTGAGGGAAAAAAGGGCCTCTTCCTAATTTGAATCCCTTTTCATTAAGATGCTGGCAGGTGGTATGTGGAGAATATTGCAATTTAATAAAGGTTCATTTCACCAATAGCTGCCTCCAGATGACAGTTACAGATTGGCTGTCTTTTACAGGGACATTTTTGATTGTAATGTGTTTCAAAGTATATTTTTTTCTGTAGGACTACATCAATTTTATGCTATTTGTCTATTCTTGTTAGATAAAACATGGTTATGAAAAAGTATAGCTATGTGTCACATAGGCCTACTGTATTGTTATTACAATTATGTATGTACCCAACTCAATGTTTGAAGTAAGAAATAATAATATTTGAGACTGAGAATCCTTACGATGTCATAAGCCATGGTGTCTATAAAACACCTCTCCTGTAGTCCGCAGACAAACCCTCCTCTCTATCCGTTTAGTGGACACAGGGTAGACAGTAGGCACTAGGCACCCCTGGTGATATGTGCATGCATAGGCGCGAACAAAGCTAAACGCCGTGATTTTTAAACTTTCCTCGTAGCAAAAGAACAAAACGAAAATGAATATTTAAAGTTTGAGAAGCTTCAGAAAATTGTACTTTCTAAATGAATTAGCGATAATAAAAGAGAGGCCAAGACCAGCACTTAAAAACATCTATCAACGTAAAAGGTACAGAAGTTGTGAGATGGTCCAGCAGTAGGCTGGGCTCCTATACAATAAATAGTGGCTGTTGGTGTGGAGGACGTCTGCATGTCTTTAAGCAGCAGGAAAACATGCAAAGCACCTCATATTGGTAATTAGTACCCCACATTTGCTGCAATTGTGATTCGTATCACTCATATTGTTCGTTTTTATTGAATGAAATGAGTCAATATTTAGTTTATGTGCGGCTTGAGTGGGTTTGTGAATTGGGTTATATGTGATGGCATAGGCCTATTTAAGAAGGTAATAATTATCAGTACAGTAGGCCTATATCAGAAACTCTGGTTTTAAGCTATAATTGATAACATTTGTGTATGGGGATATTACGTTTATGTAAATCTAGATTTGAATATTCAGTGCCAGTCACTGACCTCACCGCACGTCACTGTGAAACACCTCATACCTTCTCCTTCTGCAATCAACCATCAAGCTGTGTCAAGAAGCTGTCCTCTATTGGGTTTATAATATAAAGGGACTTGTCATGAGTAGCCTATCCGTTGTACTCTAGTTCTCAGCATGTGCCATTCAACACCAGTTGAGGAATTAGGGTTTTCTTTTCATATCTAATTCTTACAGTCAACCCCCTTTTTTTGCATGATGCTGCAGAGCTTTGTTCAGGGTGACTGACTGTCACCATCAGATTTACAGTTCAATGAAATGTCTCAAGACTGAAAATGTTCTCCTATTTTATTTATTTCCCACATTCTGTTTTGCTTTTAAATAATCTAAGTCTAAGTCCTTAGCTGGTCCTGAATAGCTACTAATAAATAATAATGGAACAAATTGGTGATAATTCACCTGATTCATACATCAGTGCGGTGTTGTACTGCCCAAGCCCCTCAGTGTGACCTGAGTGTTGACCCAGAACGTAGCGCTACAATGCAGGACATGTGCACACTAATTGAACTAGTGGCTAATGAGGCAAATTGCCATCTGAGAAATGATGAAACACAGGTGCTGCTCTAGAACATTCTTTGGAAGGATCTCTCCCAACCTACAGACACAAACAAACACACATGCGCATGCACACACACACACACACACACACACACACACACACATGCGTACGCACACACACACACATGCGACACACACACATGCGCACGCACACACACGCTCATGTGCACACACACACATGCCACGCACACACACACATGTGCACACACGCACACACACACACACACACACACACACACACACACACACACACACACACACACACACACACACACACACACACACACACACACACACACACACACACACACGGCCATCTACAATAAAAGGCATTTTCAGCTAAACAAAGGGATGTCTAAGAGGGCATTGCACAAAGCTATTCAAATGTTCAATGGTAGAGGCTCCTTAGACCAGTGCCTCTTTGTATGTCTACTAAATGCTTCATAGGCAATGAGGAATAGCGACCGCCGAAAATTACGATTAATTTGCAATGCGTCTAGATAGGGGGAAGGGGGGGGGGGGGGGCTGATATCACTAGTGTGCTTAGTTGTTGCCCAGTTGGTTCAAATATATTGCATGTAAGGCTGGGCGATATGGCCAAAATCTTCTATCTCGATATAGGTCATTTAATATCTTGATACGATATAGCATGTTTTCTGGTAATTCAATAAATAAATAGTCTACATATGAATGAAGTGAAAAGTACTGATTTTCTTCTCTTTTTTTAAATCATGTACTATAATGCAGCCTTTAAAACCAGGAATACTCATGCCATATCACCATATTACAATATCCAAAATCTAACACAATATCTGATCTCATATCACAATTATCGATATAATGTGGATAAATTGCCCAGCCCTAATGTACACAGTTCAAAGACTGATGATTAAGCAGTCCCAATGCTCATAATGCATTAACACACATTATTGACAGAAGAACAATGGTACACTGGGTGCCAAGTCCACACACCATGGTTTAGTTGGCAGCTGGGGACTTGTTTGTGTTTCATATGATGACCACATTCCATCTCTACATTGTGCATAACAATAAATGGTTGGTGTTGGCTGGTGTGCATGAGTGGACTTTGGACTGGCATCCCGTCTGCCTTATGTCTATAGTCTCAACTGGCCCTGACCGGGATTAATACATGCATTTATCCTATTATCAGCTTTGTTTATCTTAAAATATTGTGCAATTGTACACATACATATGTAGTATAATAATGTGTACCACAGTAAATAATGATCATTACAATTTACCTCACTGATGATTTGGCCTCATCGTCACATATACAACAATGTTATCCTTTCAAGCAGTGATCATGAACTAAGCCTCTTAATCTGCTTTTAGCCTCTAGCGTTCTTTTGTGTGACTTATAGTTGGAGTCATCCCCCCCAGATGTGACAGTGTGCTTTTAATGTTTCAACACACACCACTTGACCACCTCTAAATGTAAACCTATAATCTCATTCTTGATCTACAATCTTTACTCACTATTCCACCATTACTTCATTAGTACACCCATCTCTCGCTCTACACTGCAACACTGCTGCAACATATGTAGTCGAAAGTAACATTTTGCATGCATATTGAGGGATGCACAGATTATGAATTTTCATGGCTGATTCCGATTGCATTTTTTTTTTAAGCAAATGGGCTGATTTTGATACCGATGTTTTGTTTTTTTTCCAGCAATAGACAAGAAAGAAAGAATGAAATAATACATGAATAAGCTGTTTATTTTCTCTTTAACAGGCCGAACTGGCCTTAAACGAAAAACTATCCATAGACATGTGAAATTAGAGGCAGCTACTGCATATTAAGCACAATGAGCAGAAAACAAATGCTACTTACATGTAGCATCAGCAGTTTTTGTTTTCAATTATATTGTATTATTTCAAGATGTAAAGCAAAAAACAGAATGGTCTGACTTCAGCCTCAGAAATTACATAAAATCAAAAATAAATAAAATAATTTAAAACAAGTTTAGTGCAATGAGTAAAACATAAACATGCTACAGCAATTTTTTTTTTAAAATTAAATTATGTCATTATGTAATTTTAAGATAAAATAAAATGACAATACTATACAGAACTACAGTATATTGCCTTTAGATGGCACTGGTCATAACTTTATTTATGGCTACTTTTTCAACAGTGTATGTAAGTTTTAGCCTGGCATTGCCAGACCAATTTGCAAATGCGTATTAGTCTGGAACCTCTCAGTTCATTTTCAATTTTCAAGGGGCGTTATCAACAGGCACAGACCAAAATGCCTCTGGATGCATTTTGGCAAACATTTAACAAATCCTGTCAGAAGTATGGCAAATATATCTTTCTCTTAAACAAAAGCTTTAGGTGCAGTTGTTCTTTCGGAGAAAATATACCGTCCAGTTAGGTTAATACTCTCGCGATAGCGGACTCAACATCAGCGGCAGCCATCTTTTGTTGTTTACAAAAATGCCTCAACGGCGGCATTTTCCTCATTATCAGACCTACATAGAGATACATACAGATTTGAATAATCGTATGTACATGTATTTAAATGCCATATTTTTATTGTTATAATGTGTGCATATTTTCTCAACCACTTCTTCACGCCATGATTCGTTTCAGTGCGTTTTCTTATGAGACATTTCAGTGCAATGATTGACGGAATGACGTCTTCCGCAGTTGCTGTGGAAGATCTGATCTCTTTTGTAAGCTCCTCAAAAGGTGCAAGAAGAGTCAAGATGATCCCAATGAGACCCTATTCGTTTGAAGTAAGGGTTGCCGGTAATTCGTAGTCTGCAACAAATGCCCCTAAAGCATGCTTCTGCTGATCCAAGACTTAACATATAGTATGTGCTGTTCCATCTGGTAGGCACATCTTGTTGTAGCCTTTTCTTTGACTGGCCCAGTTGTGTCTGCTCATTCTGAAGTCGGGAGTGTGCGAGAGGCGAATGTTTGTAGTGGCCAACTATTCTTCTTCCAATTGCTACCATGTCACTTATGCTGCGCTGTGAGAGCACCTCTTCATTTACTGCTAGCTGGAGCGTATTACACATACAAAGCAAACTAGGTAAGTGAGCATCCTGTATTACTTTCAACATATTTCGGGCATTATCTTGCAGAATTGCATGCACTTTGCTCTTGGGAATGTTCCAGGTTTTAAGCATTTCGTCAAAAGCCATTGCAGAACTTTATGTAGTTAGAAGTCAGGATCAATATACTGGGCCGTCAGACTCAGCATAGACATTGGGCTCACATCAGAACTCCATATATCTGTTGTAAAAATGATGGATGTGACGTCAGCTTTAAGTAGACTGAATGTGGGATGACAGTACATTTCGGGAAGAGACAAATCCAAAAAGAAACGTCTGCTGGGCAGAGTGTATCGTGGATCCATATCGTGGATCCATGTGTGCCATTAGACTGCGAAAACCTTGATCTTCTAAGACTGAAAACATCATTTAATGCAATAAATTCCATTACTTTGTTTGTAATGGCCAATGCTTTTTGACTATCTCAGCCATAGCTCAGGGTTTTCTGAAACATCGCCTGTACCGATGGTTGAGTGAGTGGTGAAGCTTCTGCCTGTTTTGCATCATCAACGCATTTAAGAAACTCCTTGTGTTCTTTCAGGTGACGCACCATCAAATTTCGGATAAAATTTGTTTGGTTTCGCTCCACTGCAAATACATTTCCTTTGTAGACATTACAGAGTGCAATCTTAATGTCTTGTTCACAGACTTCGTAATATTTCTACACAACTGACACTTTGGAAAGGATTCCAATGCAGCTTGTTTGCATGGAGCGTACACTTCCAGAACACAGATTGGCCGAAATAAACAAAAGGGTTAGGGTTAGGAGCAAATACCGGCTGGTTCCAAACAACCTGTGCATCAATACTAGCCCCGTGAGACCATCCCGATCTCGAGAGTTCACATTCTGCTTCTCTCTGGAAATCGGTCTGGCCAGGCTTCAAGTTATGCGATTGTGTCCAAACCAACAGTCGTTCGGACCAATCAGAGGAACTACTGGCAGCTACATGATTTTTCCTAAAGAGGTTAGCGTAGATGCTGCTGTAGCATCAGTTATATCGGAACTGGCAAGTATTTCTCCATTGAAAGAAGAGCAAAGAACGGCACTGAAGGCTTTTCTCTCCTACTATGTCATATGGTACATTGATCTGATGGTGGTTGAAGTTAGATCTTGTACCTGCCCTTTTCCAAACAGTTTCCACGGACAACATTCCCTGCCAGGTTACATTACTAATGCTTATGGCTGTAAATACCATTGTGGCAAATGTTTGAATGGAATTTTGTTGGTTGAAAGAAAGAGGCACTTTATGCAGCCATGGTAAGGTTAATAGCAGCAGGCCTTATCAAAAGTGCCTCCAATGCCACCACTAATGTTTGCCACTGCTCAAAGCCAAGATAAAGTAATCACTGCTGCCATGGCACTCACAATAATAGTTACAATGAATGCATGTGATGATGAACAGAAAGACAATATGTGCCAAGTGGCTGTGTTTTTAATGTCTCCTCTGACCTCTGTGGCTCACTGGATTAAGAGTTTAAAGTTCTGTTACCTGTTAACATACCTGATACCATTGAATGATCAATAACATAAAATGACATAGATAGCAATGTTACAAACTTGAATCAATGTTAAGCTTTTAACAAGCAACTACCAAAACAAGTCCTGTATCTGATAATTTGTGTCCTTGGTGTCTTTCAGTGATTCTGTTCAGTATTGTCCGAATTACGTTAGAATACATATACCAATTGGCCCCCAAGAATGTGTACAGAACTAAATACAGTAAATATATGCACTGAGATAAGTTCAAGTTCAAGTTCTTTATTTATCAAATGCAGATAACCTGTGTAGTCTGGTGAAAAATACTTAAAATATCATTTTAAATAACTAAAATAACGTGATTCAAATTAAATAACCCAACCAGGACACAACATCTATTAGTTGATTAGTTTTGCATTTGTAAAGTAGAATTTATAGCACAATAAATACAATACACTGTTGCATATAAAAAAACACTTTTTCAAATCTTCCCTTCTGCTTCAGCCTGATGTAATGTTATAAAAAATGTGGACATTTCTTGACAAAATGCAAGGAAACAGACAAAGTGCTTTGTTGGCAAATCTTTTTGATCTACGATGGAGGTGCATCCCTAACCAAATGCACCTCTTTGTGTTACACAAGACAGATGTAACACCCTTGATTTAATTTGACTCAAAATAGCCAGACAAAATGATGGAAAAGTAGAGCAATTTTCTCATTTTTCCCTGTATCTGCTGCCTCTCTTCCTTCAAAGGGACACAAGATACCATTGGATAAGAAGAGAAGGCAGCAAAAAATAAAAAACCCTTTTCCCTGCCAGCGCCTCAGAGAACCCAACACATTTTTGACTATTCAAAATCTAATGCAAAACAAAAAATAAAATAAATAAATGAATGAATGAAAAAAAAAAGATAATAAATACAATAAATGAGTAAATGTATATATAAATGCATCTAAGTATATACAAGCAGAAATTTACAAAAAATGAAAGACTGGTGCAGGCATAGTCATGATTGTTCTTGAATGTCTGCCCACATGTACTCATGAACACTGCCTTTAATAGACCCCCCCCCCCCCCCCATCATAGCAGTGTCCTGATAGCGGGAGGCACAGCTCTATCTGTCCCCTAATGACACCATGGTGCTTTTGTCCTCCTAGCAACCAGTCGTGCCTTTTGTGTACGCAATGCGGCTACGTGAACGCTGTCCATAGATTAGTGGTTTGTTATTTAGAGCAGTGTTATAATGGCTTGTTGCACAAAAGCAAATAAATCATAAGTAAAATAAAAAACTAAGTTGATCAGCTGAGCCATTCCACCGGGGCTGAGGCATCAAATCCTGTGGAGATAAAGATTTGAATGAATGTGTTCAGTGGTTAAAATACAGTGCAGTGTTCATTGAGTCAGTGCCTTCCTACAATTACCCATTTTACATGTTCCATATAGTTTATATCATAAGGTGTGAATGACTTGGTTGTTTAATGGTCTACACATAGTAGGCAATGACATGCACAGTATGACATTGGAGAGAAAGAGAGAGAGAATATTTTAGGGCTGGTTAAGGATGGTGGCAGTGCTGATCAAAGGAAGCAGAGTCTCACTTCTGTATTGTCAGAATCAGATAATCCATATTCCCTAAAAGCAACTATTGATTGTCTTTGTAATTGTTACATGTATAATTAATAGAATGTTACCGTGAAAGCTGCACACATAAAGATAAATATAATCCTATGAGCTGAAGGTAATGTTAACGGGTTGGCGAATCAATGAAGGTTAATATACAGTGCCATGTCTCGACTAATCAGCTATCTGTCAATAACCGCGCTATGTGTTACAGTTACTGTACAGTTGCTACAATAGAGCAATGTCATTGGACAAAATGTGTGTCATATGTATGTGTCATAACAACGTAATACATCTGTATACCAGAAGTAAGCACAAATACGTTTTTGGGCGCAAATATATGAAAAATACCTATCTACTTTTTTTTTTTGGTCTATATCATGGTATTGAAGTCGTTCCACTATAGCTAACCCAATCTGGAACAAAGAGAGATAATTTTTCATTTTGTGGGAACTTTAAAAGGAAACCGTCACACTGCTATTTTCTAAGAGATTACTGCTTCATACGTGCAATCAAGGTTTGCAACATAGTTGGACAATTGACGCCATTGGTCCGGGATTTGTGTGAGAACACAAATCGTGATCATTGATGTGATTCGGACCAGTGATGGCAATGGCACAACTTTTTCTGTGATTCTTTTGTGTAATTGATTAATTAACATTAATGCTGACTTAGCTCCACCGGAGCCATCAGCAAGTCTAATGAGCGCTCCGTCAACTATTTAATTTGGCTGGGAAACACTGCCATATACAGCATCAAGAATCTGATGATGCAGAGTGGGAGGCCACCACAGAGACATCAGCAGCCATTAGGAGAAGAAGACAGCACGTTTGTTAAGCACATTTGGTACAAGAATCTTCAATATTTTATTCTCAGATTTCCATTTAAAGTTTGTATTGACAATTCACATACAATCTACTGTATGTCAAAGAGCATATGATGAGTCTGTGGCCAGGTTGAGCCTTACTGCTTGTTGCTTTAGGCCAGCGTTTCTAAAAATGTGGGTCAGGACCCAAACTGGGACGCATTCCAGTATGGCTGTCAATGAATATTCTACATTTATTATATATTCCAATTGTAAAACAAAAACAGACATTCGATTGTGAAAATTAATATTTGATTGTGGAAAAATACTGTGATGAATGCACTGCATGATGGACAGGAGTCACACAATGTCACTTTCATTGATTGAAAATGAAATGTAGGTCAAGCTGAAACGAGCGAATAATTGTACAACAGTGTTGTAATGATGGCAGAGAGAGTGATTTGCACTCCGAGCTTGGTCAGTAGATGGCAAAATTGTGGAACCTTGAGATACAGTTGTATGCAATCTATGTAAGCTGGCTTGCTTGGAGCATTGAATGTCTGTTCTATATACTGGAAAACATCAATTAATACGATCCATTTTATTTGCTTCAGTCATTGAATACAACCGGCCTATATTTGGGACAGGAGTTGGGACCTTTAATTCCTTTTGCACAAAATTCTTGTTCATCAACTCTTGCTTTGGAAAAATAGGCTACTATCAAATTGTTCATTTAAACCAGTATGAATATTACCCAACCTGGATAAAAATTAGGCTATTGAATAACATCAATTACAAATCATTCATTTGATCTCACTCAGAGAGACGGCATGTTCTCAGTTCTCACTCTAGCACCAACCATGGCACGGAGAGAGAGAGAGAGAGGTCTAATATCTTTAAATGATATTTCACTGTATAGGACATTATTTTGTAATGTGTAGGTATGTAGATCTATTGAAAGACATGTTTATGTTTAAATACATATACCTATGCAAGTAGTTATGTCTCTCGTTGTATTGGTTTGCCCTCTAATGGACATAATGCACAAACATACGTAGATATTTGAATGGTTCTTTTTTTAGAAGGAATCATTTTTAACCAATTTTGACAGCCCTACATTCCAGTGTGAGGTGGGTCACGACCTGACAAAGCACAGAACCCCCTTGTAATAAAAGGACAACAGATTCTGGTGTACTAAGAGTTTTCCGAGTGTGTACTTGGGTCCCACAGACACACAATTTGTGATAAAAACATGAATGAAAAGAACCCCTTCTTTAGACTAATAGTTGTAGTGCTGAACTGAGGAAGTACAGGTACATGGGAATTAGATATCAAGTCTATCATAGTCACTATTTAGTCATTTAGAAGATGCTGTACTTACTTATACATGAACCCCCCCAAGATATTTTATTATAATCCAACATGTAATGTTGGAGAATGTTGCTGGATGGACTGTGACTCAGATTAGCAACATTCTTGCATATCAAAATGGATCTCTTTCAATTGACATTCTTTCATGTCTGCTGTAGCCCTCACCTATTGTTTTTTTCCAGACTCATGTATAATTTTCCTGAACTTGAGTGAGCTGGCCAAGTACTGTGCCAATTCAATAGACCATGGTAGTATGTCTGGGTTCAAGTATGTTGCATGATTCATCACGAGTCTGACGGATACAAGAGCGATACAGGTGTTCTTGGAGTAGTGCAAGGGGACCAACTCTGCTCAATGAAAATAAAACCAAGTAACCATTGTCTAATAAGTACTTGTAGAGAAAAGAGAACTTGAACTGTGAAGATTTACAGTGTCCACCACCTCAACCTGACCTGGAATTGCCATTTTGACAACGTGCTCACAAATCAATCAACACTTACACTTTCCGTGTAGCAATAATGAAATGAGCAATAAAAGTCATGTTTCTATGGGTGCTTGCAGTGTTGCTGCGCCTCTCTCTGCAGGTTGCTGTCTTAGACGTGCATATATTTGTAAAACAAAAAAAGAAGAATGGCTTTTATCTAATTGTGAATGTTTGGATGGATTTTCTCTACAGAGACTCAGATTTTCTCTACAGAGACTCATTTAAAGGGGAAATTAAGCATGAGGGAGTTGACCTGCATTCAATAAATTATTTACACTTTAAATCATAACAAAAATGCAACATATTGCCAAATAAAATACATTTCTAAGGACAAAAATACTTTACTGTAATGCTTTGCAATATTTTGAGTTTTTGTTTCGGAATGATGATTTTGTGTAGATGATTTGTTAAGTACAGGTTGGAATGTGCGTGACATCATGTGAAACCCTTCTATTGTATACTATGCATAGTTTCAAAACCCAAGCAACATAAATTGCTACACAAAGCCAACAAGTATAGTATCTTTGATCCTATTCTATGAATTAAATATTTGTCCAATAATATTTTATTATGTAATACTTATCAACACAACCTTTTCTGTGATTCTTTTGTGTAATTGATTAATTAACATTAATGCTGACTTAGCTCCACCGGAGCCATCAGCAAGTCTAATGAGCGCTCCGTCAACTATTTAATTTGGCTGGGAAACACTGCCATATACAGCATCATGAATCTGATGATGCAGAGTGGGAGGCCACCACAGAGACATCAGCAGCCATTAGGAGAAGAAGACAGCACGTTTGTTAAGTACATTTGGTACAAGAATCTTCAATATTTTATTCTCAGATTTCCATTTAAAGTTTGTATTGACAATTCACATACAATCTACTGTATGTCAAAGAGCATATGATGAGTCTGTGGCCAGGTTGAGCCTTACTGCTTGTTGCTTTAGGCCAGCGTTTCTAAAAATGTGGGTCAGGACCCAAACTGGGTCGCATTCCAGTATGGCTGTCAATGAATATTCTACATTTATTATATATTCCAATTGTAAAACAAAAACAGACATTCGATTGTGAAAATTAATATTCGATTGTGGAAAAAAACTGCAATGAATGCACTGCATGATGGACAGGAGTCACACAATGTCACTTTCATTGATTGAAAATGAAATGTAGGTCAAGCTGAAACGAGCGAATAATTGTACAACAGTGTTGTAATGATGGCAGAGAGAGTGATTTGCACTCCGAGCTTGGTCAGTAGATGGCAAAATTGTGGAACCTTGAGATACAGTTGTATGCAATCTATGTAAGCTGGCTTGCTTGGAGCATTGAATGTCTGTTCTATATACTGGAAAACATCAATTAATACGATCCATTTTATTTGCTTCAATCATTGAATTACAACCGGCCTATATTTGGGACAGGAGTTGGGACCTTTAATTCCTTTTGCACTAAATTCTTGTTCAACAACTCTTGCTGTGGAAAAATAGGCTACTATCAAATTGTTTATTTAAACCAGAGACTCAGATTTTCTCTACAGAGACTCAGGGGCCATCCACACGGAGACACTTTTTGGTTTAAACGCAGATGTTTTGCATCGTTTTGGCCGATCGTCCAAGCGAATCCTGTAAACGCATTGCTTGCAAACAAACTTTTCCGAAACCTGGTCCCAGGGTGAAAAAATTCACAAACGAAGCCCTTGAGTGTTCGTTTGGACGGCCAATACGCATACTTGCTTTTCGATGATGTCATCGCCACACCCCTCGAGCGTAACCTCTTGTAACCCGTGACGACGTCTCATAACAACAACAATGGCAGACTACATGCTCGTGTTCCTGCTGGAGAAGATATTGTGCCTATTAGGGTTACTATCGCAAAATATTATGCTCCTGTGCCACCACGCTGAGCAAAAAAGGCTGATGGAGAACCACATAAGCCACATTTTACATTTATTTACTTTATGCGCATGCTCCGCCTCTTCCTCTCCGGTGAATTTCTAAAACTGAAACAGCGCCACCTATACGCCTGGAATATGAAGTAGCGTGTTGAGTCGTATTGAGATGGATCCGTTTGGACGCAAATGTTCTTGATATGATGCCAGGGAAAACGGGGGGAAAAAAGATCGTTTTGGTACGTGTGGACTTGGCCTCATTTAAAGGGGAAATTAAGCATGAGGGAGTTGACCTGCATTCAATACATTATTTACAATTTAAATCATAACAAAAATGCAAAATATTGCCAAATAAAATACATTTTTAAGGACAAAAATACTTTACTGTAATGCTTTGCAATATTTTGAGTTTTTGTTTCGGAATGATGATTTTGTGTAGATGATTTGTTAAGTACAGGTTGGAATGTGCGTGACATCATGTGAAGTCCTTCTATTGTATACTATGCATAGTTTCAAAACCCAAGCAACATAAATTGCTACACAAAGCCAACAAGTATAGTATCTTTGATCCTATTCTATGAATTAAATATTTGTCCAATAATATTTTATTATGTAATACTTATCAATCATTCCATCAAAACAGAGGACTGCAAGGTACTACTGTAGCAATATTGATGATCGCAAGGCCTTTAAGCTGAAAGAGTGAAGTTGTGTGCTTGTTTGTGTGTGGGTGTGTAGTCGCACAGCTGTGGTGGTGGTGGTAGCGAAAGGATCGAGGTGGGGGAGGGGTGGTTGTTGTATGTTGGAGAGCAGGCTTTCTAGTTGGGTGGTCGGTCAGACACAGTGACGTCTATGACAGATAGCCCCCCCCCCCCCCCCTCTCACGTGGGTGGCGCTGGAGACAGAGAACCTGCTCCTGCAGGCTCCTGGGGCCGGGCTGCATAACGTGTCTCCTAATGTGGCGGCGGCGGCGGCAACCTCCCAGCTCCCCAGGCCACTCACGTTTACATTGAGTAACCTGATCGCTGCGTGCCAGATGCTAAAAAGCTAACAGTCTAGACCCAAGAAGGCATCTGTGGTCAGGATTCTCTCCCAGTCCCTTTCTCTGTATCTCTCTCTCTGTCCCCCCCCCCTCTCGTTCTCTCTCTCTCTCTTCTCTCTCTCTCTGTCCCCCCCCTCTCTGTGTCCCCCCCCCCCTCTCTCTCTCTCTCTCTCTCTTGCATTCTATTTCTTAATCACTAGTCTATACCTTATCTTTGTTTCCTCTGTAACGTGTGTGTGTGTGTGTGTGTTTGGGGGGGGAGGGGTGCGCGTGCATGCGTGTGTGAGAGAGTGGTAATGTTGAGG
The DNA here is from genome assembly GCA_030340625.1 of Merluccius polli. Taxonomy (NCBI): domain Eukaryota; kingdom Metazoa; phylum Chordata; class Actinopteri; order Gadiformes; family Merlucciidae; genus Merluccius; species Merluccius polli. Next base: position 188,592 of record JAOPHQ010003698.1, on the reverse strand, counting down.
AACATTTTATTTATTGTGATTTCTTAAATTCTTGGCCATACATTAGAAGGGTTCTGTCTTCTTGAGCATTTGTAATATAGAATTGGTAATCACATTCATATTCTATGTCTACCATACAGCAGATAACTATACACTCTGTGGCTAGGTAAAACAACAACTTGTCTAAACAAGTGAACAACAGTGTCACATAAAGCCGTATGGAAATGGAAAATAGAAGAAACCTTGTGCGTTAACCATAGTCACACAGCATATCGGGCCCTCTCTCTGCATCATCTCTATACAGAGGCATTGGTGCTGGAGCCGAGTACAGATTTGTGGTAAATATACTGATAGGGTCTCGCTAGTCCACCCCACAGTAGTCTAGTGCATTTATGTTGAGGGGCATTTAAGTTGAGGGGCCAACAGCAGGACCACAACTAATATATTTTTGCTAGAAGCAATAGGGCTAAAACCAAGCAAACCAGACCTTGCACATCTGCTTGCTGGCGTTGGTGGGTAGTTAAAGGGGGAAGGCCGGCCTTTTAGTGGAGGCACATGGGTAAAATGGTTAAAGTGACCAGATAATCTGAGTCAGCATGGGATTGAATGTTGCAGACGAGATAAATTGAGTGACGGATTTCTAAGTAGTCCCTGGCGGGAAATTAAAACAGACAGCAGCTTCTCTCGCAGACAGACATGATGGATGAAATCGAGTGGAAACAGTAAGTCTAGTTTCACGTAGCTTTTGGCCCTGTCCCATTTGCCTTCCCTACACCCTCCGACTCAATTTGGAGACACTCCTTGATGTAGTGGTCCCTCCAAACGAAACGGAGGGGTAAAACAAATACTATGAAATGGGACACACTCTGATTCCAACTTATCAATGGCTTGTGCAGACATCGTAAAATCACAAACATAGAACATTGTTTGACATGACAAATAAATAGCAATACATTTTTTGTGAATTAAACTGAGACATTAGGATCAATCATTTTTTCATTAACTTATGTCTAAGATATCATTACATTTGTGCATTCTTCATGTTGGTGGCCATTTTTGTTGAAATTAAAATGAAAATGCATTCTGGGATACGTCTGGGATACTGGAGGACAAAAACAGCCCTGCCACTACATCTATTGTCAAATTGAGACACCCTACACTCAAAACAGAGGGTAGTGCGGAGGGGTCGGGGGTCGCAACCGTATTGGGACAGGGCCTTTGTCCTATAGGTAGCAAAATCTATTGAGACTATCTTGACTATATAAAATTAACCAACTTCCAGAAAAGCATAGCATGTGAAGAAGTTCAGATTTAAACCTACCGACAGAGTTAGCTTCCCTGAAACCAGTCAAATATGGAAGTAGTGTTCTTTAATTACAGTTTTAAGAGACCACAAGGCCATAAACTCTTACTTTTTCTCAAGTGCTGAATCTTATAAAGACTAGTATTCACCTATATTTTTGTGGGAGTTGAGAAATGCTCTCTCTTTCTCAGCATCTATAGTCAAGGTGCCCTTCAGTAAAGCACTTGATGAGTGAAAGTGCTAACAGTCGGGGACCGCGGTCAGGCTTGCAGCCCAAGGTTTAATTAATTCACTACCACCTGGCTCCCTGTAATACTAAGTTATTTACAGTTATAACTATTCATTCAGATGTGATCCTGATGTAAGCGGGGCAGTATTGCTTTGCATTCATTTACCTGAAATGTATTTTGAAAAGTATATATATATATGTATATATGTAATATATATACTAGTAACACACTTATTGCTCATCAGCGACTGGCATATTTATACAGTGATATCATCAGGAAAGAAACAAGCTATATTTGCTGGCTAACTGTGTGTAACACATCCCTGTGGAGTATAAAACGTCTCCACAACGCATAAGATCATACTAATGGAACTGCAAGATCACAGTAACACACCACCCACCTGCACTTTAGAGGATAAATCATCCATCACTTCCCTTTTAAAACGGACAGAAAATGTATCGTTCCATACACTCTGTCCCTCGCCCTAACAGATGAAGAAGACACTGTCAGCGTAACTCCTGCACTAGACTCACAACAATGTATTGATGTCTTCCCCCATCACCCTCTAAGTGAGTATAAGGTATCCACGCGCTTCAAGGTTGGCGCCAGCCACTGTCTTCCATGCACCGCAAACCAGAATTAATTGCAAATCAATCGAACAAAGTACAACTGATCAGTAAACCAATTAGTAATTTTAGCCCTTTGCCCAGATTAAGCTTTCCTGGATCTCCCGCTGAATTCTACATTTCTTCATTTATATCTTCAGGTTGGGTCATTTTGGTACTGTTCTTTTTGGACATGCTTTCGATGAGCTTACTTTTATAATATAGGAGGCTAAAGGAAATTCTACAGAACCCAAATCAAACTTTGTACCACTTTCCCACAAGGCCTTTCTAAACTAGTATTATTTGTGTTATTCATATTGTTTTTGCCATGATTGTCAGTTAAGTCAAAATACAGAAGGATGACTCCCACATGTGGTGTCAGTTACACTCATCAATGCATTTTTAATTGTCAGGGGATTACTGGTTGTATGGATACACTTTCAAAAATAAAGAGGCATTTTGCTCCATTTTCATATTGAGCATGTTTGTTTAGTGTGAAGTGAATGTGACAGCTTGCATTTGAGTAATACCACGATACAACTCCACCTAAAATTGATGTGTTTCTGCTTTGAATCATGGATTGATCTGGTAAATAGACATTGGATATATGTCTCTTGCAAGCTTATCAAGCGGGCTTAATATATCCCTGTGTCAGTTGTTCTAACAGATAGGAGGCTCAGTCAGAACTAAGTATTTATACTGTCACGTTATAGCGGAAAATCACAGCTAAACCCCGCCGTACTGCTCCTTGGCCGTAATCATCCCTAATTTCAATGTGCAGAACTTTGAGGCTGGCGAGTCGTCATTTTCTGTGAGCATTTACTCAGCAGAAGGGTGTAATATCAACACACAAAGAGCATGGACGGAGAACGTGAGTGCTATAACACATCTTTGCCAGTAATTTGGCCCTGACAGCTGACAGGTAATTTTCCCGTCCGTCCATTCAGAGGTGGACCAGAGGCGTGATTAGAGAGCTACCATTGCGAAGACGTGGATTGTTATAATACTTGCTTTCCTATCTTTTGCCTCTTAAATCAATTGGGTTGTCAGTGGACACACTGACTATTTCAGACTCTGAACCCTAAACGAAATTATTTTCTTTTGAACTATTTAGATTTAGTGGATTACCGTGTTCTTGAACAACTGGCTCAGTATTAAGCATCGGTGAACTGGCAATTGTTGTCATTCCATCCACTACTTGCCTTCCCATGCATCCAGGTACTAGAAATGTTGATGATCCATCACTAGTCTCCATTAGGTTTTCATTGTAGTCCTTATCTTCACCAGTGGGAATGTAATAGAAAATATGATAACAAAGATGGCCTTATCAATGATTTGCACTCTATTACTATTTGCATAGTAACGTCATTATTTGCCCAAATAACTAATAATTAACCATCTAAAATACATTATTACCTGCATTTGTTTGATACAAAGAAGCCGGACGAAACCGAGTTTAGAGTTTGTAAGAGGTCTCAGGTAATAAAAGACATAAAAGATAAAAGATTGTATTCATAACCATATCATACAAAATAAACATATCATTGGAAAAAAGTAGCAAAGAAATTAACCTAGCAACATGGTTTCATAGTCAAGCAACAAAACATTAATGACAAACTTGTTTCTCCGATCAGGATTTGACAGATTATTTAATTCAGTAAGAGAGAAAAAATCGTGTAGAGAAAAAATGAATGACTAGCTAATACTATGATGTACCATCTTGAGGCACCACAATGTTTTTAATGTATTCTCTTTACTTAGGGCCAGGGCCTGAAAGGGGAAAAGGGGGGGGGGGGGGGGGGGGGAAGAGAGGAGCTGAATGGATTCCATTAATTTAATTGAAGCAGTGCCCTGACAAGAGATAAAACATCTTGGGCCCACATCTCTTCAGGCTCTGCACTGGGCTTTATAGTAACAAGCCGCGGTCCGTAAACAAAGCACGGAGAGAGCGAGCGCATGCAGCCACACTCTATAGAGACTTCAAGGCCATGGAATATGTCAGAGATGGGCTTGAATGGATACTGAAGAGCCATCCCCTGCTCCCGAACTCCCCCCACTTTAGTATGGAAGCTGTATTCTGACCATTGTGCCTCTGCCAGCAGAGATCTTTTTTTGATATTGATAGCAAGCTATTTCAGGAGCGGTACCTGCATTAGATCAAGCAGAAGGAGACACTGTGAGAAGGCACTGAAATTTGAATTTTACAGTCATAAGATACAGAGACCTACATAATCATTTCTTATTTTAATGTTTGGTGTCCCAATGTCATTATATTACAATGTGTTTACACAACTAATTAGTATATGAGGTTGTGTATTTTACATGATGATAAATATAACTCCTAATTCCCTTTTCAGTTAAAATAAACACCATCTACACAAGCTATATGTGAAATTCAGGAAATTTCAAAATGTGATTGAAGTCTTCTGAAATGGGCTAACTGCTGAGTGGGAAGTGCTGGTCCCTGGCCACTCAAAGCTAACTGGTATTTAGATATGACACATTCTTTTTTGAATTGTTCCTCACTCTGTATTAGCTTTTCGTCAAGGTTGAATAGCAACACAAAACCAGCCAGAATCCATTAGAAAATAAATAACTGTACCTGCAGTCAGAGTAGATGGCCAGTACAATGAAAACGAAATGTACCACAAACTCAGCCTTGAGTTGCTGGTGAATGTTATTTATGAGCATGGTGCCAAGGGCGCAGCCTTTGTCCACTCCTTTTTTAGGTTTTTTTTCACCACAATATGTCCATATCTGTGGGGCATTTGTTTGTGGCTTGAGTGTAGACCAAAAGCACCGTGTATATATATATATATATATATATATCCCCTACACTACACTTACTGTATGTCACAAAGCAGATATCACAAAGCAGGATTAGAAAAAGCAGAATTAGAAATTAATTAGGACGTTTTGATGCTGAAACTAAATTGCCACAACATTGATATTGAATTTCAGAAATACATTTTTTGTGACATTTTATTTCACTGTTAAAATATGATTGAATTAAAAACTATTACTCTTATTCAGGCTCTAAACTTATACTTTCATATTAAAAAAATGTCAAAATATAATTCAAACTTAACATTCAGAATACTTGATTAAAATAGTAAAGTAGAAAAATAATAGGCACAGTTTCATCTATGATGAGGAAAATCTTTTTTGAAATAAGGACTGGAATGTGAAGAACATTTAAAATTCAGAATATTCTAGTATGGAGCATATTTCAATGAACAGACCGGTCATCGTTCAAAAGACAGGCATGTAAAGAGTGTATTTGCAATATTAATGACAGGTCACTAATATTGGTTCACTCTGCGCATGCACCAAAAGGTCAGAGATTTGCGTTTGCATTTGTCATCTTATTCATTTTGGAAAATATAGGGAGATTGAGTTTAGATGTTGAATCGTTGATGACAAATTATATTTAAAAATCCATTACACTATTAGAATACAACCTTATTCATCTATTATAATTATTGGTGCATGAGTAAACATACTGATTGTTCATTCCTTAGAACTACCAGAAATAACTTGGATGGAACAATCTTCCCCCGCTTAGCAATGTGTTGCCATGGTAATGCTCTGAGTGACGTTCTTTATTTTATTTATTTTATTTTTGAGTCTCCCAAATATGTCACTTCTTGTGAAACAAGTTTCCAATTGTTATTTTGTATCTAAATGAATGAGTTTTGATGCTTTACAATGTCCCATACAGTTCAAGGACTATTGGCTAAACCACTCATGCATTACCCATAAGTTGATCAAATGATATTTGATTAATAATTGAATGGTAATTATCCTAATGGTTATTATTTATTTATTTATTTAGGTGCCCATGTTAACCAATGAACATCTCCACATAGGCTGCATCTCACATTGATACAATACATTACAAATGTATTGTCCACAAAAAAGTGGAAAATTGCCTTTGCTTCACTTGGCATATACATAAACACATACACTATGTACGTTACAGATAAACACCAAGAGAAACATTAAAAAATGCAGCAATATGTTGCAGTAAGGTTACTGGACAAAACATGCATATTTGAGGTGATTTCAAGAGGCAGCCATGACATGTTTGGGAGGCTCATGTGGAAGACACGAGCATGTAGTTCCTCTAAAATGCCTTAGGTGGTTCGCGGTAGGGGTTAACCTGTCATTGACAGTTACATTTCATTAAAACGTTATTCAGGGTTGAATATTAATGAGTTTTGGCCATATACTGGTGCGAGGCGGTCATTCAAATTCCACCTTCAATATGCCAAATATGGAACATTTCCATTGCTAATTGTAAAGACTGGCATGCTCTGTAGAAGGCAAAGCAACACCCTCAAAACGGTCATGTGTAAACAAATGGGTGACATCACGAACATGACGTCCTTATTTGTTTACATTCTATAGGTGATTTCTATCTTGAGTTAAAGAGGCTAAGTCCACTTGGGACTTCTTGTATGTTTAGTTGCCATTGGCACCCTATAACGTCTCCTGGAGTGCAGCATGTCAAGCTGTGAAGACATCGTCTATCATGCTCAGGGCTTTCTTGGTTATGCCCTGTGTGTATAAATCTCCCAGCTGCCTACAATTTTGCTAGCCATGTTTACCACCCTTGCTAGCTTCCTTCGGCATTTACAGCTACGGTTCCACCATGCTGTGATGTTAAATGACAGCACGCTGGGTTTTTTTCGTATTTCAACAAGTTCATCAGCGTTAATGAGCTACACCAATAACTGGACTCATTGAATAGTTTGGAGATTGAGATTTCTGGTTTGAAAACAGTTGTGAGATTGTGATGCCAAGAGAGATGTTTTCTCCATCTAAACAGATGGGAATGGTTGTACGAAAGACGTAGACAACCGTTGTCAAAACCACCTTTGGAGGTATACAAAACATCTAGATTCAAAACGGTTGCAGAATCCAGATATTTCTCTTGTGTAAACAGTGCCATAGCGAAGTGGACTCTAATGATACCTTTCTTGTTCATATTTATAACAATGTCAGGTAGCTGAAACATCAATGGTTGATGTTATCCAATTCAATCGCTGGTAACTATCCAAGACAAAATAGGCCAATAGGAATTTGAGCTTTAATTTGGGTTGTGGTGACTTTGATTGATGTAATTTGCAATACAATATCAACAATATCAACATCATAGTATTCATGTTTCAGAATTATTCAGTCAAACAAACAAAACATCTGTTAACTGAGCCTATTTTCTGCATTACTCGAAACTCAAAATTCATTGTGATAGGAACCTATGAAATGAGGATTATACCACACCTTATTCATTGTATTAACCATCAAATATGTTTAAATAACTGTGGGATTCACTTGTTCTGACTAGGTTAGGATCATTAGGGGTTTGTTGACACATTGTATAGTATATTCAAATATGTATATGATTTTCATTCCGATATTAGTATCATGCTTAATATTTTAATTCACTTTGAATTCACATTTTAACAATTTGATGTTATGTTTCCAGTGGCCTTTAGGACTTGTGCTACCTTTTGTTGAATGCACTAAAGTCCAATTTACTATACTACTAAGATTTAAGCAATGCACTCCATTGCCATAATTATGAAGTCTTAAACATGACACCAAGTGTTAACTAACAGCTCTTGTTATCATAATGATGATCATATGTTGGCATACATAAATGGTTGAATTAACAACAGAAAGATGTCAATTCAATTATTACAATTATTTGCATTTTCATTATTATTATTTAATGTTACGTGAACATGTAATGTAACGTGAACGTTCTTTTAGTTTTTTTTTACCAATAGGTTAATAAATACATATAAAAAGACTGTAATCCTAGCCATGTGTGAGCCCAGAATATACATCTCAGATGAGGGTTGCGCTGAGTAACTGTGTGGCCTCTCCGATCCACTTAAAAACCATAAATGCATCATTTTCGTCCATTTGCTCAATGCGATTGAGAAGGTCTTAAAATGGCTCTGAAATGTGAACATAATACTATTTTGTGATCATTTGGCTCTCAGTCTCCTCGCGGGAGTAACTTAAGAATACTGTAGTGGATCAATATTGAAACAATATAATCTTTTTTTGCTGCCCACCTACACTTTCTTAGGTCATTGATATCATAATATTCCACACACAGGTTTCAAAATGGATTCCTAAATGGATTCCTTGAACGGTAATCCGGTAAAGATGGAAAAAAAATGCACCTAGTTTATATGTTTTGTGAGGTGATCCAAAGAAAGCACACGTGCTGAGGCCTTTGTTCCTTTCTGTATTCCTTACTAGTGCAGCGGCCGTTCAAAAATGTGCCTGTTTGGAACGGGCCGATTGCTTGGTTGGTATTCCGGTATTGCTGCTTGCAGCTTTTTCGAGAAGCGCTCATCCAAACTACTTCACACTCGACGCGGCGCTTCCTTGGGTCCTACACCCAATACACCCGTCAAGTGTGAAGTCGATCGGATGAATGGTTGTCGAGAAAATCGAAGCACCGACATACGTACATACAGAGACTTCCATTTTAGTTAGGTTATTTCTTACTAACTCTCTCTCTCTCTCTCTCTCTCTCTCTCTCTCTCTCTCTCTCTCACACACACGGTGTTCCATGAACAATGGAATAATATATCAGCATTCATTGTCTTTTGAAGTTGAACATGATTACACTGTTTTCAAAAGCCCCCTACACATTGTGTCCAGTAGATAATATTTCATATCGAATCTACCACCAATGCAAACATTAGACTAAGATTGCATTGATGTTGATTATTCTTATCTTTATATCAAACTCTGGCATCTAATCGCATGAGAATGTCAAGCCTGCTGACTCTTGTTTATTTTCCCACATTAAGACTGGGTTATTTATCTCTGTCTGGAAACTGTGGGAAAAAATGTGTCAATACATAAGTTGTTAGTTGTCAGCAAGCAGTATGCAGGGAATGAAAACGTCTTTTTGTTCTTTAGAGCACATATCGCTCACTCACGCAGCAGGTGCCTTCCACTCATGTACGACCATCAACAACACATTGTACCCCAACCTGTACCCACCAAGTACCCACCACCATCAACAACACATTCTTTATGCATAAACAACTTTTAAATCTCTTTTCATCCCACTGACAGATCATAGTTTTTTTGTGTGAAACACACAGTAGTTTTATCTCTGGCGACCAGGTTAACAGATTTCTAGTCAGGGCCTCTTGCCCCCGCTGTTTCAGGTCTGTCTCTGTTGGCTCGGGTCGTGTTTCAAAGCAGTTGTGACGGTGGTGTTGCGTAAACCCTCCACTGTTCTTCTCTTAAGCATTACCTGGCCCACGTGTACCATGGCCCACATAGCTAGATGAGATTTGGAAGTAGATATGTGTGAAATCAATGCATCACTTGAATTTCTTAACTTTAAATGTGACAACGGTCAATGTGGGCATTTACTATTGTTATATTATGCGTTTGCTGCTGTTTAAACATATATGTAATTAACTGCGACTGTGTATGTGTGTGTGTGTGTGTGTGTGCGTGCGTGCGTGCGTGCATGTGTGCGTGTCTGTGTCTGTGTCTGTGTGAAACAACCGCAGTGTGGAGGACTAGTGTCCCGGGCTATATGACACAGTGCTGGGGTTCTATCTGACTGGGATCATGCTATCGTTTACCATGCGTCAGTCAGTCTCCAACATTCAACAGCTCTGCAGTATCTGTACCTCGATGGTGCAGATAAACAAGTTATACCAAAGGAGTGTCACATTGGGCCGTTCCACTAAAAACTCTGATCTAAAATAAAAAACAAGATGTTAGCTTTATACATTTTATTTACTTTTTGAAATTATTATTTTTTATTTTTTATTTTTTTATTTACAAAGTTGTTGTTGCTCAATTATTATTGTCCGCAAAAAGGAAGCGTTGTGAGTGAGTTTCCAATAGACAAGCAACCCGTTCAACACGTGACATGTGTTTCCATTGTTTGGTTCACTTGAAAAAATTCCTGTGTGAACGCAAACCGAACCAAATGAAAAATTCAACAATGTAGCAATTTCACCACTGAACCGGACCAAATCTTCAGAATTCAGGTGTGAAATGACCTCAGTGACTGTCTACCTGTTTAGCCACCTAAAAACACAGCCTTAGCTTACATTTTCCCGATATAACATGATACATTTATTACATTCACTTTTTACTGAACAACCAAAGCTAATGTTGTTTATTGTTTATTAATGGATCCCCATTAGTTGTCTTCCTGGGGTCCATAGCACTTAAACATAACAGATAACATAACAGTGTAAATACATTCAGATACCATCTAAGATACCATACCACCAGATACCAATTAGATACCCCCCAAAAAAGATATGCCATTTTACCATCAGACATACAAACAGACAAACACTGATGTTTTAATAATAATGACTAATTTCCCTTTAAAGCAGGGTTTCAGATTTAACAATTTCCTGCAAGTAACTTCACTAATAAGCAAAAGCGTTGTGATTGTGTTGCGAAGTGGACGCCTGTCAGACTTAATCACCAGGAGTGGTGGAGGAAAGACCAGCTTTGATTAAGGCCAGCTTACTGATCAATAAAGACCTTGAACTTGTATAAGTCATCGCTAGCCACTCACAATATTACAGCTAGCTGAAGTCCACAATCACTACACGTTCATGCACCCGCACACGCGTATGTGCACACACACACACAAACACACATACAAATATGCAATCACATACACATGCACGCACACAAACCCACACACACACACACACACACACATACAAATATGCAAACATGCAAAACACACACACACACATTATAAGGGGGCTAATGCTGATTCTAGTTCCAGCACATGGAGCATGATTAACCCACTCAGTTATTTTCAGGAGATATCATTATTCCAAGTTTATTGCCCATTCTTCAAGGGCAAATATAACTGGTATGAATAACAAATAACTGTTAATGGCCATGATAAAATGCCTCTTACATCTGAGATGTACCAAATAGGCAACATGTGTGTTTTGCAATACAAAGCTCTTCAATCTGCCTATGAAATAGTTGATCAGGCCCATACAGGCCAGCAGGGCGCTGGGGTGGGACCCCCAGGTTAAGTGATATGCTTCACCCAGAGCTCTGTAATGGGTGCTGAGTGGCGGCAGCAGAGGACAGGGTCCCATGCAGAGACATTACGGCTCATTCTTCTCCGGCCCTAGCCAGTGTCTTAAAACAAACAAGAAATTACTTTCATTGATTGAATGCACACTGAAGGAGCCCCTCCCTCCCCCAGTTAAAAAAAAGAAAGAAAAAAAAGACTGAGTGTGCTGTCAGAGGTGGCCTGGGATTCTGACATCGCTTAATACTGCATGACGGATTCAATCTGCTTGAGCCGATCACACAGGGTACACATGCCACTCAAACACGCTGGAGCGCTCGACACAAGAGCTGCGGATTATAGGCTATTGCCTCCCTCACACACACACACACACACACACACACACACACACACACACACACATGCAACACACACACATGCAACACACACACATGCAACACACACATCTAATACGCACAAGCAACACACATACAAATGAATGCAGGTTAGCTGAATAAAAACAAGGAAAGAAAAAAACATAAGGGTCATCCAAGCCGGTCAACTCCTCTTCAATCAGCCATTTCCACAGGAAGGACTTTCTGAAGGCACTTCCTCCCCTACAAAGCATCTCTACTCTAACACTGAAACCACACGTCTTCATCTCTTGGAGAAAAGGTAAAAACTTACTGAAATATTGTTTGAGTTAAGGAATCCATAGTTACTATTATTGGTAGTAGTAGTAGGAGGAGTTGGAGGAGTAGGAGTAGTAGTAATATTTGTATTGTTCTTGGCAGTCCTTCATTTAGGTGGGCTATAGTGGAATATTAGTACCACAAGCAGCAGTGTACAGGCCATTGTTCTCCAGCCACACTGAGCTGTATCTTCAGAAGACCAAAGGAAATACAACTCAACTCAATGTGCTAAGAGTGTGTACAACTCCCCATTATACACATTCCTAAACTGGTAAATTAATACGAAACTGACACAAATCTTAAAATGGTGGCATTAGGAGGCCTATTACACACACACTTCATTACACTCCATTTCCAACCAGTGCCAGACTGGGTCAATGGCTCCTGTGAACCAACCACTTGAGCCCCACATTGATTCCTCATGGACAAAACAATGGACAAAACCAGGAATGTCCTCACTATTCTGGTCTTTAAAGAGGAAATGTCTATCACTTTGCCTCATCGTCCACTTATCAATTGCAGCCCCCAAAGCACCCTGACAAAGGCAGCGACAAGCGAGCCCCGTGTTTTGTACATCCCTATGAGAATGGCTCTGAGCCACCTTCTCCTGTGGCAGCGATGAGTGAAAAGGATGGAGTCTGGGATGAAGGAAGTGAAAGGATAACAGCAGCAGGGCCATGTCGACTACAAAAGAGTCCCAAAACAAGTTTGCGGGTTGGGCATACCTTACCTCTCTAGAGTAGACAGGCTCTTTCCTGGGCCTGGGGAAACATGACTCCAAACTCAGAGTTTGGACAGTCGCTTGCACCTTGGATGTTAGGGCTGATAGGAATGGTTGTACTCTGCAATTGGTTTCTGTATTCAGGAGCTGCGGGCTTAAAGGGCGACTAACCTTTGCTGTGAGACTTTATCAGTATTTATGAAGGAGCTTATCTTGCTGTTAGAGAAGTGTTTTTCTCAGCCTGTTTGGGGCCCTCCCAACCAGAACTATAAGGCACACCAACTTAAAGTTGTAGGGCATTATTATGAAAAATATACACAATATTACCAGGACATTATATATACTAGGTTATTGGCAATTGTTGCAATATTTCACACACAGCAGACATCACATGGATACAGGTTCATAAAAATCAGACATGTATCAAATATGCATTGAAATGGAACTTGCATTATGTGGAACAATTAATCAATAAAAAAGCTAATCATAAATAGTACCAATAATATTAGTAAGTAAACTATGTTGTGATTATGTCCCACAAAATTTGGCACACAGGTTGGGAACCACTGTGTTAGAGAAATGTGATTTGTTTTCTTCAGAACACAATATTAAGAGCAATATTTAACAGAAGATATTAGGGACCAAAAAATATAAATATAGGGTGAGTTAGTCAGAAGACGTTGCTGGAGGAACCCTCAGCATTAAACCCAGCGATAGAAAACTACAGCGCTAACCTTGTCCGTGAGTTCTCTCTCTCTCTCTCTCTCTCTCTCTCTCTGTCTCTTTTTTTTCTCTCTCCCCCCTCCCTCTCTCTCTGTCTCTCTCTCTCTCTTTCATCAGCCAGGACTCTTCTGTCCTCCCTCCCTCCCATAAATGGCAGGATTAATGGTGGAAGGCAACATGGACGCGTTCCCACACACCAAGACAGACTTTAATTAAAGGTTTCTGCCTTGTTTTATTCATCAGCAGAATTTAAAGAAGATGAAACCAGGCTTTATTGATTGTGTTTGTCAGCTGAACAATTTGTTCCGAAAAGTAAACAAGAAATAGTTCTCGTGTGGCAAATACATAGCATGTACTACATATATACCGGTATATACCTACATGCAGGCTACTGTTTGAGCTTAAAATGAAGTCACATATCTGGTGAACCTCTGAGAGGCTTGAATCTCCACAGAGATTTAAACCAATTCACTTTGGGTCGACACACTTACTTTGCATGACAAACCACTCCAAAACCAGACTTGTGTTATCCATTCAAATGGAAAATAAAAGTGTGTCTCCAGTGTTTGGAATTAACATCTCCACACGCAGAAGAGGGACCACAATTGTCTTTTATAGCATCAGCTGTGAAATTAACCATAGTTTTTATTGTGGTAGTAACTACTAAACAGTAACTGTTTACGTGTGGCAGGGTCGTAAAAACGCAGGACACACATGGAGGATGCCTTCAAAACAAGACTGGTGGTCACTCGTCATCAGATGGAATGGCTTGTATTTTGTGGTTTAGAATGATGGTTCGGCATGTACGCTTCAGTGTGACTGAGCCTTTGTCATGCGCACGACACAAAGAAAACCAACAATGTTTTCTTATTCAATGGGCCTTATTCACCTAGTGGCCATCTTGGTTCCATCTTGGTTCCAAACACTAGCTGGGTGGGGGAGCTCCCCCACCCAGCTAGTGTTTGGAACCAAGATAACTTCTAGGGTGAATAAGGGCAATTGGCCAAACGTTTTGGGAGGCGTAATTGTACAATGGCAGGGTTATTAGGGCACTAAAGGTACTTTATAAGTGAATCCACAGCATGATGAGAAACTAACGATAAAATATTAATCACAATAAAACAATGGGAAAGAAATACCCACTAATCTTGACCTAGGCAGTGACAACATGCTCTCTTGGACATAACAAGACTTTTGTTTAGTTACACATCGGTTTTCTTATGCTTAATATGCTATATGCTATATACTATATGGGATACTATATACTATATGGGAATTACAAGGCACCGATTCCAACAAATAGAGAGGGACTTATTTTAGAACATTCACTTCATTCTCAGCAAATGTGCAATGTCTGACTCTGGATCTTACTTTTCATCATTATTCATCATTATTTGACAATTTATAACTAAACTAAATAAAATATTATACACTGCCATTTTCATCTCATATCTGGTCATATAAATGTCAATAGTAGAATGGCAAACATACCACCCACTACCTTGTTTTCTTGCATGATAGGTACCATAATATCCATACATAATAACACTAATCCCACCTAAAATAACCCTAATCCCGCCCAGAAGCAGAGAAACAAGACCAAGAATAAATCATTGTGTGTGATACATCTGTCAACACAGAACGGGGGCACATTCTGACAACAAAAAAAACAACAACAAACAAAAAAGAAAAAGGGGGTGGCGGGGGGCTGGAGGGGCTGAGCTATTTAAACAGAGTTCATATGGTGGCAGGATACGTGTCACCCTGCCCCTAGAACAATCCAGAGCGCAACTCCCCCATGGCCCATATTCTGAGCTCAGGCCATGTGGCTCAATAAAGCACACCCGTCGCCCCTCTCTCCCCCCTTCCCCCTTTCCCTTTCCACCTCCCCCATGCTCTCTCAGCGGTGCATTGTTAACACGCAGCAAGACACTCTTATTGACGTAGCTCTGTGCTAGTGGAGCCACACACCGTTTGTATCACAGAGGCTTAGGGATCCTAGAGAGAGAGAGCGAGGGAGCATGGCCTGATAGAGAGAGAGGGCTCAGAGTGCGGTGGTCGGAGCCCGCCGAGTCAGCCTCAGACGACAGCTGAATTACATTGCATTGCTCGGGGGAAAGATGAATTTCATATGGATTGGGAAATATTAAAAATCTCTTGTGATGCACTGTTCATGCTTCATAAGAAGCATGAAACAAAGAGTTCGACAGGATATTTAAAATATGGTGGGTTGGAGCATGTAGGTGCAACCAGAAGAGGTAGGTATTCGGTCTCTATGCTCTATACAACTCTGAAAATGGATTCAAAGAGTTGGCAATTGAAAAATATCAGTGACATTGATACATTCTACCTTTCTAAGCTATACTGTAATATGTGTTACTATTACTACAATATATACTCCAGTGTGGTATTTACCAGAATGCATTATAAACACACACACACACTCTCACAAACACACACACTCTCACACACACACACACGCGCGTGCACAGATGGGCGTTTGACCCTCAGCAACAGCCTCGGTGGGAAGTAGTGTTCTGATGCCAACCACAAATGGTGTGTCTGATAGAGATTAGTAAGGTGATGCAGTGGCTTTTCTTTGATGAACCGTGAAATGAAATGATTACTATTGGGTTGGTATTGACTCCACTGGTAGCAAGTGTTTAGCGTTCGTCTCAAAGGTTAATTAGACTTGGACCCGAAAATCAAGAGGTTAAGCAGGGTCACCATAACAGCATGGACCTGGTGGTGGAGGCAGCGTTCTCCCATGCCTGCTAATAAGATTTGTCAAGGGGGTTTCCTTATGGTAATGCTGCTGCTGCTGCTGCTATTGATTTTCATATAATAACATTAGCTTTGAAAACTGCAGGAAGCCAATAACATTCACTTAGAGGCAGTTTTTCCTGATATTTATATTGGCTTTTGTGACAATATATCCATACGTTCCACTGTGTGTGTGTGTGTGTGTGTGTGTGTGCCCTTGCGTGTGCGTAATATATGTACATGATTGATGTAGGATTTCAACATCAAGTTTATTTCAACAACAATATGGCCAATTAAATAATATGTAGTTAAACAACTAAACGAGATGCATGAGATGTTTATGTTTTTGGAATCAATCAATAAGGTATATTGGGAAATGTCAGCTTCACACTCAAAGCACTCTTGGTGAGTTTTAATGTGTGCACATTTTTGTATGCCTATAATAGCTTAGGAGTTTGAGTATGTCTATGAGGCAGTTTGATAACTGTTGAATTCAAGCCAAATACCTGTGCCATCAATCAAATGCTGATTATTGTAAATTACATATTTAATTGTAATAATGCCACTTGTAGTTTTTTGGACAGTTAGTAAGGGGGCATTCTATCATGAATAGGAAAGGAAAGCATGGAGTTTTATGTGTCTTAAAGTACTATCAATATACATTATTATTACAACAAACATTTGGTCAATATTGTTTTTTTTCAAGTTTTTTTAAATTTTGAAGCAATATTTGAAAAAACAAAACAAAAAAACACAAATTAAGATTACATTTTATACAGAGCAATAAAGGTTTTTAGTGCAATTGCAAAAGTTAAAAAAGATTGTGCAAATGACTTTGGGCAGATTTGAACTATCCGATATCTACGTCAATTGAGTCTCAATGATGTGCTGGGTGAATTGTTGATGTGAATTATAATCCACTTCACTCTCTCTTAAGTTTCAAATGCATTTCATGTTTCATTTTCAACCGTCAAACTCACAGCCAATTAAAAATCACACCCTTTTAAAAAAACATAACGATCGTGAAGGAGGCACGGTAAGTCAGGTCAATACCGTTCTCACCATTGCTCTCTTATTTTGGAGGGAGCTGTCATCGTAAATGGCTGAGATCTGAAATCCAACGGCTAGCGTGTCACCATAGCCCCCCTCGCCCCCTGCTTTCCTTCCATGTCACCTTCTTAAAGACATAACAAGAAATAGGGCAGTTAATAGAAAAAAGTGTCAGTGTGCATGTGTCTGCGTATGTGTGTGCGTATGTGTGTGTGTGTGTGCAGACTCCTTGGAAATAGAAATGATAAAGAAACAAGAAGATGGAATGCGGCTATTTACATTCACAATTAGTCATTTAGCAGATGCTGTCCAAAGCGACTTACAAGTGGGGCTGAGAACAATCAAAGGATACAATCAAAATTGTGTATACCTACAAATAAAGTTATGATGTTGCAAGAGTTAGTTAAAACACAAGAGCGCAGAGTAGCCATCACAAATCATTTTTTAAATGATTGTTATTTTTATTAGTGGTAGTGCGAACAGCTATAGTTGATATCACATAAATATCACATGCTATCTTATTTGAATAATTCAACCAGATCATGCCCATGTAAATGGTCTGTCAAGGTGATTTTACTATAGCACTGGCAATGGGGCCTACATGAAAACGGTAGGGAAAAAAACGAGTGTATATGTGTTTCCCTGTTTCTATATACTTTTAAAGATTAGAAACATAAAAGTAACACCCCGGGTCAAAGTCCTCGCATGACTTTGACATAAAATCATCTGGTGACCTTGCAGTCTGATAGCATTATAAAGGTACAAACTTTGCAGTAAGACCGCCCCACCACTAGATGACACCCTGACGTTAACACACTTTGGCAACCATAGGGGCCACAAAATGAATGCTCTTATGCTTTACATGTATTAGCGTGCACATGACATTCAAAGTGTAAATAGGGTTACTTTATTCATGTATTATTTAATACATCATATGTAGCCTGGATACATATTCAACGCTTTTCTGATTGGGGGGTGTAACTATTTTTAATAACTCCTAAATTGATCGGTAGACCAGTGAAAAAGTCAAAGTCAAACTAAACACATTGTTCTGCTGAGCACCAACTCACCGCCGCCGGGGGACCAGGAGTCAGGAGGGACCCACCACGCAGGAGCCGGGATCCCGAGCCGCCGCCCCCCCCCTGATTACATGGTATGGTCGATGGCGGCGGGCGAAGGCGCACTCGTTCCATTGCACACTTGTGTGAAGTGCTTGCTAGCATGTAATTATCCTGTAGGTGTACGCGGCCCTGGAGTACAATGAGCCGCGCCGAAGGTGGTATTTGGCATTCATGTGACAGAGCGAAACAGTTACTGGAGCTCCTTCAGAAGGGCACACGCTGCTCTTTCTCTCTAACCAAGAGTCAGTCTCTCCCCCCCCCCCCTCTCCACCTCTCTCCCTCTCTCCCCCCTCTCCATCTCTATGATGGTTACCATGGAAAATAATTGAATAGAATTTAGGTTTTTGAGAAAGTGGAAATCTATTTGTACCACCCACTGCTGACAACACTTCTGAGCCTTTATTATAATATGGCCCAGGGACTAGTTTTTATTTGGCACGTACTGTAACTCTGTGTGTGTGTGTGTGTGTGTGTGCGAGAGAGACAGAAAGTGTGTGTGTGTGTGTGTGTCTGCGAGAGAGAGAAAATGTGTGTGTGTGTGTGTGTGTGTGTGTGTCTGCGAGAGAAAGAAAATGTGTGTGTGTGTGTGTGTGTGTGAGAGAGAGAAAATGTGTGAGTGTGCGAGAGAGATAGACAAAGTGTGTGTGGGTGTGTGTGTCCGTCTGCCATCAAATAAGTGAGCAAGTCAGCAGGTGTGAGTCCTTTAAATCAAAGATCTACCAGAATGATAGTCTTCATGATGTATTCAATTAGTTGAAATGATGAATGATACATGTAACTTTCACTTTGATATTGGGAAAGTCCTGAAATACAAAGTTAGAAAAAAGGTTACATCTGACAAGCGTGTGAGTTGTGGAAATTAAACTGGCATATTTATGCAGGAAGCCTGTGTCCAGGGTGCTTCAACCGCTTAAGCCCTCCCAATCCCTTTTCCATTCCCCAAATGTACTGAATATAAAGCAATCCATTAGTCTCCGCTTTGCAAGAGATTTAGTGGACACCTGTCCATTAAGACTGCTGTTTCAGCCGCAGCTCATTTCTGAAATTATTTGCCCTGAATTAAATTCTCCCAAATGTAATGGAATGACATTTCTCCCCTCCCCATTTCTCACACAAAAATGTAACTGTTTATGTTAGCATAAAATAAACAGTTTAAATAAAATACATTTCTCAAACAAGAAATACTGCCAGAAAAGTTTAGAAAATGTCAGAGCTGGGGACTTGAGACTTGAGACTTGGACTCGAGTTGGACTCATGTCACGAAAATGGGGACTTGACTTGGACGCGCCTGCTGTAAGACTTGATGTGACTTGGACTTGCCTGCTGTGAGACTTGACTTGACTTGGACTCGCCTGCTGGAAGACTTGACCTGACTTGGACTTGCCTGGTGTGAGACTTGACTTACTCGATACTTGACTGCTTTTGAGTCTCTCTGGAGACTTGAAAGCAAAAATGTGTAAGGTAGCCCGCTAGACACGTCAGGTAGCCCGCTAGACACGCTGGGACTTGACCGAGGATCGCTTCTATGTTTTACCCGGTTTAACGCTGTTATTTTGGCAGCCCATTAGTTAACACAGCTACATTTACATTTAGGGCATTTAGCAGACTCCCAATTGCTAAGTTAACCCATTGCTAGTATACAACAGAGATAGCTAGGGTAAGATGCTAAGTGCTATGATGCTAAGTGCTAAGATACTAAGTGTAAGTGCCAGGACATACGAACATACAAGAAGTGCTTAGACTTTCACTGCTGATTGTCCCTTTCGTTCCCTGCTTTAGATCAGGGGTTCTCAAACTATATGGGGCCGGGGACCCCCCTAGGGCAGAATTTTTTTCAAGGACCCCCTCATAACCGCAACACAAATGTAATCATATAGGCTCATGTCTATTTGTTCTGTTAGATGCTTTTGAACTCTTTTATGCTTCAGTCATTCAGTGCTAATACCACAATAGTGTTAAATAAGCATTTTGGGCATAACTTTACAATATGTAAATAGATTTTACTTTTTTTTTTTTATAAATGTGTGTATAAAAATTTCGCCCACATACACACAAATAGTTACAAATAGTTTGTGTGTATGTGGGCCTGAGGGAGTTTGACGTACCGTATTTTCCGCACTATAAGGCGCACTTAAAAGCCTTTAATTTTCTCAAAAAACGACAGTGCACCTTATAATCCGGAGCGCCATATGGATTAATTCTGGTTGTTATGGCCATAGACATATATACATAGACGCCTCATAGACTGACGCTGCCCGTTAGAGCTGACGTAGCAGCGCGGCCGCCATCTTGGAAGGGGCCCCAGTGCGCCCCCAGTGCATTCATTTCTATGGAGGAAGGTGTATCCCCAACTACAATAATAAGCATAACTCCCCGAATTTTTATCGGATTTTCACACGGTTTGGTTTGTTACAAATGGCAGAGATTTATTTATGATACAGGACGAAATTTTTTTAAATAATAAGAATTATTGTTCAATCTTACTTGTGAAAGGTAATCCCACGCGATCTGGTGTCAATACTGCGCCGTAAGCTGCACAAAATACTGGCATAGCTTGCTCTCCCGTTGACTCCTATGCTAGACTAGAGTGAGGAGTCCCAACCAATATGGCGGCGACGCTGGGTTATGTTCCAGCACGTCATGAGGCGTCTATGTATATATGTCTATGGTTATGGCTACCGTAGTCAGGAGCGTCGCGGAGTAATACACGTGCTTCACCATAATATTACAGTGTGTGTATAAAGACCCCAAAATGGCACCTGTCAAGAGACACACTTACGACGCGGACTTCAAACTGAATACGCTAACGTTTGATTTAGCGATATCAGACTGTATTTTCTTTACGTGTTACAACTGAACAAGGTTGGGAGTTATTGTGAATACGCTAACGTTTGATTTAGCGATATCAGACTGTGTTTTCTTTATGTGTTACAACTGAACAAGGTTGGGAGTTATTGTGAATATGCTAACGTTTGATTTAGCGATATCAGACTGTTTTCTTTACGTGTTACAACTGAACAAGGTTGGGAGTTATTGTGAATACGCTAACGTTTGATTTAGCGATATCAGACTGTTTTCTTTGTGTTACAACTGAACAAGGTTGGGAGTTATTGTGAATACGCTAACGTTTGATTTAGCGATATCAGACTGTGTTTTTTTTACGTGTTACAACTGAACAAGTTTGAGAGTTATTGTGAATACGCTCATTAACATAGGGTGACCAGACGTCCTCTTTTTCCCGGACATGTCCTCTTTTTGAAACCTAAAATTGTGTCCGGGCGGAATTTCAAAATCGTCCGGGATTTTGTTATTCTAGCCTCAAACGTGTTTTCACCGAATTTGCATTGCTCTCTCTTTCATTCACATAGTAGCCTAATCACGCCCTCCCCCTACAGTTCGCTTTGCATTGTGTGGTGTAGAGCCTGACCTTAGAGCTACCGTCATTGGTCGATATTCTAAGCCTAAACATTTAATTGGTTATTCACCTCATTAGCGCACACTTCCTTGTTTACCACTGGCAACGCGCATGGCTACCCGGCATCTTCAGCCATGCCGAAACGCAAGTGTAAGTTGATTCACTGAAGGGGATTCTGTGCACCCAGTACAATTACAAGAACATGACCTGCAAAGACTTCCATTCTTACTTAATGAGTAATCGTAGACTGTTGGGAAAGATTCAGTCCTCTGAGAAATATGCCCCACGTGAGGAGGACTGAAAAGTATCAGCAATTGAACATTTTGTGCAATTAGGTTTTATTTTTTATTATTTTTATTTGACCATTGTTGTGACTACTTGTATAGCCTACAATTTTTTTGTTTTGTTTTTGTTTTGTTTTTGTTTCAGTTTGTTTTTGCACATTTACTTTCAAGTGTTCAAAATAGCCTTTTGAGGCAGTGTTTTTCTGTTAGTGTTGGGCCGGCCAATAAAGCTCATTATCATACATAGTCACCATGTCTGTTGACACATTTGTATGAATGCACATTTGTATGTGACCCCCCCCCCCCCCCCCCCCCCCCCCGCTGAAGTGTCCTCTTTTTTGCTAACTCAAATCTGGTCACCCTAATTAACATTTGAACAATGTTGAGAGTTATTGTGAACGTGTTTAATAAAGTTTGACTGACTGACTTATCTGACTGTTTTGTTTCGCTTAACGTTAATGTAAAAGCCGAGTGTTCATTGGTTTAACGTTACGCTGACGGGAGGAATGACGACAGGCCCATCACTTTCTCCATAAATACCGGTATGTTTATGTTGTAACAAGCTCTTCACGGACCCCCTGGCAACGCGCCGCGGACCCCCGGGGATCCGGGGACCCCACTTTGAGAACTGCTGCTTTAGATCACTTTATTACAGATTGCGAATATCTTGAATATCCAATATCTTTCCAACTCAGTCAAAAAAACAATATTAGCCTACTCTATATCAACTATTACAAACGTCATGGCTGCAGAGGTTGATCGCAACGATTTGAGCCATCGACACCACCAGTGCTTACCGAACCTCATAGCATTACTGACTTCTCTTCTGGATTAATTTGGCCATTCGCTCCCTAAATTCTAATTAATAACCGTGTTTTACACAACAAATTAAACAAACAATCTCTAATAATCACCCAATTAATCGTCTTGTTAATCAACCAAAATGGTTTTATTTAAAATCAGCAATGCTGATTGCTGTAACAGTGTCCGCTTTTATTTATCCATGTCCACTTCTACTAGGACTTGAGACTTGACTTGGAATTTCGCCCAAAAGACTTGACTTGACTTGGACTTGAACCTAAAGACTTGAGACTTGACTTGGACTTGCACCCAAAGACTTAAAACCAGCTCTGTAAAAATGTACATTGCAATCAGCTAATTTTTAGTAATTAAGCGTGACCAGGAGTGACCACGCCTGTAAAAAAGATTGAAGAATGAAGGTAGGCTGACTAATGCCTTTCCTCTCCAGCACACTGAAGAGGCTTTCCACAGACACATTATAGCAATGAGTTTGAAGCTCAAGGAGCCCTGTCTAAGCTCTCCAAGGAGCATGAGCCTATGTCTCAAGCCTAGAATAAGAATAGAGTAAGCCCTGTTTCCACAATCTTTCCTTCACTTACAAATATTTGATGGTCAATTAAAATTAAAATATCATTTTTTTTAATTTGAGGTGGCAATCAAGCTGTAATGGAAAGCTTGAATACCTGCAATGTTTCACAGTGAATTATACCTGAGATCTTAAATGATACCCTTTTTGGATGATACTGTTTGCATTCAGGTTGTTTTGAACTTAATTGCAAGTTAGCATATTGCTGTGGACTACAACCAAAAAAGAGTATTGCATTTTAAATGAAAATATATATATATACATATTTATTTGAGATGACTAAGCAACATAGGTTAACAGAAATACACATTTAACAAAAAATTACAACCGGCGAGTTTTAATTGTGGTGCAATAATGAGAGTTGGACATGATTAACCGACATTAATAAACACAGATGGAGATGGTTATGATTGGTGGAATGTGTGTGTGTGTTCATTTTCCATCTATATTTGTATGTAGGGTCTTGTACCCGGACCCTAGTGGCATATTTGTGACCACTAGGGTAGTGACCACGTCCCAATCCACAAGCAATTGAGTTTTATTGCAAACCCAATGAGACCCCAGGATACAACAAGACCAGTTGGCTTAATGTGAAACAGAAAAGGAAGCACTGGTTGGAATATCTGAGGCGAGCCTGTAGCCTACAGTGCAAATTGACCAATATGCTCGAATTAAATACAAACTGTTCACGATATTACTTCCTTATTATTCCTCCTAACTGAGGAGTGTAAAGCTTGGGGCTACCATTGCATCTTTTTAGGGGTGTTCCCGGCATTGGGGGGAATGTACAATTTTAGTAGGGGTGTTATCGGTGAATATTTGAAATACGTAAATTTGTTTTTATTTTACAAAGCATGCTCATGCGTTTATTCGATTTTCATTATCAATGTGCAAAAAAAATATTGTGTCTGGTAAAATGTCCAAGTGTCTGGTCATTTTCTTCATCCACGTTTTGAGCTGGGAGACATGGACTGTCGCAGGTGCAGTCTGGAAGGACGGGGTTTAAGCAGACAAGTGCGGACCTTTCTCCAGGTGCAGACTGAAATGCTCTATGGCCGAGACTCCTGGTCAGGAAATTGTAAATTGTGGTGGCTGATAACACATTTGACCCTGAAAGGGTGACATGCCAGTGGATGAGAATGGAAGGCTATTGTGAGAACACTCAGCCCGCACTATCTGGGAGTTAAAACTTCATTTTACTTAAATTGTTTTGCTTGTTATGCTACCATGATGTTATCCCATTGTGGCACCCATCCCTGGAAGGCGGGATCCCGCTTTCTGCCTTCCTTCTCAATGTTCCTTCCTTGATAATTAAGGGAGTTTTTCCTTGCACTTTAGGGGGCTTAGGGTTAGGAGGGTGTCATATGAAATTAAATTAACTTAACTTGACTTGAGTTCCAGTTAAGAATGTTTAAGGACAACATGTAGTCTGATGTAGAGTCTACAGGTCTTCTGTCCATTGGACTCCAGAAGGATGTGGAAACCAGATGAGAGACTGAAGGTGTGCTGGGGCCATTCAAGTTTAGTTTATTCATACATAGCCAAAAATATAAACATATACAATTAAGACCAATTAGACATCTGTAATGGTCCTTTGGCATGTATGAATGGGTCCCCCCCAAAGTAAGCTATTGAAAGCTTTTTAAGACTGCTTGAAGTTTACTTGGATCCATTTGGGTACTGGATGATGTGAGAATTTCCCCCAAGAAACAGAAAAAAGTCACCTGAGAACTCTCTGGACATGCTGAATGTGCTCTTCAAATGAACAAGACTACACAAGGATGATATCCAAGTAGGCAAACCAACATTGTTGATCATAGACTGGAAGGGAGTCAGAAAAGTCTGAAAAACCCTGTTGTACCATCTCATACTTTCACTTGCCTCCCTCCAAAAAGCGGACCAAGTAGTTGACATTTTGCATGTCTACCTGAGTGAAGATGATTGACCTGATGATAGCAGAGAGGAAGTGTGTACCAGTTCTTTACTCTGATATTGTTAAGAGGCCATAGGTAGTTCCTGCTAACAAATAAGAAAATGGCTCAAGCTGGCAAGGGGATGAATTGATGAACTCCTGATAAAATGCTAATGTAATTTATTGCTGCTGGCCAAGAGAGAACAAAGTTGACCCAGAGGATCACTTGTACCAAGCAGTAGGTCATGGCATACTATTAACAGCAGAAGGGTTTAACAGAAAACCAAATAGAGATTGATATAATCTGTACAATTTCCTGACAGATTAACCAGCACAGGGATTGCCAGAGACGCTGTGCAGACGGCAACCTTGGCTGATCTTAGGCATGCAGAGATACACAGGGAACCCCAATACTATACTACCTTGGCAATACAAGCCTGCTGCAGGATTGTGTTACCAAGAACCGGGGGAGTCTCACTAGAATAACAACTTTCATGAACCCTCAAGAGCAACTTTCACGAACCCTCAAGAGAAGCTTTCATGAGGCCTCTGGTTGTACAGGTCCATCCAATGCAATCACTTCCATTGCTCCCCCGTTGAGAGCTTGAACCACTGGACCCAAGTACAGAAACCCACAAAGCAGATATTTACTGGGATTATTCAGGTGATAGTACTAAAATAAAAGTATAATCAGGGATTAACAAAAGGCCACTATGCAACAAAGGGAAACCAACCTTTTTTTTTAATACCTCATACTGCAAATCTGAAGCAAAGTGGACATGGTTAAATACAACATGGAAGTCATTGATGGATGTGTGGGTACATTTCTCAATGGGTGAAGCTGGAATTTGATTGGTAACTCCGGAGAATGCCAGTTAAAAAAATAATCACAAATCTGTTCAGCCTGTTCCAGAACACACCATTGACTCGGTCATGGAAAGCATCTTTTGGACTCTACCACATGGATGATCAATAACGCCTTGCTTGATTCTGCCTAAGATGGACAACGGCCATTAAATGGTAATGAGCAGACAACCTTTCAAGACGAGTGACCAACGTAAGGGGATTCCCCACTCATGGGACTAGCTTCTCCACCTTGTTTTCCATTGGCCTGTTGAGGATGTACTGGCATTATGGCACCTCTATCTGCCAGAACTAGATTTGCATCTGAGTAGGTCTGTCTTTATACTTTTATACTTAATGGTCTCTACATCATTGTTCATATGAACACACATATGAACATGTATTATCATATAATGTCCACCTCAGGTGTCCCTTCTCATAGTTTATTTATATTTGGAAAATCGCAAAATAAAAAATACTTAGTAGCAGTAGTAGACAAACAATACGCAGACACGCAAACAATGAACAGTTCATAAATTAGAGCTATTGATATCCTTCTCATGAGAGTAAGCAGAAAAGTAGAATAGAATAGGTTGAGTACAGCAGACCAAACGGGAGGAAGCTCTCAGGACTGATAGAAGAGAGAGATGTAACATGTCGCTGATGGGCGACACACGGATAGGGTTTGACAGGGAGGGGGATGGATAACTGCCAACAAGCACAAGGCTTGCGCAGCTCAATCCAAGAATAATTAACAGCACCTATTTAATAGAGTGTTGTCTGCCAGTGAAACAAACAGAAGCAGATAACAGAGCAAGAGGGACAGAGACAGAGACAGAGAGAGAGGGAGAAAGAAAGAGAGAGAGAGAGAGAGAGAGAGAGAGAGAGAGAGAGAGGTGCAAGGTGGGACGCTGATGCTGGCTCCTGGCTGAGTAAGGAGGGATTTCAGCGGGCTTTGTAAGCGATGGGATTTGTTTCACCTCTTTGTCTGATAAGCTCTGAGTGCACTGACAAGCAAACTGTCCCTCTGGTCAGCATTGTTATCTGGTTGAAATGGACCACATCCAATCGCATGAGAATTCCTTCCTGACTCAAATATCACTCCAGCCCCACTGTCCCTTTCTGTGCATATTCCAATTGTTTTGATTACATACAATGTATGCTGCACAATAAAGATGGAAGACCCTTTGTTCATCAGTTCCTTAGAAATCGAGACTACTGAGATTAAAGGAAAATGTTTAAAAAAAAGAAAAAAAACCAAGCCAACGCCTAGTCCCAATACCCCTGGCTCACCAATTGATATAAACGATGAAACACTTTTGGCCAGTTATTGACAGTTGACACCAAGCTAAACAAGACTCTAGCCTGTTTGATATTGTGCACGATAATTATTATAAAGTGTGTCAATGGAAAGAGGGAGGGTTAGGCTTACACAGCTAACCTTTTTCACAGCTAACCTTTTTTTAAGTTTTCAACAAAACAAAACTGTATCTCAGTTGCTATTTTACTGTGACTATTTGGCTGCAATAAAAACAATATTTTATTTTTAGATTTTGTTCGATGCGATGCAATTGCTTTTGATCGGTGCTATGATCCCTTTTAAGGGCATGCGTCCGCTTTGGACCTGACCGCAGGTGAGATCCTCCTGTCTCCAACACTGCTTCATTTGTCAGCGGCAGAGCGTTTTGGGTTACACACTTGGAAAACAGTCACTTTTACTGCCTGTTTAGCTCCATGATTACCTTCTTCCACACAATCACAGTAGTTGTATGAAAATGCAACAAATCACCAAACCCCCCCCCCCCCCCCCCCCCCCCCAACCACACACACACACCCATCATGTCCCCGGCTTCTTCACAGGTAAAAGAATGGCTTTGACATTTCAGCCTGGGAGCGGAGAATAGAGGCAGTTTGTAATGTGTGTGTAGCCTTGTCTTTTCTTCCTCCCCTTGTATTAGTACTTAAGTGTCATGTTAAGCCCGGGGCAGAGTAGACTGTCAGTGACCTACTCACAGTGGCCCACAGTTTGTGTTTACTGTATTCTCTTGCTAAAGCGGGCACAGAACCCAATCTCTTATCAGCACATAAAGTCTATCAGGCTGGAGACTCAAATTTCCCCTTCCAGCCAATGCTGTATTCCCATTGTCCCCGCTGGACAATAGTTTTATATACCCTCCAGCTTGAGTTTCTCTCTTCTTTATCTGCCTGCGTATCACCCAGTGTGTTAGCACTGTCTATTTGCGAGCTCATAACATTGCCCCAAAAGAGGCCAGTCATCAAGGGGGGAAAGAGCAAACACAGGGGCCGTCAGGTTTTTATTTGTTGGCAAGTCCCGTCCCACTTGTTTCCAGCATCAGTTGTCACCGCGGTTATACAAAATCTGGTGCGGTTAGGAGTAGGGAAACAGTTAACCCTTGTTGCAGGAGAGGCATATAGGTCCACCCCCCTCATCCTCCCCTCACACCCCCTCTCAAGGTCCCCCCTGGCCCTAGCTTTGGTTCAGCAGGCGTTGAGCAGCAGCCATGACATATGTATGCTCTATTCTGTTGATGGAAACTGATATCTTTGAACATTTAATATGACAGTGCACTTGCACTGAACATGAAAAAAAACATATTCTTCTCAGGTGACATTTCCTGATCCCTTTGTTTTTTGTATATATGTTGTAAAATAACTTGTAAATAAAAGGTTAGACGCTCAGATATTAGCCGTTTCTTTTTAACACAGATAGAACATTGTCCTCTCTCTTTATTATTTAGGTCTTGTGTACCATGAATAAAAGCTCTCAACAAGTGTATTGTATTTCCATGAATCATCTTTTTAGTATAAGCTAAGACGGACAGTTTTGCCTCATTTCACAACATGAATTAAGCAACACCAATACTTAAATCACAACAATAATAATGAAATGCTTTAAACAACTGATAATGCACAAATGCATCAATAAACATAGACATGACATGGAGATAGACACTTACTTCTCTTCTATGTTCTGTCCCTGAGCACAACTATGAAATGTAACATTCTTCCTATGACTAAATTGTCATACAAAATATATTGCATTACAATCTGTCACTGACTGCATTTTTGTCTCAATTGTTGTTATTTGTCCATCTTATTGATATTTTGCTTGCAACTTTGGGTCTGTATTTACTTTTATTCCATGTGTTTATAATCTGGATCCTATTTCTTATGTCATGTCACACAATTTCTTTTTAGAAACAATTGAGAACGATTCAGTGTGACAGTAATCAGGGGAGATTTGTATGGGGACATTTAATGTTTCTTAATTCATATGTGGGCATGTGTGACCACATTACCATACTATACTAGGCATACAATACTCATCTCATTTGCTTTGCCTTCTTTTGGATCTGCTGTTTTCTGAATGGCCTGAACTGGGTATCAACAATTTATTTTTGTTTATCTTTTGTTCCTGTTATTATGTAATACAATAATTAATATGTAAAGAAAACAAGGCCAAATATAATTTTAAATAGCATACATTCTACATGTACATGTCTATGTTTTGTTATTTTTATACATTCTTATTCAATGTTATGCATTTATGACTATCAATTTATTTGTGTTCATACCTTTGCCATTCTGCCACTGCCAAAGTCTCAGTTATGCACTCCCTATAGCCGCTATCCCCACCATAACACATGAAACTGCTTATAATCTGTCTCTGGTATTTAATGCAGGAGAGTGTAAAATGTTTATCAGAAGATCTGTGTGTAAACCTATAAATACATTAGTAAGTAGTAATAATAGCAGTATATGTAGTAGTAGCATTAGCAGTAGTAGTAATAGTAGCAGCAGTAGTAATAGTAGCACTTGCATTAGTATTATCCCACAATCAACCCATTCTTTGTCTTCAAGAGATTCAAGTCTTTAAGTGTTTCCACAGATTTTTTCTTAGCATTTTTCCAACCAACAACAATTCAAAGTCATGTTATAGAACATATTGTTTTATTACTAGACCGAGCAGCGATTGCATTTGTTTATGACTTTAAATTTTAAACTATCTCCCAAGCCAGTCTGGAATGAGCCAACATCATTACACTATCTGTGAGTTAATCTTTAACAAGGGATGAGACTCGGGGGGGGGGGGGGGAATGCAAAGAAGCACTTTGCTGAGCTTAACCAAATGTCCACTGTTACAGATATTGGTCCAGTGGCTCCTCTCTCCGTTCCAATGTTTGTTTAATACAGGTGGGAACAATTGGGTTGGGAAGGTGCAGCTACCGGCAAAAACAAAGCCATTAATCATGTACTCACAGTGGCAGGATCTCCTTATGTTCAACTCTCTAAGCACACACCCACATGCATGCAGGCACACACGCACGCATGCAGACGTCACACATACACACACGCACACACAGCTACCTTTTCCCTTGCCCTTTACTAGCTGGGCAAACAAGGGTCAGGACTTTCAAAGCAGGGGTGATTTCCAATGATGTACTGGGTTGTCTGGAGACAGCGATGTGATGACAGACGAAGGCGACCCAAGAGAGCTGGGACTAAAGCACTGTGGAGCACGACGCCTAGTGCTGTGTTTTACATTGAGAATGGCCATTGTTTGATCCTAAGTCCTAAATGAGACACATTTTCAGAATTGTATTATTATGAATTAATATAAATGATGTATAATATATCTAGCTATAACAGTAATGAATGTATTGGAAATATTTTATTGAAAATATTTTCGAAAATATTGCAATAATTTATCGGGAAGCAGGCTTTAACAATTAAATGCATTTAAAAAAATGAATTTTCATTATGTTTCAGGTACATGGCACTGTGTGGCTGTATCTAGCTGGTTTCTCGCACTTTGTAGACCTATAGACATCTTGCGCATCCTGATACTGCCACTACAGTTGCATATGTTTGCAAAAACAACATTCTACAAAGAATATCCTTTGTAACTTTGAATACCTCTCATACTGCTATCCTTGAAGGATTCCTTTTAAGATGGTCCGGTAGAGCTGGTTTTGTGTTGTTTGTAAATGTAAAGCTGTCAGATAAATATGTGATTTTGTGAGTGACATTGACCTTTTGAAGTGGACAACGTTCCAAACGCACGTGCAGGACAAATAAGAAAAGGAAAAAAGTCATGTGGCAGTCTATCATATTTAAAGTAAAGCTACGCTTGTGTGACATGTGATGGATACAATCTGAATGCCTTAAGGTTTTATGAGGCTTTTTGCTGCCCTATTTTCTTAAAGAGCAAGTAATATATTTACATCTGTTGTGAAAAGCATAGATCTTAAAATAGCATCTTCCGAGTACTTTGTTTGCTTCTTAGCCACATAAATGTGAGCCCCTTATTAGCACCTGGTACAACGCTATGTATATATGCAGAAATGTAAATGTGCTTTCATTATATTTTTTTATAACATACATTTATATTTCTTCTAAAGAGAGAGAGAGAGTGATCATCTATGTCAAAGAAGACATATAATGGCTGTATTGCACATAATATTATGTACATTATGTTAAACCACATATCTTTAAATCTTTTATCTTTTGTCCTGCATTCAAACAATGCAGGACAATAGCATAAAAGTCAAATATTTGTGCATTGACATTGTTAAGACAGTGTTTTCAAAACACGGTGAAACTTCCCCCTCAGAGCCTTCGCCCGCCCATCTTTCACTGTTTCCAAACTCCTTCTTTGTTTAGTTTTTATAAGGCAAAATGAGAGGAGGAAGTGATTTTCAACGCTTGTGGTGACGGTTCACCGTGCTGTATTGAACACAATGTAAACGTAACGTTCTAATCAGCCGGCTTCTTAAAACAAGTAATTAGTAGTTGGCTGAGCCCTAATGATGTGATGACAAACACAGGGAATAGGAGACCCAAGCTCACAAATAGCAGGAATTGGCATTTTCCTCTGACCCTTATCTCTGCAAAGTTACAACAAAGGGGGTGATTAGAAACTGTTTTCCCTAAAGAAAAGTAAACAGTTTGTGGGAAGGCTGTTCGCTGAAGGAAGTGTTGTTATACATAATCTTACCACCATCATGGTAGTCACCTTGTCTACTATTGTAGTATGGCAAGTATGGTCTATCTATCGGTCTTAATTAATATCCTTGGTTTTTGCTTAAATTCAAGGCTTATTTTAATTACTAAGAAAGCTTTATTCCAATCTTCTCCCCCTGAACTTGAACGAATCCTTTATGATTATAATGTACAAGTAATGAAGCAGACAAAGTGATAAGCCATACAAAATAGAAGTGCATTGACAGCTGCCCAATGCAGCATCAATTCAGCAGTCCATTAGCAGACATTGGAAATAGTGCCCACTTTGCAAAGGGTTCCTTGGATATGCAAAGAAATGTATTCTCCCTTTCTGTCCTTGCTCCTTTTCAGACATTTTTCAGAGTATGTTATTAATTTGTTCATTACCTTTATTTTATAATGCTTATTATTTTTGATTTAATCACATCTTTAAACGCATATTTGGGAATATTTAAAGAAAAGATATCCTGGGATATCCTTGATTGCGAGCTAAGCCTAAATGTCACCATTATTCAGTTGACATTCAGTTGTTCACATGATGAAAAAAGGCAAAAACCCCAACTCAACATTTGGGTTGTTTCGGTAAAACATAAACGACTTAAACATTTAAAACAAGGATTTATGAAAAAACTTTTGTATTATTTTAATGAATGTGTGTCTATTAATCAATTACTCTTAATTATAACATTGCATGGAGAATATTAAGTGTTAATCCAAGATTTTACTATTTTAGATGGACTATCCACCAGTTGTAATAATCTATTGACATTATCTAAGTTCAACATAATGATAATGCTGCACTGTGAATGAAAAGTCTACTACAGGTTCTTGTACCGTTGTACGTACACCATTTATTAAATTAATACAAATAATGTCTGTTTGCAAAAAAACACTCAAAACAATAATTGTTGGTTCTGTCCTCTTTCTGTCTTTCAGTCTCTCTGTCTCGGTACTTCAATGTTTTATAGAGAAATAGGTGATTAGTAAATTAAAGCACCTGTTTCTACCGCAACTGCCCTATAGTCAGATCCCAAAAGCCACACCCCTCCCATCTGTCCCTTACAGATAACTCCAAACCATCCCCACCACCTCACTTAGGCCAGGGCCCCGTTCAGCTTCACTCGCTCCGACAGAGGAAGCTGGCCACAGCCATCTGACTATCAGCTGATTGTATATAGGATGAGGCGGTCCACTCCCTCGACCTCTTGTGAAAAAACGTCCTCCGGCCCCTCTGTTTGATGGATCTGTCTGCAGGATGAAAGGGTGACAAAAATAAGGTGTGTGGAGATGGGGCTCCCCACAGAGAGCCTGTGTTAGCTGGCACTTCTCATTCCACTGGACCAGATATCCGCCTCACCTCCTTTTTGGACTTAGGGCGCGAGCAGGCAACAATCACAGCAATCTTGTCGACCTTGGGTGCACCCAACAGTTCCCAAGTGGTACCCCATACACCGTATCTCCTTCAGTCCCTGACTACTTTGGGTAGTCCTACTTTAGCCTCACTTGCCTCAAGGATTCGAGCACTACCGCACCTGTTCCTCCAGTCTGCCACTGTGTATGATGAAGTCATCCAGGTAGGCAGCTGCATATGCAGCATGCGGACAGAGCACTATCCATGAGGCATTGGAATATGGCTGGAGCCCTGAATAACCCAGAATAACAGAAGAGTGATGAAGTGGTATAACACCATTTTCCCCAAATGATTGATGTCATGGTTTTATTTAAGTGCTCGACCAGACCGTCGATCTGGGGATGTGGAGTGTAAAGTTTGCGCAGTAGACCACCTGGAACAGTGCTTGCACAACACTTTTCACTGTTATGCTATGCAGCGGAACAAATGGCCAGATACGGTCCATGCCTCTAGGATTAAATGGAACCTCCATTAACAAGCAATTTTACCACTGAGCCCTAATGATGTGTTGGTGATCCGCACATTGGTATCCTTCATGTGGTGGAGTCATTGGAGGGGCATGTGGTTCCAACAGAGGCTGAATGAGCATCACAGGATATAGACACAACCCGCCCATCAGATAGCCAGTCACTCCTTCTCTAGCATACGATGAAATGCTTGTTGGCACTTCTCAGTCCACTGGACCAGATTTGAAGCACCTTTGAGGGTCAGGTCAGTTAAGCGGCTAACCAGTTCCCCAAAGCTGGGGATGAATTGTCAACTGTCAATGCCTATACTATCAAATAGAACCTCCATTAAGGGTTGCAATGCGGCTTTTGGAATGGCTGGCTGGTTAACCAGTTGGCATTCTGGGCAGATAGCAAATCGCTATGGCAGAAGTTCGACCATTGACATCATTGGTCTGGGATTTGCATTCTCAAAGTCGAACCAATGACGTCCATTTTTTGCGAAAATGGATTTGAATTTATATGTGAATTTTCAGAACACATATGAAGCTGTATTCTCTGATATTCCTTCAATATCCTGGTCCATGCGCAGGGAACCCGTTGCCAATTCTGCCGCTGGCCAGCCAAATATCTGCTTTGCCACCTTGAATGACTCCAGGAATGCCTGGGGGTCATCCTCCTCTTGTACAGTTGGATTGATGGTGGTGGAGCGAAGGAGCTGGGGGGGGTGGGGGCAGGTACACCAGCCCCTGGGTCTGTGCCGAGCTTGGAGCATCCCCAGCTGTTCCCGCTGCATGGCATCCTCTGTTACACTTGTTCCTACATGCTGCTGAATCCTTTTGGGTGCCAGTGTGAACGAAGAGTCTATTAAGGGTTCTTGTTTGGCAGCCCGAGGCATGTAATTTAATGTTTATTAAATTATTTAAAAATAATGTTTTTCGCAAGAACACTCCGCGCCATCCACTCACATCCGTTCTCCTGCCGTCGTCTCCTCTGTCTTTCAATCTCTCCGACTCTCTCTCACTCTCTCTTCCTTACAGATTGCACTTAAGCACCCGCACCTCCACATCCATGGAATGATGTGTTCTTCTTGGCCCAGGGACCTGTGTGAGCGTGTACAGGTCATTGGCCTACAAACCTTCTCCTCTGCAAAATAATAGTAATAAATCAGAATTGAACAATAAATATTGAGGACCAACTGCTTTCAAAACAATAACAAGGCAAACTGATTTGTTTTATATGTCTATAAAAAAATACATAGATCAATTCCAATAAAACAGATATGCTAGATTGTATAAGGACTAAACCAAAGGACAAAGGCAAAAGCAATAGTGAAATTAAATGAAAGATTTGATCACATAAACAATCATAGAATAAGTTTCAACACATTCTGAGACCAACCTGCCACTATAGACAGCAGGCTATTCATTAATTTCGGTCCCACATGTTTTCCAATCTCTCAAATCTATGTAACAGTTGGTTTAGCATGGTTGAGATGAATGGCAAAACCTATTAAATGAGATATATCTTAAGTCTACATGTTAACTAAATCAACAGGATTAAATCAAAGTATTAATATTTTAAGTTCAATTTTCAAAGTTTTAAATGGGTCACAATTAAATAATAACAACATTAATATTATGATGTGTATCAATCACAAAATAATGTGTCTATGGGGGCAATAATAATAAGAATCCTGTCATTCTATTTGGCTTCATCTTTTTAAGAATTATTAAATTATCTGACCTAATTTAAGAATTTGCACGTGCATTTTCAAATTCTAAGAGAAATTTCAATTCAATTATAATTTGGAAGAGGACATTTTCCCCTTATTAAATTAGTGGATAGCTAGTTATGACATCTTCTTTTTGGAACAAAGGGTTTCCAGTAGCCCAACTGCTGCCTCATCAGACCACCAGGCGCACCACAGGTGTTGATTTATACGATCAATAATGCAGAAAGTTGGTTGCTTTCTTCTGTGTTGGCCAGGTGCCCCCTTATGCCCTGCCAGAACCTGACAGCTGCAAAGTACACCAGGCATGTTACAAATGCAGAAATGATACATCAATATTTAAAAAAAGAAAACACAGCAAAACTGCCAATTGAATGTGATGCACATGTTGAGACGGCTGCCATTTTTTTTGTTAGCAGCCATATTTTCCTTTTTTCTCTCATGGAAGAGGGAGTGTATGCCACGCAGCAGAGAGAGCCCATATCTTCCTATTCCTCTGATTGTTGGCCTCTAATGAGCATGGCGGACGGTGAATCTTTTCAGAACAAATTGTTGAAGACATCTGGCCAGGCTTTCTCTCTGATGCATGTGCAGCTGAAACATCCCTCTAGATGGAGTTGGCATGGCAACCACTAACTGCTATTCACCGGCAATGCAGCTTGAAAGGTTTAGGGCCCATAGTTGAAAATCCATTTGTGCCCACTACCACATTGCTCTTCATTCTCTTTACCTGGCCTAAGGCGCAATAAATTCTGTCTTGCCTGAGGAAAAGTAAATTCTCTTTATGAATTGATGGCACTCGTCAACCAAACATGCCTTTGTGTTTTGTGTTTGTGATATTGTGGGTTATTAGCTTTGCAATTAAATGCTTTGGCAATGATGGTTTCTTAAATAATTAACTGTAATGTCAAAGTGAATTTTATTTTATTTCTAAGCTACAACAGTGCAACAGTGCCAATGTAATTATTTCCATGACATATTCCAAATAGAAAATGTGCAGTGTTCTGTTTTAAACATGACATTTTTAAACAAAACTAAGTCTTGGTACAGTATATATATATAGTGCTGCATCCCGCGAGCTGCTGCCATTACTGTGAAAGCAGTGAGTGAACAAACTGTGTGTGGAACAAAGAGGATAAGTGGAAGCAGGGAGTGGTATAGACATTGCATGAGCCCTGTGCCGGTGGTTAGCTCCCCACTACAACACTTAATGACCCCAGCTCTTCAGCTGAGATGAGACACTTCATTCACAACATTATCTGAAGGGCACTGTGTTTGAGGAAATTATCTCATCCTCGGGACCAAAATTGCATGGAACTTGTTATTACAATTAGGTATAGCGAGGTTCTTAATATATTAGATATATTTTTTGATAGACAAAGGTGAGTATTTTCGAATTATAAAGTTAAACAGACACAGGACAGCAGTTTTACAATAACATTATTAATTATTCAAATGATGAGTACATTTTACAAAAAGATGTATTACCAAAAGCAATGGCAATTAATTATTTGTTCAATTAATAGTTGAGAACCACAGAACAATACCAACCCAAGCAAGAAAAAAATATATAATAAAAATATATTTCATGAACATATTTTAGTACAATTAAGTATGCCAGTGATAAGTGTATTTTGAATGTATTTATATTGACCTAAATTGGAACCATTTAATATACTGAATTTTATTATTTTATTTTTATATATATATATATATATATATATATATTGTAATATTGTTTAATGTGTATTACAATATATTAAATATACTTAAAATTATCTAAAATGGGACAATTTTCATGCATTCCAAGTATATTAATATTATATTATTTAAATTTGGAGTTCACTGAAAGTATATAAAATATTTATTTTAATCAGTGTGTAAATATACTTACATGTACTATATAGTATAATAATACTTGAAGTGCAATTGCTGTAGCAATAACACTTGTACTTGCAATATCACCAATACACATTGACAATAAATGTATATTAATAATGTGGAATTATACTTTATTCATGTAAAAAATGTTTTACTTTACTTCTCAACCAACTTTATCGTTGCATTAGTAATCAATAATACAGAAACAAAACTGAATCTGTCCACTACAGATAACATTTGATGTCACTTTCAAGTGGGTCCACCACAGCAACATCCATCACAAGATGACCACCAGATCTTGGTGTGGACACACCAAGAACACACCAAGATCACACAGGACACACAGGTCTTGGCTATTTTGGTGTGGACACATAGGTCTTGCCTATCTTGGTGTAGACACAGGTCTTGCCTATCAAACTACAGTCTCTTCAGAAGTGTGACTGTAGAGTTGGGGAGTTTCATCTGAACGGTATCATGGATTTATGTCATGAATACTTCTAAAACAAAAAACAAAACCAGACCAAAGAGCCTGTAGAGGTTATGATAACATAACTTGCACAACTCATTGTGTTAAAGGGGTCAAGAAATCTAAATTACGAAATAAAGGTTGCATCCAAAATGGTGTGGTAGGTTTTGTCATTTTTCAAGGTGATGGCCATAATTGATAACACGCTTCATACCAACCAATTTATATTTATCTATGTAAAAGCACTGATATTATAGTTTAGCCACAGTGAAATTGAGGTATGATTGGTTGTGATAAAATATGTATTTTATGGTACACTAATAAGACGTAATAAGCCATATTTTGTATCAAATTAGACAACTAGAAATAACATGTTCTTTATAAGACAGTTAACGAACACAGTTATACCCTATCAGACACCATACACCTAAATTATGCTGTAACTTCCCAATCTCTCGAAATGTACCCAAACACCATTTGAGCAAAAACGCTCAGAATAAACTTTAAACGCGTGTTGTATAATATTGTCAATTACTACAACGTCCATGGTGCATTTCGCCGCAAGCATGAGTCGAGTTGGCCAATGGGAACTTGTTTACATCTGGGTGAGCGTTCCGAGAGGCAGATAAGCTTGAGTACTTTTATTTAGAATTTTGTATTTTATATTTGTCGACCTGTGGACCATGAGGATAACATCACGAGTCTCATTGTTTCTATTGGTCGACCTGTGAACCATGTGGTTAACATCACGAGTCTCATTGTTTCTATTGGTCGACCTGTGGACTATGTGGATAACATCATGAGTCTCGTTGTTTCTATTGGTCAACCTGTGGACTATGTGGATAACATCATGAGTCTCATTGTTTCTATTTGTCGACCTGTGGACTATGTGGATAACATCATGAGTTTCATTGTTTCTATTGGTCGACCTGTGAACTATGTGGATAACATTATGAGTCTCGTTGTTTCTATTTGTCGACCTGTGAACTATGTGGATAACATCATGAGTTTCATTGTTTCTATTGGTCGACCTGTGGACCATGTGGATAACATCATGAGTCTCATTCTTCCATGCTTGGTTGTTCAGGATATCGAGTTGCTGAAGCGGCTGCCATCACATTTCACCTGTAACTTACTTTCATTTCAATAATAAAGTAATGAATACAAAACTACAAGCTTTGTATCAATACAGATTTTTTTTTACGATAGTTAGTTGCCTGCCAGAAAGTCTAATAAGGTTCTAATAGAGCGTAACAGTGACCGCCCCTTTTTAACAGCTCCGGTGCCGGAAGTAAATTTCCCATGCATTTATCTCGTCCACTTTTCGTATAA
Organism: Merluccius polli; assembly: GCA_030340625.1. NCBI lineage: Eukaryota > Metazoa > Chordata > Actinopteri > Gadiformes > Merlucciidae > Merluccius > Merluccius polli. The sequence continues at coordinate 149,217 of JAOPHQ010003698.1, read as the reverse complement.
TCCTTATAAAAAGAGTATTAAGCCTTTAACCAAGCCGATCGTTCGTTGTGGTAGTCGTGTGGTGTGGTAGTCCCTTTATTTTGTTGACCGAGTGAGGAACTACTCATCCCGAATCAAACATAATATGGTCACGACTACCATAACGAACGATTGGCTTGGTTCAAGTCTTAATACTCTTTTGATAAGGATTATACGAAAAGTGGACGAGATAAATGCATGGGAAATTTACTTCCGGCACCGGAGCTGTTAAAAAGGGGCGGTCACTGTTACGCTCTATAGTAATAATAATAATAATAATAATGGATTTTATTTAAAAAAGCGCCTTTCAGGTCACTCAAGGACACTGTACAAGAATACATTCAAATCACACAGTTAAAATATACAAACACAGGATAAAATAGACATAATAAAGAGGATCAACATAATAAGATAAAATAAATAGGGCAAGTATGGCAGTATGACAGTATGGATTATTTTGACAGAGAATCAGAGGGAGTATGCAGTCCGGAACCGGTGGGTTTTGAGTCTTGATTTGAAAAGGGGGAGAGAGTCACAGTTCCGGAGGTCGGAGGTCAGGAGTTCCAGAGCTGGGGAGCAGAGCGACTGAAGGCTCTGCCCCCCATAGTGCTGTGGCGGGCAGGGGGCACAGAGAGGTGGATGGAGGAGGAGGATCGAAGGGAACGGGTGGGGATGTTGATGTGCAGGAGGTCAGACAGGTAGGGAGGGGCGAGGTTGTGGATGGCCATGTATGTAAACAGGAGGAGTTTGTAGTTGATGCGGTGAGTTACGGGGAGCCAGTGGAGCTGCTGGAGGACAGGGGTGATGTGGTGGTATGAAGGGGTCTTAGTGATGATGCGGGCGGCAGAGTTTTGGACCAGTTGTAGTTTACGGAGGGACTTGTGGGGGAGGCCGAAGAGGAGAGAATTGCAGTAGTCCAGACGGGAGGTGACGAGGCTGTGAACAAGGATGGCGGTGGTGTGGGGGGTGAGGGAGGGGCGGAGTCTGTTGATGTCGCGGAGATGGAAGTATGCAGTGCGGGTAATGGTGTTGATGTGAGAGTGGAAGGAAAGTGTGCTATCGAGGATGACACCCAAGCTCTTAACCTGGGGGGAGGGGGAAACTGAGGAGCTGTCGATGGTGAGAGAGAAGGTATTGACTTTAGCTAGTGAGGATTTAGTGCCGAGGAGGAGGATTTCAGTTTTTTTGCAGTTTAATTGAAGGAAGTTTGAGGTGAACCAGGTTTTTAATTCGGAGAGACAATCGGTGAGGGAGGGGGGTGGGAGTGAGGAATTGGGTTTGCAGGAAAGGTAGAGCTGGGTGTCATCCGCGAAGCAGTGGAACTGGATATTGAATTTGCGGAGGATGTGGCCGAGGGGTAGGAGATAGATGATGAATAGAAGAGGCCCCAGGACAGATCCCTGGGGCACACCGGTAGTGACAGGGGAGGGATTTGAAGTGAAAGATTTGAGCTGTACGAACAGTACCGCTCAAATCGTCAAATAGTGGGAAATAAAGTTGGAATTCACTTTAGTTTACGGTACAGTTCTGTTGTAATGTGCCACAAATGACTAGGGATGGGAATCGAAAACCGGTTCTTGTTGAGAACCGGTTCCCAGTGTTTCAATTCCTTGGAATCATTTGCCAATTTTGAAAACAATTCCCTTATCAATTCCAGTGGATGCAAATGACGTCACCACACGTTGCGTAGCGACTCCAGTGCAGCCAGCAGTCAACGGTAAACATGGTGCCCAAGCGGTACAAATGCTTGAAAGTTTGGTTACACTTCACAAGAAAAGACGACAACAGGGCAATTTGTAATACTTGCAACGTGGATATTTCCTCAAAGGGAGGAAATACTTCCAACATGCAAAAACATTTGCGCACACAGCATGCGATAACGATTTCTGAATGTCGCGTTTTCGATCTGCTCCGGACTAACGTCACTGAATCCAGAAAGATCGCATATATTTCCTGAAAAAGCAGACATGCTTATTTTTCTGCAAAAGAATTGTTAATTCTTCATAGTTGATGGTTGCAAATTTGCACAATGCACAGTTCCATTGGATTTGACTTGATTGTATTTGTCACTGGCGTAGTTTTATTTTTGAGTGCTCAGCTCATAAATCCTTTTAAAAAGGAGAATTTGAATTTCTATTAGAAAAATGTTACTGGACATTCTTGTGGAATTGCCACAGAATAATTTATGTTGTATTTTGTTAATTTCTACAGAAGAATATTTTATTATTATTATTTTATATTTATTTTCAAAACAAATTATTTTTTCTGGGGAACCCCTGGCACCCCATTGAGGAGCCCTAGGCTGTGTGGCCCTCTTAAGACCTCACTGTTGTTGGGTTTGTAAGGTCATGACTAAACTAAACAAAGATGATGCTAATAGACCTGTTTGTTGTCCTTTTTTTCCAAATGAGAATCGATAAAGAACCGAATTGTTAAGCAGAATCGAAAATGGAATCGTAAAAATCTTATCAATTCGCATCCCTACAAATGACCCTCTAAGAAAGTCTAATAAGGGTCTAATAGTGGGAAATAAAAATGTATTTAACTTAAGTTTACAGTACAGTTCTGTTGTAATGTGTCAAAAATGACCCTCTGAGAAAGTCTAATAAGGGTCTAACAGTGGGAAATAAAGATGCATTTCACTTTAGTTTATGGTACAGTTCTGTTGTAATGTGTCATAAATTACCCTCTAATAAAGTCTAATAAGATGAGAACATTGGGAAATAAAGATGCAATGTCCTGGCAGCTTCCATAGCCTAATGTTATTGTGGTCGGATAGTGACATGGCATTAAAATGGTCTGATGTCGCAACTGGTATGGGAGTAGAGCATCGAGGAAACATGTATTACGCTATACCTACAAACTCCACGGGACTCCGGAGAATATCCAGGCTACAAGGGACCAGATGTGACCCGATGTGGTTTGACTTAAGTTTACGGTACAGTTTTCTTCTAATGAGCAACAAATGACCCTGTAAGTGAAACTGGTAAATAAAGGCCAAATTAAGGTATTGTTCTCTTAACTCTGTGTTTTGCCTGACTATTATAAAGGCTATGACCGATATAATATGGCGTCGTCTAATTACAGTCTGTGTTGTCTAATCAAGCTATCATAGGCCCATGTTGGTAGCATTAAATGCTGTGTCTAATTAGAGCATATTTTGGATCTGATATGGAATTGTATTTGATTTCTAATAGACTATGATCTTGTAAAATGGTGTCTAATAGTGTCTTAGGATCTTCTATTTGGTTTCTAGTTAGAGTATAATTTGGTATAATAGTGTCTAATTATAGTATATTTTTGGTGTAATATGGCTTTATATGTGGTTTCTAATTAATTTCATAATGTATGTGTATGGTGTCTAATTAGGGTATAACTGTTTGTTTACTGTCTAATATATATATTTTTTATAGTTTTTGTCTAATTTGATACAAAGTACGGCTTATTACGTTTTATTAGTGTACCGTAAAATAAATTGCGACCGGAAAGGGTAAGGTGTATTTTGGATTAGGATTTTCCTATTCCGTAAAGGGTAACACTTTAAATTAGGGACCACATATTCACCATTAACTAGTTGCTTATAAGCACGCATATTGGCTCTTTATTAGTCATTATAAAGCACTTATTAATGCATTTTTCTGCATGACCATATTCTACAACTACTTGGCCATTAACTTTAATATTAGTTTTCCCTCAATAACCTCCTAATTACTGCTTATTGATAGTAAGTAAGGAAGTTGTTGTACATAAATTACGATCTTAGCAATTAGTTAATGGTGAATATGTGGTCCCTAATTTAAAGTGTTACCCCGTAAAGTAAATCAAAAATCAGTTTCCTTCAAAACATAAATCACAAATAGTTATTCACTGTTACCATTGCGACCCATTTGTCATTAGTATTAATTAAAGAATAAATCTCTTTTCATATAAAATAGCTTGTAAAGTTCCTCAAGCAATAGTATTTAGTCTCTTAGTTATTTTCCTTTGAATGAACCTCACAGGGCAATGTCAACCAAGTTGAACACAAAGCAAAAGTTCAACGATCATGTCCATTTTGGAAACAACAAACAGAGATTTTCCAGGGAAGAAAAAAAACAGTTCTATATCAATATTTATTACAATCTCTTATGATAGCTAATACATTATCTCTTCCGGCGCGTTGAGGGGGTGGGACAAAAGTTGAACTTGAGTTAACTTTATGCAAATCAGCTCGTAGTGCGGTGCACGTTCAGCCAAGTGATTGGACAAAATTCAGCGAGTACTGGCGGACCAATGAGTATGTAAATTGTACTTTGCTTAGGATAATTGGTCAAACTATAAATATATTGAACACATATATATATATATATATATATATATATATATATATATGCAAGTGAAACCCTCCGGTAGCACCCCCCCCCCCCCACTCAACAATCGCGCAGACCTGTCCTCAGTCAATATTTAGGTATTATAAGTCATTATTTACGTAGCACACACATATTATGCACTCCTTCGACAGCATTCTAATGGGCCAGTTTAATCTAGATTAACCTAGATTAATGTCAAGATTACAAATAGATTAATCTAGATTAAAGAAATTAATCTATGCCCATCTCTAATATATATATATATATATATATATATATATATATATATATATATATATATACTGTATATACTGTATATAATATATATTATATATATATATATATAACTTAAATGTATTAAATATAAATAACTTAAAATCAAAAAAAATAATTAAAACATTTGCAAAAAGTCATAAAACAACCACGACAAATACATTAAAAACATGGTAAAACAACGCAACTGTGCAAAATGAGTACATTCCATCAAAAACAGTATGGGGAGGAACAGTGCATATATAAAAACAGATCGAAAAGCACAAAGGGGGCACCTGCAGCAGGGGCATGCATAAGTCCAACACACCCGAGGTGGAACCACTGGATCGCACAGTTCTGGTTGTCACACACAACCATGACTTCCTCAACAGCTCCTGGACATTTGGTTGCTGTGCTGTTGTCAAAACCATGGAAGGTGGCACTTTGGAGGCTGTTCGTGTATAGTTGTAGGTGACAAGCTCAGGTAGGACTACTAAACTCCTGTGCCTTTTCCAGATGCGCCCCTCAATGTCAAGCATCACACGTACCACTGCACAGTCTCTTTGTGTCCACACCGTGAAGTCAGCAAACTTAGTCAGTCACAAAAATTTGTGTCTGTACCTGGGTGTAGTACGTTTGACCTTTTTTCACTGTTGTCTCCTGCAAACACCTCCTGGATACTGCGGTCTCTGTGCTTTGATGGACACTTCATCTCCAGGCAGCCTTTCCCATAGCATTGGCATGTAAGGAGTCCATCTGGTGATGCTCAAACTTGCGGGAACTTTGCCTTGACAATGAACGAACAACTTTCAACCTTCAGGTCAATGTATGCTGACTCTTTGGTTAACTGGTATGTTCTCCTAGCTTCATCTTCTTGTTCAATCCCCCATTGCATGGCTGCTGTTGGCCTGTTTGGTTTTGGGTAGCACACTCTCCTCACTGTGGACAAGGCAAGGCCTCTCAATGCTGGTGGCAAAAACGGCATGCATGTTTGAGGCTGCATGTGTTGCATACCAGCAGGAGGATTTATACTGGTCCTTGGTGCATGCCTCTATTGCCTCTATCTGCAACGTGTTGCAATCCCTCGCAGTGCTGACGAAGGACTGTCAGTTCACACCCATCACGTGTTGGGTCCCGCAGGTTCTTGTGCATTGGCTGCATCGGCTGCATGCAAACGCAAGCCTTGTAACCGTGGCGAGTACTAAGCAGGGGTGCCAAACCCTAAAATGTGCCTTTAGGGGTAGTGCATTTGCTTGTGGTCAATTTTGAAAAGCAGGGCCACCACATGTGTACATGTCTCTGCAATCCCACCCATACACATCTACTTGGCCATCCTCATTAAAGATGGCCTAAGAGGGGGTTCGTTGAGGTGCTGAGAGTGCATGACCTGAATAGATGTGGGTGTGTGTGTCTATATATATATATATATATATATATATATATATATATATATATATACGGTATATATATATATATATATATATATATATATATATATATTAGGGCTGTCATAATCTAATTAATCACAAGTTTTCTTGAATTAATTTCAATTAATCACGATTAATCACAATCCTAAATATAAAAATTCAAATTTTCTGTTGTTCTCAGAACAGAAAGATAAATGATAAGAAGCGGATATTACATTTGTTTTTTATTAACGACAAATCCAGAAAAAAATCATTTAATTCTAAACAATTTTGGCAACAACTGAATGGAACGTTTTTCTTTTTGAACAAACAACTCTCTCACTTTCACACAATTACATGTGGCCCTTTTACTTATTCATCTTTTAGCCAGTTTGCAAACTAACTTGTTGACATGTTCTGAATGTAAAGCGGACCGTTTCTTCTGCACAATATGGCCTGCGACTGAACTACATGAGGCTACATCCATAGGCGTCGATTACGGTGGGGACGGGGGGGACATGTCCCCACCACTATTTATAATTTGAATGTTGTCCCCACCACTTTTAAAAATGTGCAACCCAATTGCGACCGAAAAAATCCCCACATACTCAACCGCAGTCTACAGCGTCCATTCACTCCAATAATAACCCGGTCACGGTCATAGATTACGCTAACCCTAACCCTAACCCTAACCATAACCCTAACCCTAACCATAACCCTTTTTGGAGTGAATTGTTTCACAGTCGACTGCGGACGCTGTAGACTCTGCTCTGCGAGCGGACGCTGTAGACTCTGCTCGTCTCTTACCACCGCGAACGGGTTTATGAAAACCCACATCTCTGGAGCAGAAGAAAAAAAAAAAGAAAAGAAAAAAGCGCCTTTTCGGCGGCACTTGACGCGCGGCGACGCTGTGAAATAGGACAGTGGCGTGAAGTTTAGCGGGGTGGCGCATCGCCGCGCGCTGGCGCACGCCTGCCACCACCAGTGTGGGGGTTGCACATAGAAAATAATAGGGGCGGCTGTTTTGACGCGCGCTGTTCGGCGGCGGTGTGTTTTGAACGCGCCGGGGGTTGAATTGCGGGAATGCGTTAATGCGTTAAAAAAATGATCGCCGTTAATTCCAGAAATTAATCATCTCGCGTTAACGTGTTAATTTTGACAGCCCTATATATATATATACAGTATATATATATATATATATATATATATATATATATATATATATATATAATTTTAATGTATTTGTTTTACAAACCATTAAAAACATGTGAAGAGCTCTTTTCCAAAACACAATAATTCCATTTTGACAGTTTTCAGGAAAATTTATTTTTTTACCTAGACCCACACATTTAGTTAATATTCAATTTATCCTGTTGAAATGGTTTGTTGGCTCAGTCTGAATATGTTGAACAATGATTGTTAAATCAAACAACAGTATTGTTGATTATAAATTCAAAGTTTATTTCATTTTTTTTCAAAACGTTATAAATCCATCCATTTTTTTTCAAAACGCTATAACTCCATCAGAAGTTGGTAATGCAATCATGGCATGTACATTTTTGTCAATAATCATTTAGAAAATGTGCTCAGTAGAGCACATTTTTGTATTGCGTCATTTATGTTCAGTCTACTTTAGTGCACTGTAGTTTGCAGGGCAAGGCTAATAATCCTGGAGGCTTTCTGCCTTCTGGTGTTGGCCTCACTGGCTCATCGGCGCCATCAAACGTATTTACAGCAATCATTTCATTCATTTTGAGGACGAGACAGCAAAGTAAACTTTATCGCCTCAAGTCCAAAACACGCCGCCGCCGAACGGCGCGAGTCAAAACAGCCGCCCCTGTTATTTTCTATGTACACCCCCACACCGGCGGCGGCAGGCGTGCACCGGCACGTGTCGACACGCCGCCCCGCTACACTTCACACCACTGTCCTATTTCAAAGCGTCGCCGCGCGTCAAGTGCCACCAAAAAGGCGCTTTTTTCTTTTCTTTTTTTTTTCTTTGAGGCGACTATATTCCTGTTGACGCAACGCTGTGTGCTAGGGGCGGCACTTGATGCGTGTCATAGACACGCTGCGGCGGCGGTGTGTTTTGACTTCAGAGCGCCGCCATGTTCGATTGCGTCAAACGCTCCCGAATTCTGATTGGTCGAGAGTACATATAGCCTTTTGGCCAAAAATAGGTTCAGCGCTTATTGCGTTTTGGATAGAAACGGCATCTTGCAGTACATTTTAAACAAGGAAATATAGCAATTTGGCAAGAAATGTTGATGGAGCAGTGAATAGGTTCAGTGCACAGCAAAATGGCATAATAAACTCTTTTTTTTTTAATTTGCTGTTTATTGCGTTTTGGAAAAGAGCTCCTCATGTATACATGTAGCAGCTAAATGATATACAGAAATTAATTAATTAATTAAAATGAATTAACTGGAGTTAACGTCAGTGTAGAGTAGTGTACATGTCACTGGCCGTTTAGTCTCATTAATGCATTAATATTGCCAGTCAACTAAGTGGTACCTAACCCAGGTTACATCACACAAAAAACCATAACAATATAGTTGTCTGTCTATCTAATGAAATTAAATCCAGTGGATATATATACAGTATATATACCATTTAATATACTGAATTTTATTTATTTATTTATATATATATATATATATATATATATATATATATATATATATATATATATATATATATATATACCTACTATCTATACAATCAAATTGATAACTAGACAGTAGGGTACCATAATCAATAATGGTACAGGTTAAGAATGACATACCTTCGAACAACTACTTTGCCGGTGTTGGTTGTCTTGATGATCTGCAAATCCTGTACCCATTTATTGGTGTACTGCATGTGGGATTCTAGTGATTTGTAATTTCTAAATTCTCAGAATAAGCACTCACGCCAAATACATGAAAATGTCAATTACTGCTTCTGCATCTCTACACCATTCCCTCTTTGGCAGTTAGTATGGATCAAGATGATCCGTTGATCTGATGAATTTTTCCACATAATGGCTTTTGGCATCTTTAAGCAATTTATCATGGTATAATCCTTTCTCCTTTAGGCAATCTTTTAGCATTTTTAGTTGCATTGTTTTTGTTTGTTGGGCTACAATTACCGCATACTCCCAAAATGGTGGACACATCTACAAACACCAACAACGTGTAAAAAATTCACAATTGTTTTTTAATCTACTAACACTGCCGAACATCTTTTAGTCTTTGTTACCTGTAATTTTGCAATGTTGTTACCCATTTCTTAAGTGACTATAAAATATGAAGTCATCCTGGCCAATTTATGTGTTTGCAGCCTTATAAACTGTATCGTTTAGCGTTCATGTGTCTGGCCATCTTTACTTTCCATCTTGATCAATATGCAAGTGAATATGAATTCCCTACACTGTCACCATGGTTGCATGATGTAATTCATTTACAGACCAGGGTTTAGTAGGCAAACAATAAAATCAATTTTCAGAAACAAATTAAGCAGTTTAATTGAAAAACATACACATACATTTTCCTTCCTTTTTTTTTACTACAGCATAGACATTTTTTTAAACAATATGACTATTTGATGAAGTAAAATGGAAAACCTTTCTATGAGAAAATGTGTAAACCCTTTCCTTTAATGCATGTGTGGGTCAGTTGCTATAGCAACATTGGTGGAGGCTGTTTATTAAGGCAGGCTAGTGGTTAATTGATCTCCTAATGCACTTCGCTGTACACATGGCGCTAAGTTGCTTTTGTTTCCAGGTCACATTTACATAAAAGCATTTGCGCTTGCAAGAACCAATCATTACCATCCATTTTTGCTTTTTGTCCATTGGCAATAAACACAGTGTAAACATTGGCTAATAAGTACTAAAATATTGTCTCATGAGGGAATTATTATAATAGCAGCGCTAGTGGGAAACTAAATACATTTCACAGACACGTTTTAAAGCAGCCAGTAATGCTTAAGAATGTGTTGAAAAATGAATGAATTCAGTTAATGTTTGGTCTAAATTAGACCAGTTCATCTGAAATATACATGAGTAAAATATACATAAAATATATATGAATTCCATAGAAATGTTTCATGTGATAATAACCTGATTGTCCATTGACAACCATTTGTATTCATAATTACAGAAAAAACTGATTATACAGTCCACTATCTACAGTTTCATATGAAAATCATAGCTTTGTCAACTTTGTTAACATTTCCATTTCCCTTAACCCTAAATAGGAATACTGACATTCTGTTAATTAATAATCAATTAAGAATCATACTGAGGAAGTATTGGGCAAATGAATGAATGGAATAGACTAGAAATACGTTTAAAAATATGGATTTTTAATGACTTACTGACGACTGATATGAATCGTTTCACCCACTGTATGCCACCTAGGCAATGCATTACACCAATGATCTGTATCTGTAACATTGGATAAACAGCAGAGCAAAGCAAACAGCACAGCATAGCTATTTCTCTTTTGTATCCCTGAAAAAAGAAAGGTTTTTAAAAGACTAATCAAACAGTATAGCAAGGGAGGTTGTAGTGGCATTGAAGGCAATGCAAACAATTGTACCTGGGCACTTCACAGCCATTTATTAGGTGCAATTATACCTGAGCAACCCATGTTTAAGTTGATCATATGTTCTGTAAGTCCCCTAGCCTGTTGACTTCCTTCAAATGTCTATTTTTGGCAATTAGTTTCAAATCAAAAGAATCAATGAAAGGGAGCTTTCACACAGCACCACAGACAGGGACGTAAAATCAATAGCTTTCAAAGTAGCCGTGAAAGCAAATGTCAAAAAAGAGCTATATACATTCAATACTCTCTTCTTTTAAAAAAAAACGAAACAGAAAGCGAGAGAAAAAAGAAAATAAAGAAAAACCAGCAAAAATTAACATTTCACATATACAGTATATATATATATATATATATATATATATATATATATATATATATATATATATATATATATAAATGGATACAAAATGCCTCAAGTTGTGCTCCTCTGGTTTAGATTTAGGAGTCGTGGCACTCATGGCGCAAGGTGTCACTGGGAAGGGGGCTGAAATTGATTGTGCATCGAGGCACAAGTGACAGATGTTAAATGCATCCGCTGGAAGGTGTCTCCTGATGGCCGGATCCTGCCACCGTTTAGTCGGCTTCAACAGTTCAACTTCCACCCGGCGAGTAGTGGCTCGCTATTGAATTTCTGAAAAATCCTGATTTGACCAAGCTGTAAAACTCTGTTTTTTTGTGTGTGTGTGGAGGGTTTGTTGGGGCACAGGGGATGCCCTGGCTGTAAGGGTCCTGGGCTGATTGCAGGTTTGGAGGGGTCTGATTGGCTATTGGCTGTTGCCTTCACAATGGGGATAAATACAAGGGAGGACACATATCTGACAGGGATTGCCCGTATTGTCCCAGGGACGGTGACCGAGTGGAAGGATGAATACGTGATTCTGTGGTTTGAGAGGAGCATGCAGTTATTTTGTTAGATTCTGTGATTTTTCTTTGATGTTTTTGGTAGTTTTTTTCTTGTTCTGCGCACGCGCGTGTGTGTGTGTGCATGCGTGTATGTGCATGCGTGCATGTGTGTGTGTGTGTGTGTGAGAGAAAGAGGATAAGGTGAAATGTGCGAGACAGAAAGAGAGAACATGCATTCATATTTAGTATTTCTTTAAATTGTATTTTATATTCTTGCCATATTTATGTTTATTCAAATTATGTATTTGTATTCTTATGTATGTATTATTATTAATACTTGCATTACATCTAACTTATTGTCACTTAATAATGCGTCATTGCAGTGATGAATTGTCTCTATCTATTACTCCTATATATTATAGCCTTATATTTTAAAAACTATCCCCAAACTAAATCCAAGTCTATGTTTAACTATTCCTGAATGGAATAACATTTGTCCCAAAATGGAAGATCCAAAATAAACAAGCAATGTGGATTAATTACTGTAACATAAGTTTCTTTTCTTTCTTTTCTTGAGCTTCATCCCCTGACTCCTAGCGAGTGAATACACATTCCTGTCTTGCTCTGCACAGGGTAGGTACAGATGCCCACAGTGCAGAACACAACATCCTCTCTGGAGGTGCTGGGGGTTTGATTAACAGTCCCCCCTATCTCCAACAGGAAGCCAAATTAGCACTCATAAGATGACCTCGAATCAACATTGTCCTCCTTCTGCCCTCTAGTAAAAAAAAACAGGAAAAAAGCAAAACAGTTAATTCATTTGCTTGGGGTGGGGTTGGGGGGGCGGGTTGGGGGGAGAGAGAGAGAGAGAGAGCGAGAGAGAGAGGGAGAGAGGGAGAGAGCGAGGGGGGAACACGGACACAGCAGTTACAGCGAAGGCCCGGCACTGTCAAACTAATTTTATCTCCTCCTCCTCTGAGCGCGCTGGCTCGCGAGGAGGAGGACTATTAAATCTTGTTGTTTAGAACTGAGGCAGACTGCAATTACGCCGGCTCCGCTCCGCACGGAGGGAAGGGGGAGTGTTGTTGTTACAGCAAGGCCCAGTATATCTCATCCCAATCCATAATTTTTTAATCAAATAACATATCTAAGAGGCATGCCTGGGTGATTCATTAAATGGTGTAACAATGGTAATATGTTGTGCTTTATATTTGCAAACACCGTCTCTCCTATCCTCTCTCCTCTCCTTGTGTTTTTTTTCCCTGAGTTTTAATCAGTGCTGGTGTCACTCTTACAACCGAGGCTGATCACTGCAGTATTTGACAGTTTGTGTCTGGGGTGGAATTAAACACAGACGTGATTTGCATCTGACATTGAAGGGTGGGGGGGGGGGGGGGGGGGGGGGGGGTGTTTCAGTGCTTCAGATTGTCTATCTGGAAAATTAACATGCAGACAAGCCTGTCTCTCTTTATATGCAGGCGCTTATGAGAGAGGGTTCAAACCATTGCTTTTGTGCTGGGGCAAGAGGTTATGTAGAGACTAGAGCCAGCCCTCCCTCTCTTTCTCTCTCTCTCTCTCTCTCTCTCTCTCTCTCTCTCTCTCTCTCTCTCCTCATCTCAACACTTAATGTATCTCTTTTGTACCCCAGAATTGATGCACTCAGTGGGTACAGTGGGCTTTCTTTTAATCCCACTGGCTGCATTGAGACGCCACTGCTTTTTGTCCAGGCCAGAGCCGCTCTCCATACTTACATACTCTTTTGATATGATCAACAAGTCTTCTCTTATGTATCTCGATTCCTGTTTTGTTTTTCCCAAGCATAAATGTACCCAACCTGGCTCTACCATCGAAAGGTGAATAAACATTATATCTGTAGTCTTCTCCTCTTCTCCCTTTTGTGGTGCGTTCAATCACAGAGTGGCTCTGGATCAGAAGAAGGTTAACTCATTGTCTGTTGATCAATTCCCACACTAGAAGAGCAGTCACACACACTCCTGTCTATTATATTTCAGCCCGGGATTACAGAATCAATTCTCTGCTATGGGGCTTGAACTCTACACACTCACACGGCTACACATCCGCGCAAAACACTCACTCTTTACAACAACAAAAAAACTTTGTCCAAGGTAATTGTGGACTTATCTCTCTACCTTTTGTACCTCTCTTCTGCCTAACATAAGTCATAATAGTAGTATTTATTTTCGTACGATAAAATAGGCCTACATAAAATAGGTATACATTACAATTGTTAGCAAAACTGTATACGTGTATGTGGGTGAGGTTTAGTTCAAATTATCCAAACCTCAACACATACACCAGAAAGATTGGCACCTCTAGGCATTGTGGTATTTCGGTGTGGTGTAGACATCACCAGTAGGGGTAACGGTTCCTGGCAAAAAAAGTACCGTATTGGATGACATGCACGGATTGAAATATGCCTGATTTTGGCATATATTGGAGTAACAGCCATATAGCCTAATTATTATAAACAGTGATACTTTATATGAGCGGGACTTTATTCAACTTCATTATAAACACAGCCAGTCACAATGATGACTATCGATAATGCCAGTGATTGCAAGGCTGCATGATGAGAAGAAAACAACATAAAGGTAGAGAATGGCGAGCAGTAGATCCCTAGCGTCATTTAAATCCGGCGTCTGGAAACATTAGGAGTTGACCAATTCAATGGCAAAAAAAGTTATCGATAAATCAGCAACCATTTGCAAACATTGCTTGACATGCATCACTTATAGTAGC